>CAEMYA010000103.1:7789447-7814129 GCA_903131615.1 Diplodus sargus
TTTTTTTTTTTTACGACTTTGACATGTCAACATATCTGCTGTGGAAAAGCCATCCGTCTATTGACCGCCACTATTTTTGTGCCTTGCGTGTGTGTGTGTGTGTGTGTGTGCATGTTCTGTGGCTTCCTGACATGTTCTCTGGCTCTGCGGTGATCACAGGTGTTCATTCCTCCGAGCCTGTCTGATGGATTAACAGCTGCCGTCACCGCATAATCGTTGACACCCCCCCCTCTCCAGATCTGACGTTACCCTCATTCTGATTTGGATATGACAGCTGCACACACACACACACACACTTCACAATTTACACACACCAGCATAGTGGTTTAATGCTGCGAGGACGGCGTAAGTTTGTTCCAGCCTGCACAAATGTGCTCATAAAAATCATAGCTTTGCATCTACTTAGCTAATGGAAATAGAGACAAAGCAGTGATAAGGTAAGAGCTACACAAAAGCCACAAAAAAATGTGAGCGTGATATTTGTTTGATTTCTACACACTGCACTGCCACTGCCGCTATTATTCATATCCCTCCCCAGGGAGCCTTGTTTGAGAAATGGGACTGTAACAGCCCACACCCCTCCATGTCACAGTCTCTCTCACTTACACTCACAAACACCCACGCATGCACACGTACACACTTGTTTGGAGCCTTGTTGGGGAAGTACAGCCAGGCGGCGTCTCTCCCCCCCCCCCCTCCTCATTTCCCTCCTTCCCCTCCTTCCTCCTCCCTCCCCTCCTTCACTCTTTTTCCCCAATGGAGAGCGATCCAGCCCGTCTCGTCTCTCCGTCACGCGGGTAATCAGCCTCTGCTATTTCATTTGGCTCAGTAATGAAAGCAATCCCAGCGCTTTTCACCGCAGCGCAGCCCAAATAATGAGGGCCCGCCTCACCCCCTCCTCTGCCACACCTCACCCCTACTCCTCACCCTCTCCCCCTCCCTCCCCAACCCTGCTGTTAATGGATGAAGGAAAGCAAATGTGTGTGCAGTCTGAGTGTGTGAAGCATGCAATCTCGCCAAATCCTTTGTGCCTTTATTTCCCTTTTTTTTTCTCGGTGGCAGATAAGTCTGTTGTAGAAAAATCGGATCTTAAATCAGAATATTTTCAAGACAAAGGATTTTGCGCCTACGTTAGTGGTTTCCAGACATTACTGCAGACGACCTTATGGTTATGTTACCCCTTAAAGGTTGCATGTCAACACACTGTGTGCAGTTTAATTCCCTTAATTATTGTTTTTTTCTTCAGTTTTAGAGACCTAAAGAAGGAAAAAAAAAAATAATCCTTTCGTGATCTCCAAACCAGCTGGTTGGGAACCACCGATATATAAAGACCTAGATGTCGAACCCACACTCGCCAGAAACGCTTTGAATACAGAGGAGATTCTTCGACACAGCAGGTAAATTATACATCCCGTCATCTTTTTACTCGTGACAGAAGTAACAATTAATACAGCCCAGTCAATAAAGACTTTCGGATGAAGAAATAATGACTTAAATAATTCATTGATTCGTCATTTCCACTGCTAGAAGTTGGCTCTCCACTGAAATCAGTTTTTGCCACACGACGCTGCAACCAGGCAGCAGACATGGGAACCCGCTCCAGATGGCAAGAATTTTACTCAAATACATCGCACTCACCGGCATGTAAGGACTTGGCCGGCCAGAAAAATACGCAGGAAGTGTAAGAATGTGACCAACAGTCACAAAGTTTCCTGATTAGCGTCTCTTTGCTTCAGATGTAGCTTCCAGCTCAGTGAAAAGACGATGACAGCAGTGACAAGTGGCTTTTTACAAACCCAGCATTGTCTAACAAACGTAGGCAACCGGTCAAGAGATACAGGTCGGCAAGGTCAACACAAGTACCGATACAACACAACTTCTCCGTCGTTTTTACAATGAACAGTCCACAAGTAACATGGAGATGTGTGAAGCAAATCCTCAATGTACAGCAGCATGATAGCGCACAACAGACTAGATTTAAACTAACAGGTGTGGATTTGTGTAGAAAAGCATCACTGCTGTTGGTAAAAACCTTTTTATCTTTGAAAATAGCATCGGTTTTTTTCCGTATTTTTTGAATGGAAAGTGTTAATTCTCCAACATTTACAAAAAGGTTTTCCCCAAACCCGAGGATGAAAAAGGTTTCTTGTCTTATTTTTGATTCTGGTATAAACATGAAAACTATGTAGCATGAAAAATATGACTTTCGAAAATGTTTTTCACCTAACAACAGCAATATTTTTATTTGTTTTACCAGTATCAATGAGGTTTATTTTTTGTGGAACAGCAGTGATTAAATCTTCTGCAGGTCTTCTGTAAACTGGGCCATCAGTTCATTCAGAATATACAGACTTTCGTCCAGTTGCAGCTCTTCTAACTTCCTCTGCATTTCAGTCAGCTGTGAAAGATATGTAATAAGGAAAGGGAGAATTTCAGGTGTCCTGAAGTCTGCGCCAGCGAGGAGATGAGAGAGACGAGTTGCAGCAAAGGTGGCCGAAAGTTCAGGTATTGCATTTCATGTGAATCGATCCTCCGGATGTTAGAGACGCTTGGCACAGGTACAACAGCAGTGGTGGGTGATGTGTTGAATCATCGGAAGTTGTTCGGTCCAACAAGAAGAGAGGACCGGCACTCTGCCGAAGATCCCATCAAACATTCAAGTTTTATGTGTCCAATCACAATAAAATCCAAGAGCATCCGCGTCAGTCAGAGCGTCTGCACCAGCACGGGGAACAGCAGGGAGAGGTGCTCGGCGCCTCGGATCGGGAGCTTGTGTGTTGTGTAGAAGTGGATGACTTCCGGGATGGTGTCGAAGGGAGGGCTGTTCTGTCCCAGCACGTACTTGCCGTCTTTGCACTGGGTGAACTTCATGTGCATGAAACCCTGGCAGCTCCTGAGAGGAAAAGAAAAAAAAAACAGGAAGGATAGATTAAGAAAGGGAGGAGACAAAAGAAAAAAAGAGATTTAAAGTGAGAAAGACGAAGGATGAGAAGAAGGATGACATGAAATGTGGGACACATAAAACACCGCGCTGCCTTCAGCACATTTTGTCACATAATGACACAGTGGAAGTGACAGCTGGGATTTATGTTCACGTCATTTCCCTGCACTTTGAGAACGCGAGTCCGACCAAGATTTAACGGCGTGTCACAAATTAGGAAGGGAGGGACATTATGATGGATGAACGAGTGGTGTGAAAAGCACACGGAGGGACGCGAGAAAGAAAAAACGCTGGCGAAAGTGTGGCTGAGCCGAGAGAAACCACACTGGTCTCTTCCCTTTAAGTGTCGGGCAGCCGGGACAGGACTTCCCCTTTAAGAGCCAGACAGCCAGGATGTGCGTCTAATTATAGAAGCAGAGGGAGAGACAAGGGCTGGAGCCGGTCACCGTAATTGTCATTGTTCTAGTAAACCAAATTAAAATTTGAAGAGCAGTGTAACCGAAAACACTGGCTGTGACTACAACTAGCCAAACAACAGACAGCGTGCGACCGTCCCACCGGCCTCCGGAGCACAGAGGCTTCGTCACGTCAGCGCTCACAGCTGACAGCGTGCTTTCATCCACTCCTGTTTGTTTTGGGGACTCTTTGGATCTCGTGCCACATTAGAAGCTCTGTCATAAATATTCATGTCGGGTTAAGTCTGGCAGGTCTGTCTGACTCGCTTTGGAGGGGCTCTTCATTTTGCCTCCATTGAACAGCCTTCGTCATTCCTCCCATTGTCCCCATTACTGTGTAATCTTAATATGCGGGGGCGGATGTGATCCACTTTTTCCAAGGAACGCCCAAAAAAACGATGCTTGGTTAATTTTACAAAATGGAGCTGATAGCGGTTGTTATCGCACAAGCTGTCCGACATTGTGGAGGTGGTGTCAGTATCTTACAACAACGGGCAAACCAGTCACAACATATAAAGACTTACATTCCGTTTCTTTATAAACTAGACGCAGCCATGATAAAGAACTTTCTGGGGACATTAAAGCAGACCTATTACGCTTTGTCATTCTCTTCCTTTCCTACAGTGTAGGTTCATGTTCGTCTTCAAAAGCTCTTAAAGCTAGAAAGGTCAAGGTCCCCACCAACTGAAGCTCCTCTCTCCCACAGAGAGCATTGCACCTGAAACACCTCATCAGTAGTCCCGCCTCAATTCTGTGGCTTTGTGACATCAAACTACGTTATGGAGTCAAACATTTGCCTAATTTCAGCCTTGCTGCTAGTTTGGCATGTAAGAACTGATTTAGCACATCAGCTCTGTTGTTGTTAGTGGTGCTGGGTCAGCATGTGTGGGCTGACCAATCAGAGCAGACTGGGTATTTGGCAGGCTGGCCTGAAAGAGACAGGAGCCAGAGCCCAGTGTTTCAGACAGAGGGGCAATGCAGTGGTTCAGCACTGGACAGTTTGAGAAAACTGTGAGAAAACGATGTTTTCTTTTAGTTTTTTGGCAATAAAGCATGTAAACCTATTCAAGTGGTCACCTGAAATAAAATTATGAACCTGAAAATGAGCGCAAGAAGTCTAATTTAAAGGACAATTCTGATTAAGACATTATTTTATTTTTTTATGATAACATTGTGTTCCCAAAAGTAATTGCTGATATCTGAGAATATGGCAGAATCTCTTGTGACAAAATCCAACGTGCCAAGAAATAAAGTGATCTAATGAATGTTTTAAACACATCATGTAAACTATTGTGCTTGGAGGTAAGAGCCACAGGATTAAAGTGTCTTCCGCTCACCTGGCTGTACTGTACTTTACTGAACTGTACAAGCTTTCGGTATACAAGACAGATAATGCAGGAGCACTTAGTGTTCATATATTCCAGTAAATGGCCTTGATGAAAAACAATGGACACAAAATTACTCTCAAGGGGATTGTAGTTCATTGGCATGTGAGGACTACAAAGGCGAAGGGATACAGTGTATGACACCATGAAAATGGAGAGAAAACATGCAGACAATTTTAAACGCCATAAATAATGAGACTATTAAAAACATCAGGCAAATTTATAGTTAAAACCAACCATGAAAACGGTGTGTATGGACAAAGAGAGGGAGGTCATTACAGGTCAAAGCATTCAAACTAATATCCTCTTAATCTATTCTTCCAAATACATTCAGCTAGCTACTAGATATCTTTAAAAACTCTAAGATCTTCAGACTGCTCTTGTTTATTGCCCAAAACTTAAGACAATAAAGGCGTAATGAACCCAAATTTTCCCTTTAAAGTGAAACTCTCGCCAAAAAGCAACCAAGGCTTTATTTGCGAGTGAATACGAGTCAAACTTTTTAATGTAAAAGTATAATTACGACGAAAGAGGCACTTTTGGTTTCGGCACTTTTTCAGTTTCGTTTTTGGGCAAGCTAATTTTCAATGGGGTGCAGGGGCACTTTTACGCTAGCATTAAAATCGCTATTTTTAAAACACTAAGAAGGCTCAACACAACATGAAACTTTGCTCGTAGTACCTTACAGGCAGGAGAGTAATGGTGGACCGCTCCTCAAGTCTGCCTGTTCGGTCGCACTCGGGGATCGACACTTTTTTGTCTGCCATGACGACAGCGCGCCAGAGATGCAGCTACTAACGTGAGTTGTCCAAAAACCTTCTTTGTATGCACAAACAATGTTCTCAATGCTCATGTTCATGTGTAAAGACCCTGGTGATACTACTAGCAAAGTTTCATGCTGTGTCGAGCCTTCTTAGTTTTTTAAAAATAGCAATTTTGATGCTAGCGTAAAAGTGCCCCTGCACCCCACTGAAAATTAGCTTGCCCAAAAACGAAACTACGGTAAATCTTAAAAGTGCCTCTTTCATCGTAATTATGCTTTTAATCGAAGGTTTGACTCATATTTAATCGCAAATAAAGCCTCGGTTGCTTTTTGGCGAGAGTTTCACTTTAAGCTGAATAAAGATCTAAGTGGTTTCAACTCTTTTCAGATTGTGCCATGCTTTTCTTTGTTTGGTTAAGACTCTGAAGGTCTACTTCAGCGATAGACTGTTCCAGCTTCCAAACAAGTGAAATAATGTAAGGCCGATTCTGTTTGAGATACTTCTCCTTCCAAACCCCAAATGAGCCAGCTGGGGAACAAGTGCCGGTAGTGACCTTGTTGCTTGAGCAAATGTGCAAATGTGCATATGCGTGTGTGTGTGTGTGTGTGTGTGTGTGTGTCAAAGTCACTCTACTCATGTAAATGAGTAATGCATGAGCTTGTTTATATGTCAGCACAACGCAGTGACACTCCTGCACCCCCCTTCCTCTCCCTTCCCTCCCTGATTCCCTTCTTGTGTGGCCCACAGAAGGTAATTCATATTCATTAGTGATTATGGGGAGGATGATGTGTGCACTGGAGTGTGCTCTACCTGCCTGATTACCACTTAGAAGGCCCGCTGGGGCCAAAAACGCGAGGCCACCGCGAGAGGGGCCAAGGATGGGGTGAGGACAGAGCGATGATGGGAGAGCGGTGTGTGTGGCCGGGACGATGGATCACGGTGGTAATTATAAGGGAGAGATTTGACCAGATAAGCAGTATTGTGCCCTGCAAATGAGTATCGGGAGAGGAATCAGTGCTGCAGTGATCTTGAGCGGGGGGCGATGTCGGAGGGGAGGGAGGGGGAGAGAGGAGGGAGAGACAGATGGAGAGGTGTAGACACTGTGATATGAGATCGGTAGCTCAGGTGGCTTCACACACACTTTGCACACAATCCGCAGTCGAACAGCAGATAAAGATGGGGATGAGAAAAGTGCAATTAAATTGTAAAGCTGCGGATCAGCGGACGATATTGACTGACTACAAGTATTTGCTTCACATGTCGATGTGTGTGTGAGTGTGTATGTAATCCCGAGTCTTACCTTAGGGACAGGGAGTAGTCAGAGCGATTGTTCTGACTGTTTCTCACCAGGTAGCTACACTCTTTACACAGCGTTAACAGCGACTCTGCCTCCGAACGTGACAGCGAACCGTGGTACCATCTGATACACAGAACACATACACACACACACACAAAATCAGATATAATGCAAGTGGTAATGTTAAGTGTGATTCCAACATATTCTTAAACTTTACTGATGGATGTTTCTAGCAAAGAAACTTGTTGATTTGATTCCAAAAGTTGATAATTACATCAGTACATTTTAAGATTAGCCCTCTACAGTGTAACAATGATCATGGGTGCAATGATCATACAAGTGGTGAGTCATTAACAGTATTAATGTTTCCAAAGGTTAATATTTGAGATTAAAAGAAAAAATGACTATACTACATTATCTAATTCCAAATTAGAAATGGCCTCTCTGGATTATTTCCAGTGTTGCATCTCTGGCACAGCAGTGCTTTGAGCTTAATATTCACATCAGTATGCCGACAGGCTCAAAATGACAATGCTAACATGCTGATACTAAGTAGGTAATGTTTACCACATTCACATTCTTCAATTAGATTATCCACATGCTGATATTTTCCAATTAGTCCAAAACTCAAAGTACATCTGAAGATAGATTATCAAAGTCCTGCATACTGCACAACTGAAAACGTTATAATTCATATTACTGTGTTCATGATATCTGTTTTTTACAAAAATGTCAGTATCATCTCTTATATCTTAACATCTCTAACCTGATACATGTTATATAGCAATCTATGTTTTAGTTTTTGAGACGTTTAACTCAGGGGTGGTCAAACCACCGTGTGGTTAAAGAGAGTATGTAAAAAATCTCATGGCAATCCATCGACTAATAAAGAATAATTAAGACATTTCAGTCGGGATCTTGGACACAACCTGGCCAGGTGCACTGAAAGCTACAGGTTGACAATGACGCTGTTTCGCTGTTTAAAGCAGAGCTGAAGACAACCTCATTAGAAATCACCAGGGAGTAATGGAGCAAAATAATCAAGTGAACGCTGCGTGTGTCGCGATTGTGCGCATGTGCAAGTGTGCTTAAGGGGTGTCGTGTGGCTGGATTTCATTAGTAAAACAGCCTTTAATGTGCACGCAAACAGCACATAAATAACACCAATGATGTCTGAAATTACAAGACCAAAGTAAATGTGTGTTTTTAATGTTCTGACTTAATTGGTTCTCGTTCTAACCTTTCCGCAGTTCTGCAAGCTCTGATGAGTGCTGCTTAGCCGAAACACATAACCATTTGGTTTTAATGTGTCCACGCCCCTTTATGGATCAAAGTGGGGCAATAAAATGGATTTTTGGCTTAATCTGTGGGATGTGGAACCCAGTTCTACCTCAAAAATTCCAAACCACTTTTTGCACGACAGCCATGCAGAGACATTTACAGCCTACAGTGATTAATAGGATGTGCTAATTTTATTCACATGCACAAATTAATTCCATAATCCAGGTTTGTTTGATGCTTTTAAACTCTATAACTCAGAATAGTGCTGAGTCCTACTTGCAAACATTCAATCTTGCAAAGCATTGTGGGTATCATTTGATATCAGCTGATGTCGAGTCATACAGACCAGTACCATTACTGCTATTTATCTTCTAGGACAGGGTGATTTCTTAATCCTGTATTATATTCAAGATAATTAAATCAATGGCGACCGAGACCATCAGTCACTGGGAGCATTTACATGTGCATTAACATCCTGGTCTCGAGTCTTATCCTGATTTGGATCATGCTGGGGATGTGGCGTTTACATGAAACATGGTTATTCGTATCTCTGTTTGTGTGGTCATATCAGTACCCAGGTGTCTGATTGTCCAACTGCATATGTGCCTTGATCTCTACCCATCTCAGCCACTGCTCTGCAAGTTCATAAACCAGGAGAAGGTGTCAGCACACCACATTAACCTGATTTTATCTGGGTATTCCAAAAGACTCAATTTGTGGTTAGCGAGGTTACTTCCACATAAACCCCGGATTTTCACTGTTAAGTCAGTAGTTTACTTCTTAGCGAGGTACGTCGCCATGGTAACTGCACTCCTAACCTGCTCCGGACAACGTTAAGATTGAGATAACAGATCGACACATATATAAGCACCACCTTCAGTAAAGTCTGTGGAAAATGGCAATATCATTCATGTTAGATCCCGCAGAGCTCGTTGAGGGATTGTGAGAGGTGTACTACTTGTGTAGGAGGGCCGCCTACGATTTCCTTCATTCCATTTTCTTTTCCTGTTGGCTGCAAGCAACGTTAAAGCCATTTCACTGTGCTTTTCCTTTTTTTATACTGATATGATCTTACAACGGAGACTGGCTGAAACACTAAAGCCTCGTTCTTGCTAGAAGATACCAAAGCACCGCTCTGAATAATGTTTATAGATGTTTTTCTGATTTGCTCTCGGAGTCCATCTGACAGTGCGGTGCTGCAGCTGAAAGAATAAAAGCTAAAACTGTCATAAGAATTCATCCCAGGAACGCATTCATTTGACGGAATACACAATAATGTGTCGAATTCATGTGGCAGTGATATTATAAGCCTGTTAATTTATGCGTTCACACAGTCTGCAATTCTTCGTCCTTGCCACACTTGGCAGCGGCAACCGTGTTGCTTTTAGCCCGAATTATCTGTTTAATTTCTTCTATTTGTCTAATATCATAGCTGTAAGTATTCCGCTCTGCTGTCAGTAGACCTGTGTTGTGTATGTTTGTGACTGGTCGTCTGCCGCAAACATCTCCCCTTTTACGTGAACGCATTCATATATGTCACATGTGGAATAGCGTGATCGAGACTGCTGGGGTCAGTGATGCCAGATAACGGAAAGATATCCTGGATATGTTGGACTTGGTGGCCTGGCGGTATCCACTTGTCTCAATCCAGCTTATGTCGTGCCAAAACATACCCAAGATACTCCAAAAACCTGATCATAACCAGAGTGCATGTAAACACACTCATGACCTATGAAAAGTCACTGAATACCAAAGCATGTATGCATCTTAATCTGATTAACCCTTAACCAGAGTGCAGTCTATACGTCTATACAGAGTCCTAGTGTAACTCCTGTGGGTTTAATAGAAGACTGCATACATACACCTGCTTCTCCAGAGGCAGGGTGGGGTCCACTCTCTCCCCCACCATGTTGAGGCATTCCTGCGGCATCCGAAACTTCATCCCCCCTCCTGCGAGCGGGCTGGACCTGGGCCCCGGAGGACGTAGCCGCTCCGTGGGCGACGAGGAGCGGTCCCACTCTGCGCCGTCAAACTGCACTGTTGGCAGAGGAGGAACAGAAAAAGTGAGTCACAGTATTTACACAGTGCTATAATCAAAAGGGATTAAAACACACAGCCTGACTTGGGCAAACATCAGACATCCGGCTATTGCAAAGCCACGCATGCAGCAGACGGACCTCTCCTGAACGGGTCAATTTAGAGGGTGGCAGGTCTCGGCCTGACAGACTGCAAAACCATCAGCATCGTCACAGTCACCAACATCAACGTTTTCAGGAGACCCCCCAGGGTCGTACACATCTTGGGTCTTCCAGAAGACTACGCTGCAGATTACTTACAGACTGAAGTGTTTACCCCTTTCTTGTCTGATTTTGGTGCGATTCAATCTACAGAACTTTACTTAAAATTATGTGTGACACAGCACTAAGTGCCCAGACACGATCATGGCCGACATCCTAATTTAGAGAGCTTTTCATGCATGGTTGAGGCAAGAGCAGAATATGGTGAGAAGGGGGTGCATTCAACTCAAAAAAGCAGACAACTCAACAACCGCAGCAGGCAGGGAGAGATGCAGGTGGTGCAGCTGCAGGCCGCTGGGGGTTTGGGATGGAGGCAGAGCAGATGTAGGACAACAGCTGGGGTCATGAAGGTCAGGGTGACTGCATGTGTGCTTGCTTGTGCTGATAAGGGACGGCGCGGCGGTGTGGGGGGGGTTGTGTTCAGGGCGGGAGGTCACCTTGCTCTCTGACGAGGTGCTCCTCCTCCAGCTGACCCACCGGGGCAGGCCAGGGCAACTCCGACAACTCCCTCATGTCTAATGAAGAAGGGGGGGTGAGCGGGGAGGAGGAGGCGAGAGAAAAAGGGAGCGACAGAGTGAGAAAACAGCAGATGGGTCGGAAAAAAAGTTAACCAAAGGGAAGACGTGCGAGAGAAGTGGTGAGGAGATAATTAAGAAGCGAGACTGAAATTCAGGTGCAAGATTTTAAATGCGAGACTTAGCGAGACGTGAGATGTGGCAGAGGTGCAGGAAAGGGAAGCCCTGTCGAGAGGGATGTGGTGTCACGAAATGCAGTTAACTACACCTCTTGCCATGAAGTAATATACACTCTACCTACTGTCTCCTCACTTAATCACACTTGTGGCAAAACACACTCTTGGTTTTCAGGCCCTATATTTGCAGTCATTTATCACGCGCAATAAGAGCAAGGAAGGCAAAGAAACTGAAACAGGAGAGGACGGGAGAAGTCAGAGGCTGAATTATTTATAGTCATCCGAACAAAACCACCTCAAGAAACGTCTAACAGCAGCAATGCAAACAAAACGTGACTACTTGTGCGCTCAGCCCACAGTGTGGCAGAGGAGCTGAGGAGCGCGGGGGCAGAATAATGCGCTGTTCACTGTCCTACCTACAGTACAGTAGGAGAGCAGCAGAAGGTGCACTGTGAGAAAGAACGGAAAATAGCTCATTATCTCCCATGGCAGCCAGCCATCTACTGTAACAGTCTTACACACACATGCATTATGCGATTTGCCGTTTCCACACCTACATTTAGCTCCTGCTCGCAGCGAAAAAAGGGGATTACAAAACAAATAAAAGGAAAAGAGGGGTGACGTCTTAATGAGCTGACAAATCCAAAGACCCCCCAGGCCTGCGACATCAAAGGCCATTTGAATGGGCGTTTGGGAGAGAGACCCATGCTGTACGTACATGCCGCTCACCCTCCCTGGTTAATTATTGAGCAGGCAGACACACTCCGCCACTTTCTCTGGCTCTCCGTGAATTATTGATGCATGGCGCAGTACAATGGCCCCATCTGGAGTGGGCTGCACCTCCGCCGGAGCCAGGATTAACGTGTGGCCTGGCACCCCTCAATGGGAGACATGCACGCAAACACAAAAGCACACACACACACACACACACGCACGCACCTGACACCCCGAAACACCAGCACAGCGCCACACTCCGCTGCCTGTCCGATCGCCACCCCACCACATTTCACACCTCTAAGTCTCAAGCAAAACTGAGACAGGCACAAGGAAGGAGTGAGGGGTGTAAATGAGAAGCACACGAAAGCAAGTGAAGGGTAACAAGAAAGAGAGAGAGAGAGAGAGAGAGAGAGAGAGAGAGAGAGAAAATGGAGACAGCCAATTTATTACAGATCAGAAATGTGCTCAGCCATCTGAGCGAGAGATAAGCTCAGGTAGTGGTGTTCGACAGACGGAGGAGAAAATTCCATCATATTCCTCTCTTGCTACACTAGTTTGGGTGGCTGTTGTCCTTCTTAACAAGTCAAAAAAGTAAAAAGGAGGAGGAGGTTTTTGCTTTCCACTTGTTTCTGGCACTTTCATTCATTTCATTGAACTCGCTAGACTGAAGCAAGGCACATCACAGGTAGTTAAGTGCATTCATCCTGCATCCGAGCAGTAAATCACTCACTGATTGGACGAGTACAGTGAAAACCAGAAGATGACTGAAAGCTTTTTGCTACTCAAACACCAGAATAAAGTCACTAAAACAAGTATTTCACCCCGGGAAAGATGGCCTTTGCATATAACTTGGCTGGAGATGCAATAAAAAAAGAGATCAATATTTTTGGAATTGGTGCTACATGGAAATGGAATTGCCTGTAGAAAACCTACACCGGACCAATAAGCACTCCTATTGAGGGATGACGTACTGCAAGTTGGGGCGGTGCTTGGTTTTGGATTCCATTTTAAAGCAAAATATAAACCCTTTTCATGAAGACATTTTGGCTCGTCAAAGCAGGAAAGCCACAGGTGTGATCAAAAACGTTAATGACGGCTCCATTCTTCTAAGTGTCAAATCCAACCTGAGAGTTTCATGCACTTACAAGTCAAAATGTCGGCAGTGACGAGGGTCGGATAGTAACACGCTCAAAACAAACAATACTGTATTTCTGTTAAACAGTTAAATACGTTTCTTCATTTTAGAGATATAGGCAGTGTGGTGACAGAATCTTAGTAAACTGCCCTCTCTCTCTCTCTCTTTGCGTCCGTGGATGGGCATTTACAAAATCTGGAACAACAATGTGTAGACGACGCATTTTGCGGAAAACGTTATTTGCATAAACTACCAAAAATGTATGGGTACAAAGCTTGTTGAAACTCAGCAAAGTTGCTGTTAAACTTAGTCTGCATTGCACTGTAAGCTGAAATCATCAGACACGCCGCAGATTTTTTCTGTCTCACACACACGCACACGCACACACACACACACACACACACACACACACACACAGAGAGAGAGAGAGAGAGAACAGAGACATCTAGTAGCAACCAGACATCAAACAGAAGACATTTGTCGGTATTACTGTGTATTTTTGGCTGTGTAAGCTCTCTCCATAGCTCAGGGATTTGGTGTAATGCGCTGATAAATGTGCTAAATGTTAATTCACAGTATTAAAATGCTGTTGCCCTGTGTGTCACCGGATGAAGCATTCCAATATCTGTCAGAATATATCAAGAAATCCATTTTCACATGATATTGAGATTAAAACTGTTGACTTTTCCTTTGATTTAGGTTGACTTCTCCTAAACCTGCAGACTCTACCGAGCCAACTAGGGCTTACATACACACAACACACACACAAATCACAAAAGGCTGAATACACAATTGCACCACGACACTCATTCACCAGCAAGGGAACATCTGGCTCCCATTCACTTCTAATGTGAACCTGTGGCTCTGTCCAGCAAAGAGGGCTGTTAGTGCTCCGCTTTGTTCTTCCATACGAGACACTGGGACTGAGACACTAATGGTTTTATGGACAAAAGCCCCGCTCTCATCGGCGCTGACAGCCGATATTCATGATTAAAATCTCCTAAACTGGATTCATTACATATGTTAAAACAAAGAGCGTGTTTTTCATCAGTTCCACCCCCCGTTTTAACCCCGCTGACGAAACAGGTGACGGCAATTGAGTCATTTGTGGTCTGCCAAAATCCCACATGTGCCTGAGAGCCTCATTTACCTGCTCACAATTATCCTAAAATTATCTGAGGAAGAGACAAGGCTTCCCCCCTCTGTGTTGTGCACATCGACATGAGTGATGGATAACTGACTTTTCGAGCACACCAGCTGTTTTCTGTGTCCCCGTAATAAAGGAGGAGTAGACAAAGACAATAGAGCAGCTTCACTAGGTCCATTAATGAAGACATCTGTTTTTCAAACGGCCCTGGCAACCCATCTTCTCTCTGCACACAAAGACCTTCCGCTGGGCAGAAAGGCCGCTGTAAGGACAAACAATTAACACCTATTGCTGGCGAGGGTGAAAAAAAAAAAGTCATTCACACAAGTCCTCCTTTCACAATATGGATCCACACACCATTTTGATTTTAATCTTAAAAGCATTGCACATCGTTATTCTTGTCCGCGTATCCATTTTCCAGACATTCATTACATCCATTCCCCTCCGGCTTCGTGCCGCTCTCGCCTCCTTTCTCTCCGTATTGAACACCTCTCTTTCTTCGTCCCTCCTCTTTCACCTATCTTCCTCTAAGTGGGGCATTATCTCTTTTTCAATATTCCCCCGCTCCTCTCCTCTCTTGCCCTACTCCACTTCCATCATCCCTCCACCCTGACGCTCATATTGGTCGGCGAGAGAGGAATCACAGAGGACATGCCTTTTCATTAATGTCAGTGAGGGTTCAGGCTGAAGGAGGGAGAGAGGCAGCGAGGGAGGGAGAGGGAGAGGAAATGTGACAAAGAGAAGAAGGAAGCGAGGGCGAAAGAGAGTGAGAGCACGACAAGAGTCTTTCCACTGTGCCAGTAAATTGATGAAGAGGCTGGTCAGATGGCCCCAGGGCCTACTTACAGAAACAGAGCAGCGTCACACCAGAAATGAAAATCTAATTTTCTTGGCTCGCCGTGTTTGCCTGTATGCTCAAACACACAAAAATACATTTTCAAGGACACACACACAACACACAACACAAACACACACACACACACACACACACACACACAAACACACAAAATAGCTGTTGTCAGGAAACGTGTATCTAGACAACCGGACAAAACAAGTACGCTTGCTGACCATCTGTCAAGGCAAGCGTTGCTCAAAAGTTTCGCTTCTGTTGTCACTAACACTTTCAAGCAGCCTTCAGCGTCCAGATAACAGCGCTATTTACACAAGAATGGATGAATCAATCTAATGATATAATGATATGGAAGGCCTTCTTCAGAATTTCTTAATCTTACAGCCTTTGTAAGGCTACTGAGGAATGGCAGTGCTTTGAGCTACAAACTAACATCAGCATGCTGACAATGTACAGTGACAATACAAACATGCCAACGTGCATCAGATCAAGATTCACATGTTCGGCATCTTAGGTTAGCACGCTAACGTTTGCCAGTAGAGCAGATGGAATGTTAGTTTTGCTTGTATTTGGTAATAAACCAAAGTGTTGGACAAATTCAAACTTGTAGTGAAGGGACTGACAAAGTTATGACAGCTCGGGGAGGGAGACACATTTCATGACACTTAACTCAACAGTTGTCAGGGCAATTCACTCAAACTCAGAATGAGGTAAACGATAACAAGACCTCAGGGGGGCTCCAGTAACAACCTTTAGCAGTTTACATGTATTGATCGCCTTTTTATTGGCCAATGTGAGCAGACTGTAACGTTAAGTGAGCAATGACACGTCCCCGTCTCTCTCGGTTGCCTATACAAACCTGTGGACAACTTTGTTTCGGTTGTTTAATGCTGCTGGACTGAGGATTTCTTTGTGAGGGACTTGGGTCGGACCTTCCCGGGCAGTCCAAAGGATGTCACTTTATGTGCCTCGTCTCAGCGCCTCTACAGTAGCCAACATTAGTTTAGAAACCGAGTCTGCCAAACCACAATCTAACGAGCACAACCACAAGTTCCACAGAGCCTGTTAAACGTCCTATCGTTCTGCAAAGACTTACAAAAGAAATCGTCCACCCTTTGGTGCCAACATTAATCTATTCGGGAGCTTCCTTCCACAGCACCCTCTCTCCCGCTGTGGCCTAATGAGCAGCTGCACTCGAACAAGCGGACGATAAGTGCTTTTGCTCAATGGCACCATAATAGTAATTGCTGGGGACGGCTGTGTTATTCATTCACCTTCCCCATCAAGATTTCCAGCTGATTTGCGGCTCTCTCATCATGATGTGCCCACTCGTCCACCTTTAGATGGCCAACAAATGGCTCAAAGCCGGACTATAAAACGTATAAACACGAAACACCTGAAGCACTCATTATTCTGTTCATTAGGTGTGGCCATCACAGAGGAAATGAGATTGCGCCTTTCATTACCTCACTAATTAGAGCTGAATGGCTGCGGGGACAATATCTCACTGCTGGACTATCTATTGACTCCCAGAAATTAATGACTGCCGTAATTTGAGCCGGACGGTGGTGACGGGTGACAGCTTTCTAACGTTGTAATTAAACCCCACCGGACTTAAAGGGTCCTGTCACGTCCGTCTCCTCAGGCACCGCCACACTCGTCCTCACACGGCTGGACCACAAATCCAACGGAAAATAAACACAATGATTCGGAGCCGGGCTTCTTTTTGATGCCATTCGAAAAAACAGCCGCATTGTGCAGCATTCATCCCCCGCGATTACATTTAAGCGTGGAGCTGTGAAAGTCATAATTAGAGAGAGAGATTTTGCATGAATGAAACGCCCGCAAATCCACATACAATACGCAACGGCAATCCGCCCGACCAGCCCCTCCCACACACCCGCGCTCATTTGTGCCAACGCGCACTCAACCTCTTCTCACCCTTGAATTAGGCGCCTGATAATCAGAGCTGGAAAGCCTAGTCGAGAATCCACACGTGTGTGCGTGTGCACGCGCCTGTTTGAAGGCGATGATGAGGGGCTGCCGGCAGATTGCGATGCCCCCTCTGCCCCCCTGCAGCGGGTTATCTGAGTGAGAGTGTCACATCCACGGGGAAGGGAGGGCTGCGGGGGCTGCCCTGTCACCACTGCCGCGTTGGTGTATATATGTGTGAGAGTGTGTGGCTGTGTTCGCAGATGACTGATTGCACCCTGCCACAATGGCCCTGACTCCCCCCCCCCCCCCCCCCCCTCTCTCCCTCCGCCTCACCTCGCCAGAGACCCCCGACCATTAATTCTCCTTAACGCCCCTCCCCTCTGTAGCACCAGGCCTCCAGAACACATCCATTGAGCTGCCACCAAACACACCATAACCTTGGAAGTGCCTGTCCAGCTCGCTGCCTCTACAGCCTTTCTATCCATGTTCTCTCTCTCCCTCTCTCTGTCCATCTCTACCATCTTTCTCTGCCCCATCCTTGTCCTTCCCGCCTCTCCTCCCCTCCCTCGCATGTGGCCCGTGCCTAGCAACGCTGAGTGGGTCTGGGAATATGGATTAAATGTGAGAATGGAAAATACTGTTTGTGTGTTTACACTTCACTGCTTTGGTCTGCTCAGACAGACAAGAACGCCAGCTCAGAGTGCTGACTCCAAATGGAAAAAACAAGGGGTCAGACAACTCGAGCCGCACAAGCGTTTTCCTCCACCGCTCCCCTCTAATGGTGCTGTAAGCGCTCCTCCGCACGAGCATGTGGCACAAAGAGCGGAGGGAAAGCGACGGATGGAGCAGGAACGAGTGCTAAGTAGGTGAGAGGTGAGATTGGCTTTTTTTTTTTTTTTTTTAAATTAACTGTCGCGCACCTCCTTCTGAAATCATCCCCACTCTCAAATAAGTTACGGCGTCTCTTTGCTGCCGCTCTGGTTAATGTGATTTGAGCATGAACACGGTGTTAATGGATATATCTGTGAGTGTGCAGTGTGCTGACCATGACTCCCTTATTAGCACCGGATCAGTCATGCACATGTAGGCATGTAATTAACTGAGAGGATAAGGTGGTGGGGGGGGAGAGAACGGGAATGGAGGGGAGTGCACACGAGGCAAGGTTGATTTATTATCCCATCACCTTGACCTTGGTGACTTGGAGATGCAGCTCAATTAAGTCGACTTGGCCCGGCATGCCTTACACTGATCCACTCCTAAATGACCCATCAGTCTGCCTGTGTTTCTCTCCTCTCCCTGTTTCTCTTACCACTTATTCGCTCTCTCCTTCCAGTTACATTGAGTAGATGGAACATAATGGGATGGGATGTGACACGCACTGTCAGACGAGTAAAAATGATGCACTGAGCCAATTATTTCTAAAAACATACTGCACGTGATGTTATGATTAAGGAAGAAAATTAACCTTGCTCCCTCTCTGTTTGTCACCCCCCCCGCCACAAGCTTCTCCTCATGGCGTCTACCGTATGTCTCTCGTGAATATAAACACACAAGACGTCTCTGTCAACTCTAATGATCATCTCGGAGGCTGTGGTAACTGTGGTCTGACATATGTGAGAGAGAGAGGGAAGAAAGAAATCAATAGTCACCAGAAGGAGTTGAAATTTGGTAAAAGAAAAAAAAGAAAGACAGAAAGATATGTGTCATTTGAGCTGAGACAGTGAAGGTCACAGCACTCTCCATATCCTGCAGAAAGGCTTCGGAGATGTGGTGGGGGGGCAGACACGACACTAAAGGTCAGGACAGTTAGATGAGTATTTCACCATGTCGTGTCAGCAGCAGGGCTCTCTGTGTGACCTTTACAAACAGCTCTTTTGGAGCCAGGTTTTAACTATCCTCACTAATTCCACTGAATGATTCCCTTTCCGACAAAAAAAAAAAAGGCATATTTTGTGAGATGCCTTTTGGATTTTGCTGGTAATCCAGAAGCTCCCGGAGCTGCAGGAGATGTGATTCATCATTTCACTCAAAGGCACCACCATACAATGGATGTCTGCCAACGGCTGGGCTTTAAACTGGGTGTTCTGCTTTTTCAGGCGCACTGGTGAGTCAAACGCAATGCCACGACCTCAGTTGTTGCCAAAAATATGACATTCTGGCAAAACAAGTATTGATTGCACAATGTGAGTTGAACACATTTATATGCAAAATAAGCATTTTAAAGATGAAAAAATAAGTATTCCTGCAGCTCCTTTGCCTAAACCTTGACCTTTTCTGATTTTCCGAGTTGTATATAACAATTTTCTGGGCCGATTCCGATTTTTCAAGCTCAATGTATTGTTTTTTTCTGAGAACTATATTTAACAGCATGCACAAACAGTTTTGTAACCTATTTTAACAGATACGTCAGTGACATGTTCCTAATACATCACTGACCATAAAATAACAAGTTGTTAGCTATTTTACTCGCCTGTTGCTGAAATGACTGAGTGAAGTTTAGCTCTTATTAGCAGCTACGCAGTGTATACTGGGACATCCAGGACTTTTATTGTGAAAGGTAAAAACAGAAGAAATCTGCCTGTCATGTGTTGCAATGATGGACTTGTACGGCTGTGTGAGAGGAAAAAAGAGTTCACTGCTTTGGTTCAGACAACGGATCCTTATCCTCAAAGGAGATGCTCAAATTCATAACCCTTGGCTATTATGTTTTAGCCTACTTTCCCTTTCTCTGCTCTGCTCCGTGTCTATCTGGACTCAGTTGGGTACATCTCTAGTTTGTTCAGTTTGAAATTTAGAACCAAAGACTAGCGAAAACCTAGTGTATGGAGAATCCATCCAAACAGTGTAGAAACAGCTCACTGTCAATCATACAGCCTGTATGATTAATAGAATACTGTCATTATTTTCTGGTTACCTGCAAAAGCTTTGGAGATGTGATCCTTTTTCCATTCCCAGGGTTGGTCGTACTCATCGGCCGGCCTCTCGTCGTCCTGCGGCAGCCTGCTGCTCTCCTTGCCCTCCTCCTGAGGTTCTCCGTACACCAGTCCCAGTCGCTGGCCTCGCTCATCTTCGTAGGGGGTGTCGTAGAGCTGCACCCCGCCCCGCAGCCGTCCTCCTCCTGGGCCACGCTGGAGCTCTGTTGACGCATATGCAAAACAACCCAAGTTCATGATTTGACAAACACACATGCTCTAGATTTTTTTTTTTTGGGGGGGGGGGGTGTCATAAGAAAAAAAACAAACAAGCAACGTTAAGAAATAATAATTGCCTGAAGCGATGAGGTTCCCCTGAGCACAGCACTAATATTATTCTGTTCTACAAAGTAAATCAAAATGCCTGTTGAGCTCTGACATGACTAGAATTAGAGGAGAGAGACAAATGATGTTTGCACAGCTTGCCGTGGGCTCAGAATCTCATATAGGGGGGCTTAACGAGGCCTTGGGCTAGATGCTGAGTAGCAACACTGTAGGAAAAAAAAAAACCCAGCGCCACCCCCTCCTGCTGCTCTTGTCCATCCCGAAACCCCAGCAGCAATCTAGTGCGGCTCACAGCAGCATCCATGTTCCCATGTTAACTTTTTCATCAATTTCTCAGTGGGTTCCAGCCAAGGAATGTTTCTCAGCACCTGCAACTATTATAAGGAGTCAAATATGGCCATGAGATAAAAGGATTGGAAATTATTGACGCAGGCAGGAGGATGAAATCTGATTTCTGAACGCATCAATAGGATCCCCTAAGCTGCAGCGGCAGCTGCAATCAGCGATGGTGCTTTGATATGTTGACCTCAAAAATGTACCTTTTAAAGAAAAAAAGGTGGCACAGGAGAAGGGGGGGGGGGGGATGAAGGAGTAGGTATCTTTTCTGTACACAGCCAGCAGCCATGCAAAGGAGGTGCATCCATGTGAGAAGGGAACAGGAATAAATGGAAGGGTTCGCTGCTGAAAGGCAGAGCGAAACTTTAACCTTCACACGACAAGACACCGCTATTGGGCGGCCCTTCAGTCACCATGGCGACCGAGCGGAGGCCCTGGGGAAAGGCCCTGAGGTTATGAAGAAGAGGGTGGAGGGGAAACGGAGAGAGGAGGAGCGAGGCGAGGGAGGAGGGAAAGAGGAACAGGAGGAGAGGGAAGAGGAAAAGGAAGCTGCGAGGAAGGGTGATGGGAGAGGAGGACGAGGGAGGGAGGGGAGCGGGAGGGGGAGTTCCGTCATCGTCTGATGTTAAGTCATTGAGACAGAAGCACAGCGGGGCTGAATGCTGCTCTACCTGCGCTGGGAACCCGCGGTGTCACTGGCAGCCCGGAGATGGAGAAGATTAAGGCAGGGAGATAAAAAACAGGCACGTCGGAAATAAAATGAGAATTCATAGGAAGCTCGATGGTGGAAAACACAAGCAGGAGGGGGGAGAAAGAAAATAGCAATTGGAAGGAAAGGTGACAGAGATTAAAGATTGAGGTGTAGGGCGACAGGGAGCGATTAGGTGTGCAGATGCACGTCGGAGCAGGGAAACAAAAAAACAGCTTATTACGCTGTAAGCACTGTCCAAAAAAGCACACAGGTGTCTTTTCAGGACCAGTCTTTGTGAGAGATAATTTCTATTCCGATCTCACATCTGCCGTTTGCTGCTCCGCGTTGTTTTTTAATGAGCAGACTAAGACACAGACAGACAAAAGCAGGCAGACAGACAGCCCTGGAGTGACAGGCGCAATTCAAAGTCAATGAAAGAGCTGTGACAATGCTTTGCCATCACCGCTGCACATGGAAATGTCTCTGATGGCTTCATCTCGCTTCAGATTTTCTGAAGGTTTTCTAGGAAGGGATGCTCCACATTAGGAACTTCGTTTGACCACCAAAAAAGCAGCACGAGCGATGACGGAGAGAGCACAGGACATGAAATTCACTAAAGGACAGATTAGAGAGACAGCCAGACTCCCCTCTGGGCCAGAGAGAGCCCTCCAGATGAATAGAGATAGAGAAATGGAGGGAGAGGAGGAGGAGGAGGAGGAGGAGGAGGGGAGAGCTTTTACACTAAATGACTGGGACAGAGCAGGGAGAGAGGGGCAGACAGAGATGTTAAAGGAGGAGAGACAAATAGAGAACGATAGATGTGTGGCTAGATGATGTGGGAGAAAATCACGAGGGACGAGGGAGGTCTGAGACTGGATAGACATGTCTGAATGAGGGACATTTCACAAGGCTGAGAGCAGCCTCAGCCTGTGATGATTTAGAAACACAGTGGAGTGGAAGGCTACAACACTCCACTGTAACACCGTCTACTAACACATAGAGTCATTACACTGGAATTACTGAGCAAAGCTGCCTTAAACGGCAGTGTTTTTAGAACAAAGAACGGGACAATGTGGAAATAATGACATACTGAGGTAATAAAGAATAATAAGGCCATTGATCCTCTTAAAGGTGTTCATCGAAGAAACTGCTGACAGATTTTTACAGTAGATCCATGATGATATTACTACATATTTTATTCATGATCTGGTGAGGATGAAATGCAATAAAATTCCTTAATGTGATTATAAGTCAGGTGAGAGGTCTGACTTTCACCCTCATACCACGAGGGCAATTCTGATTCATTACTTGTGTGGATGCGTGTGGGTTTAATAGAATGTTAAAAATTAAAAGATTTTACTCAAAAAGAAAGCAGTAAAAGGAAACGGGACCATGTCTCTATTGTAACAATGCGGCTCAGTGAAACACTGAAATACTAATAAGATACTGACTGATGATCGGTGTAATGCCACTGACCTGTTATGACCCTCTGGGCCTCGTACGGCTCCATGTAGCCATTGTTCTCGCAGGGAACAGGGCCGAGATCTGGTTCCGGCCTGTGGTCCAAGCGAGCGTCGAATGGGTCCGAATAATCTGTGTCGCCCGCCAACGGAGCAGACGGCACCACCTAAAGGACAAGACACACACTTACTTAGAAAGACAAACTGAGTTTTGTGACGGGACATTAACTTGTGCCCGCTGGAGGGAAATGTCAGCAGCATTTTTTGATTTATTTCTGAATACAAACCAATTTTTGCAGGCACACGTGCATAATAGGGCTGCAAATAATAATAATTTCCATTGTTGATTAATCTATTGATTATGATCTCAATTAATGGATACGTTGTTTGGACTATAAAAGGTCAGAAAACAGTGAGAAATGTCAATCAGTGTTTCCCAAAGCACAAAACGATGTCCGCAATGTCTTGTTTTGTCCTCAACCAAAAGAAAACCAGAAATTATTCACATTTAAGAAGATGGAATCAAAGGGGTTTTTCACTTTCGCTGTCTTAAAGCAACATTACGTCACTTGTTTTACTTTAAAATAACAGCAGTAACAAGTACAGTGACTTGTAATAAGGTGAATGATGTGTCTCTCTCAGCCACTCCTCCCCCCATCACTTGTTTCTGCACTGTGTAACTTCAGTGAGAGGGCAGGGTCACAGCGTTACATTTACTTCAACATACAAGTCGTCAACGCGCAACATGATGATGTAACGAGTTTTGTTTGTAGTTAGCACCTACAAATCGCACAAAATGCCAATTTCTGCATAATGCTTTAAAAAAAAAAAATGACTCAAACCATTCAATCGACTATCAAAATGGTTGGCTGCTAATTTAAAAGCTGACAACTATCATCATATAACTTCATCCATTAAATGCTGCAGCTTTAGAGAGAAGAGAGTTGACATTTAAATCAAAGGCTATAATGAGTTCGGGTTTCCATCCAGCATTTTGTAAAATCACATCACATTTTTTTAAACGACACACTTGAATTGTAACATCCTAGGATCCGAACGTGCTCTGGTAATTAGGAGAATTCAGGGAGTAATACATGTTTAAGTGCTCAAAAGAAGGCGTTTTGCACAGACAATGGCTCATCAAGACCTGAGATGGAGAGCGCAACGCTCTCAAAAAGCAATCACATCCTCGCTGACTGGCACCTTAAATATGTGTTTGGCTGCCGACGAAACGCCTCTGGAGTGTCATCAAGACACTAATTTGCACCTTTAGTATGTGCGATGCCACACCAGAGCTATGTATATTCAGTAGCTATGCAACATAGTTCCCTCTTAAAACCCTTTAAGGAACTGTGGTGTATCTTTGTTTCTAAAAGCCACAAATCATCCTGTCTCGCGATAATTTGTTTTTTGGCTGGAGAGAGTAAAGAGGGAGAAGGTCGGCCGGTCGGGAGCATTTGTTCTTTCATGCAAGCACAGGAGGAAAACAGTGGTCATCTGGCACCCTGACAGCTACAAAGGCAGCCATATGGTCGCACGCACACACACATACACACACACAACAACAACATGTACACAAACGTGCACGCAGATACACACACCCTTTGGGAAAGTGCTCTCTTCCCCTCTCTCTCTATCTGACAAAGGAAATTGCTGTCGCTTCCCAAATTCCTGCTCGACATGCACACGCCCTCGCAAAAAAAATCACACCCTAATCCCGTGTTGACTCTGTAACAGGTTACCTATCGATGCAGCGGAATCTGCAATGTTAATTAGAGTGCGGATGTTCCCACAGGCCCTGGGAAATTAATGAGAGCGGGAGAGGAGAGAGCGGGGAAGAAAAGGGGGCATGCTATCGACTCGAGTTGAGACCATTACTTCAATCCACTTCAGGACTTTTTCGCACTTGTGGCATTTTCCATGAGCGGAGTCATGGATTTTAACTGCAGAGCCGAAAAACCCTGAAATACTCCTCGACTTACTCAGCATATGTGACCTGAATTAATGTGAAGACCAGCTCCTTGTAAAAAAAAAAAAAAAAAA
>CAEMYA010000103.1:7814148-7842532 GCA_903131615.1 Diplodus sargus
AAAAAAAAAAAAAAAAAAAAGAAAGAAAAACCTCTGCTCCTGCTCCAGTCGCTCTCTCTCAACATCTGTTTGCCTTTTCTCTTCGCGGTACAACATGCACACTAACACAGACAGGAAAGCGCTGCGGCTCTGATGACACAAACAGCACAACACTATGAATTATACCTCCCTGTGGCCCTCGGCTTATCACCGTACGGCGTACTGTATACGTCCCCCAACATGTGCTCGTGCGGTGGTCTCTCCCAGCTTGCAAAACCAAACCCAATTTATTATTTATGGAAGGACATAAACTCGGGGGACTGTGACCCTCTCAGGCTCAACGGTCCGCTCCAACCATCAATAATTCTTTCCTCCAGCTCGGGGGAAAGGAAATTTATGTGGCGCATGGGATGTAATGTGATTTATGCAAACAATGCGTATTTGTGACACACATTACCAGTTGCTCGCTTATGAAGTCTGATCAATAAAGCTGTCGTGAAATGGGATGGGAGAGGGAAGTGGGGGAGTGGTTTTTTTTTCATCCTTCACCACTTACTTCCCCTCATCCCTCCTTCTTCCACTTCACAAGCCAGGAACCACATAAATAACCGAATGTGTCACCACCTGCTTTTTGTT
The DNA here is from genome assembly GCA_903131615.1 of Diplodus sargus. Lineage (NCBI taxonomy): Eukaryota > Metazoa > Chordata > Actinopteri > Spariformes > Sparidae > Diplodus > Diplodus sargus. Next base: position 7,814,764 of record CAEMYA010000103.1, read on the forward strand.
CTGAGCACCAACAGACAAAGAGAAACTCTTACAGGCTCTTGCGGGTCCTCTATAGAGATGGCACTGAGGAGGATCTTGGTGCGCCCCAGCTCCTGGGAGTCCACTTTGATCAGTCTGTGTTTGGGAGATTTCGCGTCCACGCTGGCCGTCTTCATGGGAGACCCGTACACAGGTGTGGCGGGGTCAGAAGTCCCGGACTCACCCCTGGATCTGTTTTCTGAATCCTCATAGGGATCCTCGAAGTCCAGGTCCCTCTGCAGCCGGTAGGCTTTGAGGATCTCGCTCTCCGTGTAGTCTGGTGTGGGCGGCTGTGGGGGCACCTTCCTGCTGCCAAAGCTCAGGTAGTCCTTCAGCCACTTGGCCATCGCAGCTCTGCTTCCAAACGTGGCGGCCGTGTGGTGGAGTGAGAGCAGCAGGCTGCAGGGGGCAGACAGGGACAGACACAGGGGTTATTTCTTGACCTTATTTCTGATGAGATTGTGTCAGCCAGGGATTGGATTTGTGCGTTTCTCCTGTCCAAACGAAAAGTATCTTTTTAAAAGTATTTTTCTGTTCCAAAAATAAAACCCAATCCTGATCCTCTTATTAATAATAATAACATTTGCACTGGACAACTTTCTCCTGATCACAGACCCACAATCATCGCGCGTTTACATGCACTCCTGTGGCATTAAAGTACCCCAACAGCTGGGCTTTTACGCACTCCTTTTGTTTTACGCAGGGAGCAATAACGTCTGGCATCTGGACTTTGCCCAAAGGCTGCAATCACATTTCACACCCCTGCCATAAAAATCGCGACGTTAACATGCTGATAAAAAATGGGGAAGACATAGAAAGAGGCTATCAAAGCGAGGAGCGATCAAAGTTGTGTTAAATTTAAACATCTTATTTTCTTTCATTCCATAACTTAGCTGTCATGAAATGAAAAAAATGGGCTAATTTTCTACAACTTCCACTCAAACCAACACTGGGTTTAAACAGCAGTGAGCGCAGCCAAGGCACAGCCACTTACCGACCCTGTTCAGTCCTTCAGCCACTTTGGATGCTTTATTCCGCGTTTCTTCATCTCGATCGCAGTAAAAAACGGCACAAAGAAGCGACAAAACCTTCCACTTTGCGCGTCTTTCTTTTTTTTTTATTCCCCCGAAAGTACGAGAGAAAAAAAAAAAAGGCAGAGCAGCTTTGCTGGAACAAAACAGCAGCACTGAGTTCCTCTGACGACTGACTGCGAACGTGCGAGTGAAGCGACTACAGCTCCGAGACAAACTCAACCGAGCGATTAAAGGGGAGGCGCTTCGGTCCCACAGGAATATCCTCCCGCTATTCCCCCTTTCGCAGTCAGCCGACCGTTCATTCATTGAAATGTCTGCACATCACACCGGCTGCAACAAGAGACGCATCCTCTTTCAGAACCACTACAGCTGCGTGTGAGGGGGGGAAAACAAATGAAGAAGCAGAAACTGAAGGAGGGGAGAAAAAAAGAAAAAAAAAAAGAAATTCAGCTCGCACGACTGTGCTCCGAAAGATGTGCATTATTTATAATTCGCGTGACATCACTGGAGAATTTCTCCTGTTTTAGCTTCACTGAAGGTTTTTGAGGATTATTTTGCAGTTTTTTTTCCCCTCCCCAGAAGAGAGTCTGACTAAAAGCCTGCAGGGTGTACAAAACTGTTCTGTCTGGTTTCTCATAAAAGGTGTTTTTGAGGAAAAAGAGGAATCCCATCATCCTCTGGGAGACACGAACAGTGGTGTAGTGAAGTTCAGACTGAAGTGCAGACACAAAAACACTCCGTATCACATAAAAAAAAACAAGATGACTGAGGCGCTGACGCCTGTCCGCTCTGATTGAAAAGTGAGGTTTGGTTCCCTTTTGTTTCATCCTCTCGTCAGAACGCGTTTCATCCTCTCACAGATGTCCCATTACCCAGGGCCAAAGCTGCTAAATTGGATTGTGTGCTACACTGAGCAAGGCCATCTGAGTCTGTGAAAAGACCACAAATGCCTCTTTCTTTTACGAGGCTCGTGAGCTCACGTTCTCCCAGGGGCGGGAGACTGGATGAGGTCATCCAGCTAGAATCCACCCCCCACAACCATCATCCCACGAAGACCTTAATATCCTTCTCTTCCTGCCTGCCTCTGCTCCAGCGTTCACTTAGCGCCGGTTTCAGACCTAAAGGAGGGTCATGGGGATCATAAGGAAGTCCCAAACTGTTTGTGAGGGACGTCTGAAGTCACCGAGGTTGTGTCATTGCATTGGAAAACATCTCGCAGGTCCCTGCAGTCCAGTGCAAATCAGTTATGGAGGTTAAGCCGTAAACTTAAAGGCTGGATCAATTTCATGACATCAGCCGATACAGGCGCCTGTCAAATTCGTCTCAGTGGGAAAGAAGTTCTCCAGGGCTGAAGGATCTGTTTTATGTCTCCTTCTTTCAGCACTAGTCCACCCAAAAAGATTGGTTTTAAACAGCCAACAGAACAAGATTGTGCGGATAACAAAATCGTATACAGTATATTGTTAGAACCAGTCATCGTCATGTGGGAACAAGATCAATGTGTTAAGCTACTAAAGTTCTTACTTTCTGGGAATGAGGTCCAGTCATTTAATAAGATGATAGGATAGAATAGAAGATCTTTCTTTTCACTGTATGTTGGGATAAAAACTTCTTTTCTTAAAAAATGCCTCCTTTGGTTCCTCAGGGACTCAGTACCTTTCCTGTGCTCCCCATCTTCCACCCTTCTCTGCCATTCTTTCCCACCTTTGCATTTTTATCCCTTGTCACATCTTTGCACGCACCAATCATCTTCCTTCCCCTCCTCAGCCATACATTCCCCTTTTTCATCTGCAAAATCCATCGGGTCTTAACACCTCCTCTACAGCCCAGTGTAACATATTGAGCATACATTTAATTTTTGTTTCCATCCTGGCCGGGCTGGGAGCCAGAACTGTGCGGAAGAAAAGATTGAAAGTGAGCAAGAGATGGAAAATCAGAGACAGGCAAGCTGTCACACCCGACACATGGGGAGCACAGGGGAGAGGAAAACAGAAATGGAAAATCGGGATCTCTCGCAGCGAGAGATAATCTCAGACAGACAGACAGACACACAGACAGGCAGACAGACAGACAGGCAGGCAGGCAGGCAGGCAGGCAGGCAGACAGACAGACAGACAGACAGACAGACAGGCAGGCAGGCAGGCAGACATGTATAAAGTCATTGTGTTTATTCATGCATAGTAAACACCACTGCATGGGAGCCAAAGATTTAATTGAATCGAACAGAAACAACAAGGCGTTGTGAAATCATTCAGAGAATTAATAAGACTCCCTAATTATAAAGGGCTAAATATGGATGTGACATTTTCTCTGAACTTCACGCTTTCAGTTGCTGCTCTCTTTTTTATCTTTCCTCAATTGAACGGCCTCGTTTAGAAATCTAGGGAGGTAGACAAACATGTTGTCGAGCACCGATGGCTGTAGACAGTCATGTGCAACTTGACATACACCAAACAAAGGCTCTCTGTCAAAACCATGAATACAATCTAAATACCATCATGAGTCTTTTGAAGGCTGGAAAAGAGGATTCACAGACTCAAACTGAAAGGGTAATTGATTTCCAGTGTCCTCTGCCGTGCATTTACTGCCCTCATTTGGTGGATGGTGTGCATTGCATGTATAATTCATAAACAACATGAGGAAGGTCTTTCTGAACTTCTTGGCTTACGAAAATAAAAACAATAGCTTAATTAGTGTGCATTAGTGAGAAGGAACTGGGCAGTTTAGATGCCTATTTATGCAATACAGAGTGAGTTAGTGTTATGGCTTCAGTTAAATATGAGTTTAATGGAGTATATAAGCTCATTGGCACCAAAAAATAGCAGGGTAACATTTAAGCTAGCTCCACACTTAGCTATTTTTGTATTTCTTGCTCACCTTGCTCATTTATCGCAGTAACAGTGTTTACTTCCGGGTTCAGCTCTTCCAGCTTTGCCATTGGCTGACTTCACTTTACTTTCGGTGATTGGCTCAGACGTCCAAAATGAGGAACTTTCCCAACAACCCCCGCATGTTAAGTTGTGATTGTGACGTGCTGCCGACAAAAAGACAAGCCGTCCACAAGATGTCAGCTCTTTAACTTTGCCCACGTCCGCAAAAGTGTCCCACGTTGTCCCGGGCAGCGACGGACACGACACATCATCCATCATCGCCAATCAAACGCTGATCCGGCGTTTTGCGCATTGCTGATTGGTTGATTTACGACGAGGGCGGGCGCATTGCTGCTGTCCGCCAAGCTGCAGTGACTTCAGCGTTATGTGAGCAGCTGATGGGGCAGAGGAGAGACTCACCTGGAGCTGGACTGTACTCCACAGGTAAGCTGCATGCTCACTATATAAATGTGCTTATAGTTATGTTAACTACTTCTGGGTTTATGTTAGCCAGGTTAGCCTACAGCCTGTATGTATGTTTGTAGTCCCTTGATGTTTTGGTACACCCACATGTTGCCAATTTTCCTGATGAATCATGGGCAATAAATGAAAACTCTTTTAAGTGACTCACAATAACACTCGAGTTTCATTGCAGTGTTCCTGTTGAGACAAAGGCCATCAAAGCACCATGAAGAGTCTGAAGGCAAAGTTTAAAAAGAATGAGGTAAGTGCCACCTGGAGCTTTACAGTCACCTGTTTGCTATCCCTGCAAGTTATTTAGTGATACGGGCTGTGCAAGCTGTGTTTTAACCTACTATTACAGCGTTAGGCTGCTCTACATTAAGAGGCCATTTATTAAGATCCCAAGTTGCTCCTTGTGTGTGTTTGTGTGTGTGTGTGTGGGGGGGCCACTGGGATTCAGTGTCACTGAGCAGCAGCAGGAGAGCAGGGCTGTCTCCAGACTGCTTCTATGACCAGAGATCTCAGGTAGCCTTCAATTATTCACACCTACGTGCACACACACACACTTTCAATGAATCCCCACTCCCCTGCTGTCACCCCGATGCTGCTCTCAAGGGCTATGTAAGTGGGGGGGGTTAGCCCTGTTCCCGAGAGGTGCTGCATTTTTTAAGATTGGACTTTTTTGCCCACTCCATGAGGCTAATAGTTTAAGTACATACTGGTGCTGGTGACCTGGGGCACTGGTACAAGCATGTGAACTGGCAACCGCTGGGTTTTTACAATGTGGTGGGAACATCTGGATCCCGATGGATGCTTTTAGCAGCATTATCAGCCTATTACTGTCCATCCACCTGTCTGTCATCACAATGATGACAAGGATGATCATCCATCTTCTGTCAGATATTAAACTGAAGATAAGATTAAAGATAAGATAGACGGTTTTATAAATATCCTGCATGCATATATCTCCCAGGGTTTCCCACATACATAAGCAAATCTGAGGCTGTGTTAGATTTCAGTTTGTGTATGTGCCTCGTTACGTCCCTCCTGTCCCGTAAATGACCATCCGAACCTGCAGAGCAGAGCCAGCTCTGTTTCTCCCCATTTTGCTGAGTCCTCACATCACCCGGGCCCTGCTCTGTAACTGCAGAGAAACGGAGCTACGGGATGACGCTGCCAGGGGGGTACCGTGCAGGACCTGACCAAAAAAAAAAAAAAACGAATGGAGTGAAGGAGGAAGTCTGCTACAGAGAAATTATTAGGTTAGAGAAAGGAGGACAGTGAGAAAGGGGAGGCGGTGGCAGTGTGTGAGGTGCAGCTGAGTGTGTCCCTGCTAGCAGCTGAAGCAGGATGATAGGAGGGCGTTTTTTGGATGCGGACAGGGAGCGCTGCACCGGCAGACAAATAGCAATGACAGTGTGTGCATGTCAGAGTTTTCATGTGGCAAGCTTGTCGGTGTCACTGGAGGTGTGATTTTGAGGATAGCATATATTCTCTGGTATGTAGATCTCTACTATGACGTTGTTGTGACCTCTAAAGGGGATCCGGTTATAGTTCTCTGCAGTTTCTTATGTTAATGTGCAGATTTGCCTGACATACAGTGGTGGCTCGGTACTCTGCAGCTGTGTTTATGTGTGTGTAATGACCTGCTAGCAGTTATGGATCCTCAGCAGCCTGTTTTTAGCCTGGTGAAGCAGCTCTGTTGTTTCAGCCTGCTGCCGCTGCCAGTATGTATCCTCTCTCTTTATCCTCTAATCACATGTAAAGGAATGTAAGTTAGTGTATCCCTCTTTTTTCTCATACTTTTGTGTGAAAAAGTAGTTTATCGAATCTTGTCAAACTAGTATTGCATATGTTATGTATAATTATAGCACATCCCAATTCTATTATATTCATTTCAGCTGAGGCCCAGTCATCTCTTGTTATTCGTTGCTATGAGATATGCAGTGTGGTATCAGTTTCCACTGGGGCAGTTTGGGGTGGTGACCAGTTCTCTGGCTTTGCCCCTCCTCAGAGCCAGGACTGGAGTAAGAGTGATGAGAGGCTCCTGCAGGCCGTGGAGCAGAATGAACCCGACAAAGTCTCAGCTCTCATCGTCAAAAAGGGCCTCTGCCCCACCAAGCTGGATGCTGAGGGCAAGTCGGCGTAAGTCAGGAACCTCACTGTTTTTAAAAATCTATCTTAGTCACTGGAAGGAATTCAGTTAGTAATTGTGCAATTCTGCTTCAGCAGCGCAGTTTTGCCTTTGAATACATACCACTGGGTGTTTAGTGTGGGCGCTGAATCGCCTGTAGTGATTCGATACCACTATGAATTCAGTTTTTTCCCACTTTATCCATGTTCCGATAAATGTTAACGTTTTATTGCCTACCTGTTTGTATAACTTCAAGGCACAATATGTAAAATTTGAATTGAAAACATAAAAAGTAATAGTAAAATTATCAACGAAACGTAAAGAAATAGCAATTCTGATGTTATGATGGCTATGTATTTTATTACAGCGATGTCTACTGAAGTTAGCCCTGGCCCGTATGGGTCCGAAGCGCCTTTGCTTGGGGTGTAAACATCAGCTCCCAGTCCAGACCTCTAGCTTCATGGCTAACTGAGCTAACTAGCTAGCAGCAACCACACTTAGCAACAGTTAGCAGTCACTCTGGTGATACGTTCCCCTCTGTTTGTTTCAAGTATGAATTCAACAGGTGAAAAAGAAAACGAAAAAAAAAAAATCAATCAATCAATATAAATCAATATATATCATATTTTATATACAAAGTGATTCTCATTCCTCTTTTCGTATCAGTGGTGAGTCTGTTTCGTCCTTCCTCTTTTTGCCAGGTTCCACCTCTGTGCGTCTCGAGGCCGGCTAGACTGTCTGGAGGCCATCATCGCTCAAGGAGCGGACCTCAACGTCACTGACGGTGCCGGTATGGTATTTTATTATCAAATAAAAGTTCTATCTTATAAGCCAAGGCTGTTGAGTCAAGCGTGTGATGGACTGTTCATACATGTCTGCTTATAAATGATCCCAGGCTTCAGCGCCCTTCACCTCGCAGCCAAAAACAGCCAATCTGAGTGTTTAAAGAGACTCTTACAGGTAAAACTCATATAAAAACAAATACATAAAATATAAATAGAATTGTTGTTTTTACAAATGGTTTATTCTTTGCTGTCGTTTGTTGCCATTTTTCCTGACAGGAGAGATTAGCAGTCGATTGTACCGACAGCATTGGGAGGACGGCGCTGCATCATGCAGGTAACGAGTTGTGAAAGCAGCTAGGTAACACAGTAACAGTATGTTACTTAACACACAGCAAATGTCTCTGATGGTTCCCATTTGACATATTTCAAGTATTAAAAGTGAAGAGACTCAAAGGCACGCTAATGTTGAACTAAAAGCACCATTATGAACTTTTTTACCTTAGAATAACAGCTTCAGAATCGTGTTGATGGCTCAGTGTTTTGTAATGACAAAACATCCAAACTGCACATTGTTGTGCTTGAATTGAAAGTGAGATTTGAAAGTGCTTTGAGAGATCAGTTGCATTTCATAATGTAAAACAGCTGTTTGACTGTATGGAAACCTCTGATATTGACCATAATTCTGATCATCCTGCAGCGGTCAGTGGCTGCTTGTCCTGCACTGAGACCCTTTGGGATTTTAAAGCTGATCTAGATGTCCAAGACGGGGTATGAAGAGTGTTATCTTAATATACACAGTACAGTACATTCAACAACATTATCAAATACCTGTGTTGTTGCTCCATGATGAATAATCACAAGTGTCCCTCTGTCAGGACGGGGCCACACCTTTGATTTTAGCAGCCCAGATGAGCAGAGTGGAGCTGTGTGTCTTTCTCTTGGGTCGAGGTGCCAATGCAAACATACAAGACAACCAGGGAAGGTGCATGGAGAGATTTTCTACTCCCCCTCTGCTGCTGTTGAGGCCTGAGGATAGAGAGTGTTAAGTGGTGCTGAGGCAGACTGTGGCATGAAACAGCCTTCTTAGCTAAGCTACAGCCAAAAAGCCTTCTTTAGGATTATTCTCACAGCAGTGGGGTTGTTTGGGTCAGGAAACAGGAGGGATTCTCACAGAAAGTCTGCAGTGTGAGGGGTAGATTTGGAAGGAGGAAGGTCAAGACCTCCAGCAGGGAGCAGCAGCTTGCAGTTTGGCCTTGGCTGTCTCTTTAGAGAGGATGATTAGAGAATTATCCCCTGGTTAAGAAGGTGAAATGACTAACTTTTTTCTGGCTGCGTCACTACAAATAGAGAAAAATTCCTTGACCAAAATGAAAATTTTTAATTCTGGAGGTTTAAGCACTCTATGATCATTGTTAATTGATCATTAATTATTCTTACTAATGATATGATATTCTTTTTGTTTGGAATTGCAGGTCTGCATTGATGCTGGCATGTGAGAGCGACAGCGTTGAGACCGTAGAAGCTCTCCTGAGAGGCGGGGCCAACACACAGCTGATCGACGCCCTCGGACACAAAGCCACCGACTACAGCGTAACCACTGGCAACCAGCGCATCATGCAGATGTTGCAGGACGGAGTACCTCCAGGTACAGTGCGAGGACTGAAGTCTTTTTTCACGTGGCGAGGCATTTCGCTCTTTTTTTTATTACCATGTTATCATGAATTGAGCCGAGTTAGTTCTGTTAAATGAGGTGCAATCATTGAATCGGCAGTGTAATATGAAACACGTGGCAGCAGCATGTAACATATCGTGAGTCCCAGCGAGGCTTCTGTGCTGCTCCCGATCCTGGCTGTGCCTCTGCTCCCCCTGGAAACAGCTGTAACAGGAGGAAGTGGATCAGGAGGACAGCTGGGTGTGATTGTGAAGTGGGATTTAAAAAAAAAAAGAAAAAAGAAAAAGAAAGAGACACAGAGACAGAGAGACGAAAGGCTTGTTCCACTTTTATCTCCCAACAGAGACATTGCTGATATATGAAAAGCAGATGTGTGACTGGTTTGAAAAGGAGATGAAGGAGAGAATTTGGTGCACATATGATGCTCGACCACAGTAGCTTTTATTCTATAATTGCATTTCATTTTGGTGGATTTACTGATACGTATGTAACCACTACTAGTGATAAATTACATAAATTACAGTGAGAGGAAATGAAAGTTTGTATGGTGAAGTTTGCTGGTTGCTCGCGGGGTTAAAGTGTCTTGCTGTGTGTCTCTTTCCCTCTGCTTACGTAGCTCCTGAGGGCGCAGGCGAAGAGGTAATGTTACATAGCGTGTGTGTTGGATCACTCCCCACCATCAGATGAGATCATGGCCCTCTCTGGCCGATCATATCGTGCATGTTTTCCAATATGAGGTCATTGTTTTTGCGTGCTGCTCTCTTTTCGCTGGCTTTCGTTCCCCTTTGTTGCCAAACCTTTTGTCTTATCGTAGTTTCCTCTGTTCGCCCCGTTTTAAGTTGAGCTTGACCTCTGCTTGTCTGTGAACCCCTCTCCCACCCTCACGCAGCCCCCACAAGTCCCCTCAGCCGCTTCATCAGTGCAAGGGGGCACTACCCCCCGCAAACGGAAAGCTCCTCCGCCACCTCGCTCTCCTCTCCAGGTACTGTGAGAAGCATCTCAGTGGATGGGAAACACATTTTCTTTTGATCAATGTCAAACGATTGGCATTTGACCTGTTGAAGTCATTTTACTTTGTCAGAATTTTTAGTTAAAGGGTAACTCCACCAGTTTTACACATTAAAGTGTGTATACAGGTCTCTGGGAGTACTACTGCACATGTGAAAAAAGTAGTATTAAGCCTTTTGTGGTTCCAAATAATAAAATTCCTCCAGTTGAATTGCATTTTTGGGAAAGTGGGTGCCAAGTTTTGAAAGGCAGTCCTCATACGCGTTAGGACTCATAATAATGGTTTAAAAAACGAATCAGAACATACAAAAACCAAAATCAACAGCAGAACCAGATACACATACTCTTTCTCCTTTTAAAAAAATGACCCCTACATTACCCACAATGCAACTGAGCCACCCAGTGACATCACTGGAAGCAATTTATCAGATTATTTGCACTTCAAAATGCAGCCACAAAAGGCTATAACCTGCCTTTTTCACATATGCAGTAGTACACCCAAAGACCTATAAACACACTTCGACATGTTAAATTGGTGGAGTTACCCTTTAAATGAATTTAAGAAGAGAGGAAGTACAACCAGGACAAACAAAAATATTGATCTCACTTATCCCATTTCACCCAAATAGTACTACTAAAGATTCAAAGGTGTCCATATTTAAGCCAGTTTCACAATGATTCCTTTAGTAATGTCTCTGGAATACAACACTGCTTCTCAAGAGAATTACTAAAACGCATCATGTCTTTGATGTCTAACAAAGATTCACTTTATTCTGTTTTCTGTTTACAAAGATCCAGGGTTTGCCACCCTCTCCTCAACCCCGGAATCCTGCTCCACCTGCCCAGTCCCCAGAGCCCCCGTCCCAGTCTCCTTCTCCCCAGCCGCCAGAAACACAACAACCGGCCCAGGTCAGGACTGCAAATCTTGATTTTCGCTAAGTAATTGTTGCCGTTCAGCCTTCATTTATTGGTTCGTGTCTGTCTTTGTCAGGCGGAGGATGAAGAGGTGTTTGAGGAGATCCGACGGCTGCGCCTGGAGAGAGGCCGTCTGCTGCAGAAGATCAAGGCCTTGGAGCAGCAGCAACAGAGCGCCCTCTCTGCTTTGGAGGAGGTACTGCCCACTCATTCTCATTCACGTGTATGCAAAACGTACTTATTTATTAGATTTCTGTGTGTGCAGCTGTAACAAAGACTTCAGTGCATTTGTGAAGACTAAGGATTGCTTGTTGTAAGCACTGTTTTTACACTTGTTCTGATTTGTAGTTGTCCCAGCTAAAGCAGCGTCTGCAGGAGGCAGAGGCAGAGAGGGACAAGCTGCTGGAGGAGCTGAAGGGAGGTCATGGTATCGGGGCCAGTGACTCCGAGGACATGGATGAAATGTTTGACTTCCCAGGTATGCCATAAATGTGAGCATGTACTTCCCACGCCCTGGCAGGGGAGCATGGATGTGCTTCCATTAGTGTGTCTCTGCTATTCGACATGGGCTTTCCTGTTTGTCTAACCCCCCCATCAAGGAGGTGCACAGATTTATTTTTGTTGTTGTTGCCCCTGAACTTTCCCTCTAGAGAAGCTGCTCTCCAAGCGTTCCAGAGCCTCCCCTGCTCAGGATGAGGCCACTTCTCAAGGGGACGCGGACTCAGCCAGCCCCTCTCCTGCCCCTGCAGACCCAGGAACTGTTGCCGAGCTGCGCAAACAAATAGAGGAACTGACCTCGCAAAACTCTGAGCTAGCCCTCAAAGTGCAGGTGAGGTCAGAGAGGGGACAACTGCACGAGTACAACACGCGCTCACACATGGTCGCAGGACTCTTTGAGGGAGGATAAATTGATAGTGGAGTGATTATTAAATGGTTCCCAGGCAGAGGATGAAGCGTCTGGTTCGAGAGTGGCTTGATGCCTCTGACTCAAGCGTTAGTCATGACCACTTAAACTTTATGATGCTGCACTCTGGCGCACTAATGCACTGAGGCACATGTGTTCACACAGGTATAAATAGAGCGGCATCAGATGGAGACATGAGGGCATTGTGTAGACATTCTTTGCTAACTGGGTCATTTTTGTGAAGCGCTGCAGTTTTTGTGCTGTTGTGATGTTTCACTCATTTTGATTTGAAGGGTAGCTCCACCAGTTTTATACATACATTTCATTATATTGATTACATGTTAAGATATCTTAGCTACTCTGTTTAGTATTGAGGACCTGCAGTCGATGGTACTCAACCACTTTCACGTAGCATTAATATTCATTCTGTTACCAGAGATGTTAATGTTTTATGAGGGCGATAACCTCCATGACTTCCTCTCTGCCGTGTACAGATGCTGGAGATGTTTGAGAAGGACGACACGGACATGCAGACCTCCAGCTCGGACTTTGTCCCCTTAGTGCAGTATGAGACCCTGAGGAAGGAGTTCGAGGCCCTGCAGGAGCGCCTCTCTCAGGCACAGGCTTCAGACGAGGCCTCCAGCGTAGCGGAGGAGCGGTAAGAATGATTGATTCATACGTTCCGGCGCATTTATGACTGGGAAACTGAAGTAGCCATCACAGATCACATTCACTCAAACGCTGCTGTATTAGATCTGGCCTTTGTTTTGAGATGTGCACGCCTTTGCTAATATCTGTTCCAAAAGTCTCAGCACTCTCTGCTGGGGGCTGTTTTTAAAAGCGCTGAGCATTTCTGTTTTCCCGCAGCATGCTGGAGGCTGAGCAGGACCTCACAGATTAGATGGTGTCTTGACCTCTAGCGCCTGATATTTCTTGTCTGTCTAACATCTTTGTTGCTTATCCACTACACTTAGGAACGATAAATATACATACTATGAATTTATCTTCTCATGTGTTGCAGATGTAGACTTCATTATTACAGTGTGGACATTTTGAACCCTGGTGTAATGCTGTAATGATTATTTAATTCAGGGATTGATCCAAGGTTTTCATGATACCGGAATTTTAAATCTGGATACAATACTTGCATATACAAAATAATCCTCAATACCTCTTTTGGTACCATAGCAAAAAGAATAACAGGCCTTGGCACTCTGGTTTTTAATTTACTTTTGTATATGTGAGCTGAATATCTTTGGGTTCCTGGACTTTTCATCTGACAAACCAAGCCATCTGAAAGCGCCACAGTGGTCTTTGAGAAACTGTGATGAGAATTTTTCACTATTTTATGACATTTTATGAACTAAATCTTTTTTTTTTTACCCTTTTTTCACCAAATTGTGCATAGATACATACATAGGTATGAATATGGACATAACAACAAATGCAAAAACATAAAGTGGCATCAATAGGTAACAGCAAAAAACAAACAAACAAATATAGACAAACTTTCTCTCAACCCATAGAGGGTATATAGACAGACATATATAGACATGCACAGACAGACATACATATTGATAGATACATACATGTAAACATAAACAAACACATACATATACCTAAACATACCAGGGCTGCAATGGCATCATGTTATTGATTGCTTTATTATGATTTCACAAATTATTATATCCTGTCAGACAAGAAACTTCATATGAATTAGAAATATATTCTTATAGAACTCAATGCACTAAGTAAGCTATGTATTATTATATCACAATATACCTTTAAAAACCGGTATATTGCTGCAACTGTTGTCTGTGTGCATTGATAGGACGGGGTTATTGTGTGATGTTTGACATGTTTTATTCACTGTCATTGAGCTGGGTGCTTGAAAGATTGATCATCTTTGTCTGGTCCCGCAGGGGTGATGAGAAGTCTCAGGGAGGAGGTGCAGATCCAGAGAGTAACGAGGCCCTGAAGGAGAAGCTAAGAGTGCTGGAGGAGCAGTTGGCCTCCTCCCAGTCTGAGCTGGAGGAGCTGAGGGAGCAGATGCGCCTTGGGGTGCTCTCTGTGGAGTGTGGCGAAGGGGGCGCTGCTGTGGCAGGTGGTGGGACTGAAGACGGTGGTCCGAGCCAAGAGGCGCAGCAGCTGAGAGCGAGGGTGACAGAGCTGGAGGAGGAGCTAGCCAGGAGACGGGGCGAGGCAGGGGGTCAGAGCGGCCAGGACAGTGACACAATCAAACAGCTGACAGAGAAAGTAGAAGAACTCCAGGCTGCTCTGGATCGCAAGGAGTCTACAAAACAAGAAGGGGAGAAAGACCGCGAAGGAGAGGAGACGGAGACGGTGAAGGGCCTCCGTGACAAAGTGTCTGAGTTGGAGGCAGCCCTGGCACAGAGCGGCACGTCAGGGAGAGAGGGAGGAGCAGGAGGAGATGGAGGTCAGGTCCGTCGTCTCCAAGAGCGAGTGGGAGAGCTGGAGGGGCAGCTGAGGAAGTGCGTGCCCCGCTCGGAGCTGGAGGAGGTGCAGGTGACTCTGGGGCTCCAGTGTGAGCAGCTGGCCAGGGAGAGGGCAGACGTGGCGCGGAGGCTCAACGATGCTCTCCTGGACCTGGAGAGACTCAGGCCTCCTCCCCGCGTAGATGATGAAGAGGAGGAAGAAGAGGAGGAGCACTCAGAGAGCTCAGAGCCCTCAGTCAGATCAGGTTTGCATTGATTTCTGTCCCACTATAAGTACAGTTTTTTTTTTGGGTTCCACAGAAAAAACATTTCAAATTTCTACTTTTTCTGTCCAAGCAGATCAGTCCAGACGCTCCATGGCGGCAGTTAGAGAAGAACTGGAGGTGGCGAGGCAGGAGGCAGCCCAGGCCTTGGACTGTCTGTGTGCGGAGCGAGAGGGCCGGGCACAGGACGCCCTGCAGCTGAAAGACGCAGTGCCGCTCTCTAAACACAAGGAGGCGCTGTCTGCGGTGTCGGAGCAGCTCGCTCAGACACTGCAGGAGCTCCAGGAGGAGAAGACTCTGCGTGGCCAGGCTGAGGAGCAGGCAGCTGGACTGGAGGCCAAACTACAGGCCATGGAGGACGCCATACCCAAAGAGGAGCATGAGAAAGTGAAGGTCAGCATGGGACCCTGAAACTGATCTAGCGTAGATTGAGTTGAGATATTTCTTAAGCGTGCATTCTGCTAATGAGTCTGCTGTAGCTGCTGCTGTTCTGACATTATCACATCAGGTTATCCTTGTGCTTCCTGGCTCCCTAGGGAGAGCTCCAGCGCTCCCTGCAGGCCAGTGAGAGCAGTGCAGCAGCAGCTCAGGAGGCTCTGGGTGAGAAGGAGATGGAGCTGAGAGAGCTCAAGTCCCAGAAGGCTGCAGAACAGGGTCTGATCTCCAAGGAGGATCACGAGGCGCTGCGCCTCTCGTTGCAGGCAGAGATCAACGCCGCCACGGCCCGTTTCAACGATCTCACTCGCAAGCATGAGAAGACCTGCACTGAGGTGTGTGTGTGTGTCGCTGCACGCATGTTATGCACATCTCTTCTAATGCCATCTTAAGCCGCATTAGATGTTGTTGTGTCTGCAACAAAGAGAGCCGTGTTCCATGAAGGCCTCCTTCCTGCCTCTACATTATTCATATGTGTATTACGTTCTCTGTTCGGTCCTTTCCTCTGTTTCATTGATCCCGCTGTATGTCTTTGTCTGCTGCACTGAAGTAGAGTTGTATGTACATTATAGGGTCATAGTCCAAAAGTAACCCCCCACCTGTGTAGTGACATTCAGATCGAAAAAAAAACCTCTCACTTTTTAAACTCTGATATGCCTCCGTGAGTCAGGCTGGCAAACACAGAGGATTCACACAGAGGATGATATCTTAAAATGGGCTTTTATATACGTTATGAACCGACTGCTGCTAAGTTGAAGGCATTTTATTAAAAGAACATGTCCTGGCGGGAACACATATCCAACATTTAGTATTTGACCATCATTGCCACTGACCAGTCACTTATTGTCACTTGTTGTAATGTCATAGCCCCTAAAAAATTTTTGCTTCAGGACCATCATTTCAAATTATGAGTAAGCGACAAAAGCGGCTTTTTAAGTGGGCGGTTGTGGCTTCATGGGTTGGATACCGGAGTATCAACGAGGAGACTGGGTCTTGTATCTCAATTGGAATATATTATTTTATTATTTATTCATAATTTTAACACAAATTGTACTTGTTTTCCATTTCTTTTCCATTTTGGGCCACTGTTTGGTTAGGGCTGGGAAACAAAAATACGTGGTTAAGTTTAGCCAAGTAATCAATTAGTGTTAAAATAATGAATGTTTAGGCAAAGTTGTGAAGTAACCCAGTATAGATACTTAATACTTGAGTAGATTTTACAGATATCTGTACTTTACTCGAGTATTTATCTTGCTGACAACTTTTACTCCCTACATTTTAACACAAATCTGCATTTTCCACTCCGAGCAGTCTCCCTACTTGAAGGAATTATCAGTTATAAACGGTCGCTGCTTGGCGGTGCGTGGCTGCTTTTTTCTTTTGTAAAGACAGGAGAGGAGGAAGAGATGAGAGGAAATGACAGGAAGCACAGAGGGTCTTCTTCTGTTTTATCTCTATTCTGCAATTATTTTGTGCAAGGTATTTCTTGGTCATTTCACACACCTGTGATTGTAGCATATAAAAGGAGGAGAGGACTGTCGACTTTCAAAACAAACGCTATATTATTCAGAGCTGTCACAGAAGTTTTTGTTCAGAACCAGACAATTCACACACCTGTGACGATGTAAGAGATGTAACAAGACAGAAACATAATGAAAGGGAGACTTGAATGGGGACAAAAGGCGTTTGGTGAGAGAGGCTCAGGTTCAGTAAGATTTGCCAGTAGAAAAGTCCTTTTTACTTTTTATACTTTGAGTACATTTCAGAGCCTGTACTTCTTACTTTTACTTGTGAAACAAAGTTGAATGCGTGAACTTTGTCATTTCTGTTTTCCCCGATTCACAGAGCTGTGACGTTACAAAAATGCGATTCCAATTTATGTCACGGAGCAGCAACAATTATGATGTTCCAGACCAAAAAAACGACACTGTGATATCAGATCATGCAACACAAGCTAGTATGTACATTTCCATTAGTGATGTTACAGAGTCACTCTTCCCTGAGACAAAAATACAGTGTAACATGGCTCCAAAGCGGAGTGTACAGATTTACTGCAGCTTGGTTTGTTGTATTTGTTTGCTCTCTGGCTCGGGCGTACGGAGATCAAACGAAACTGGAAATTCCCTGAGCAAAACCTCAGACAACTGTGATTTGGAGAATGGATATTTTTAGATTTTACTGAGAGAAAAAGAAAACAGGGATTATAGACGGAAATGTTCATCTTCTAATCAGACCAAAACATTGTATAGCATCATATTTTACTTTGGAAAAAACAATCAGACACCAAAACAGTGGAGAGACTTCATCCATTCAGTGGTGTATTTCTGTCGGTAACCTGTTGATATAGATCAGAGCTGCAACTGTACTATCTCTTCTGTATAAGCTCCAAACATAGACAGCCCTGCTTTAGTGAGAGGGTGCCACTGGTGATTTTACTGCTCTAGGTGTTCCAGGTGCAGAGGGAGGCTCTCTTTAATAAGAGTGAGCGGCAGGTCGCGGAGTCCCAGCTGGCCACGGCGCAGCAGCAGCTGGCCGAACTACAGGCCAAATCCAGCCACATCCAGGAGCTCCACAAGGACATCCAGGAATCCCAGGGCCTGGTCAAGGAGAAGGACCGCAAGGTGAGAGTTCGGAAAGGCTCGCTGATTGAAGCCCCCATGAGGCGGCCCAATTCACGCGTCTTGTCTTTGTGCAGATAACAGAGCTGTCAAAGGAAATTTTTCGGCTGAAGGAGGCCCTGGGCGCTCTGTCGCCTCCTCTGGGGATCACCTCCTCCTCATCCACGCATCACGGTAACCCTGGCCAGCAAGTGGCACTGCAGAACAGGATCGCCATACTCAGCCAGCAGCTCCAGGTGAGGAGGGCACTGACACCTGGGTGGTATGAAATGAGAACAAATATGATGTTTTTTCAGACTTTGGGTGACCATGACATTTTCTGTGGCCTTTTTGCAGGACTGGGAGAGAAAGCACAAACAGGTGGTGACTATATACCGCTCCCATTTACTGGCAGCTGTACAGGTCAGTTTATTGTGCATAACAGAGACTTTGTCATAACCTATTTTCCATTCGAGTGAATATTTGTGTACCTGACTCCTGGGTTTTGAGGGGAGCCCCATCTCAAGGTGGATCAATGAAATTTTCTGTATGGAGTGGGCTGCACTGGCTGACACTGCACTGACCACTGGATTTGAGTTAATCCCCCTTTGTTGGTGCAGGCAATAAAGAGCGGGAGTGATCCGTCCACTATCTCTGCTTACCAGACAGTAAGAAGTGGATGAAATTTCAGAAGAGGTGCAGGGTAAAGGGGCTCGACTCGCTTTCTGCTTCTATCAGTTTAATCATAATCCAGGACTAGGGTGTACGCATTGACTGTTTGTTTTTGTCATGTAGGCTGTAATGAGAGGTATTCTTGACCTTTTAGGAGAATGTTGGCAGGTTGGTAGAGGTGACACTGACCAGGATTAAGTACCCAAACTATCACTTTAACACCTGGACATACGTTGTGCTGGAATCTTGCAAACCTCTCTTTGATTTGTGGCAAGGTTGGGTTTGGGTTAGGCGGTCCAGTGAGGGTTGTCTATCTTCCTGGTACATCTAGCTCTCATCAGTGTGTACCAGGAAAGGTCAAAGGCTCTCTCTGCAACCTGATCGTATGAACAGGAGACGTGAAGTCCATCTCCTGCTGGTTTTTCCTCATGTCACCTTATTTCACAAAAAGAAATGTGCGTCGAGACAAATCATTTTTTGATCCTCTTTGAAATGTGCCATAAATTGGAAATTGAAAATCACAACAAGTCTGAACATGTATTGTACAGCTGCAGTTATGCGAAAGGGTTTGGTTTAGAGATGGTCAGTTTTGTGAGCTGGCATACATGTGGGACTGACTCCACTGGTTGCAGGTTTCGATGAATTGTTGTTGTGTGTAGTCTTTCTTGATCCAGTGTATCTGCCATGGCCAAACCTCTGCAGACCAAATGTCAAATACAATGTAGAGCCTTTATTTACTTATATCCTGTTTTGCTGCCTATCAGGGTCGAATGGATGAAGAGGTGCAGAGCCTGCTACTCCAAATCCTGAGGATGTCAAAGCAGGGACACTGACACCTTAAGACATCCGCGCGTGTCTCCTCGCCTCCAGTCCCAGCACAGGAACCTGTGGGATCGACTTCACTGAGACCTTGTGTAGAAAGCCAAATACAGCTGCTGATCTGTGTTCAGACATCTGCATGTGTACAATACAGTAGCATAAACAACAGCCAGACAGGGACATAAATAGAACTGTAGAGTGCCTTCACGGCTGGATAACTGAGATGACAGCAGCCTATATGTCAGGGGTTCATTGCAGCAGAAAGTGAATGAGAGTTGTTATTTAGGAGATAGAATCAGGTGCATTGATTGTGTGACAAGCCTATTGATTTTATATAATATTGTTATAATAAAAAGCTTAAACCAACTGCTCTCCTGTCAATCCTGTTTCTTTCTAACTTGCTTCACACTGTGGACTGAACAGACTAGGTTTCCAAAGCCACAGCTTCCACACTGTCCTTCATCTATTTTTGGATGATGGGAATCTGAAGGGCTCATATGGAAAATTGGACAGCCGAGCATTCGCCGCCAGATACGAAGACTCAAAAATGACAATATACAAATTGGATTGTACCCTCTTTTTCAATTAGTTTTATTGACAAAAAGCCATTAGAGTTAATCAAAGAGGAAAAGATCCGAGGAATTCCTGAGAAAGCAAAAGGGAGATGTGAAATAATGAATCATTTGGACCTCGCGGCTCACCTCATCTCTCTGTGCATTAATGAGGCCACAGCTTAGAACAGCAGGGTTAAAGATATGTCGCTTATGACACAGAAAGAAATGCAAAAAAAAAGAAAAAGAAAATGACGTACCTCTAGTGAGACTTTTAAAGCATTTAAATTGGCAAAAAAAATGCAGCGAACGAGCAGAAATACTCGAGAAATTAATAACCTTTTACATTCCCCTGAGCCGGGACAAATAAAGGATTTAATTTTCAGTCCAAATCCCCCGTCTTCAGCGTCAGTCACTGTAGACTCGTGCTAATAATGGCTTGCCTGTAGGAACGAAAATATTCACTGAGGAGATTGTTGTAAGGGACGCACATGAAGACGACAGCAGCCATGACACAATAAGACAGTATTACAAGTATAACAAGAGCAGCTTACATGACTGTTCTCAAGTATAAGAGCTTAATCATCCTGAAGTTCGGTCAGTCACTTGTTGGCATGGCAAGAAAACTAGTGTTTTGCGTTAGGAGCATAAATGCACATTATACACACTCTGACACAAATGCCTGTTTCTGTAGTTATTAAGGCACTGAAGTGGAGAAGATACAGGCGTGGTGGGTATACTGAGTTTTTATGCAGAGCAGTTGTTTGTTTTTTTTAACCCCAGACAGGGCGTGGTATTGATCTGAGTACAGTCTGACCAGTAATGTTCACAGGCTTTTACAACACATACAGCACAGTCTTCAACGGATTATGAACAGCCCTTACGAACACAACCCAAATGAGAGATATTTATGGTAGATGTGATAAAAAGTTGACAAAGTACCGTATGTTCACGTGGAGGTCTATATTATAAGGAAGCCAGGAATGGCCGTGCTTGCACTTTTTTTTCCCAAACCGTTGTCTCCAGAAAACTAGTTAATTATGTTGTTATCTCAATCGAACAAGCTTTGTTATCTCGGTAGATACTTACAACAGGGAAATAGTCACATAATGTTGCATCAAAATGAATTTAATGTCACTGATAAGCTAACATTTCTTGGTGCAAGCTGTTTTTTTAAGCACATATTTACCTAATTCTGCTATTTAAAAAAGGAATCAAGACAAGATTAGTCCTTTTTAAAAAGCGGTGGTGACCTTTCCCCAGCGTCCCCAGTGTGAATGACACCTACGTTCTGACTACTTATAATGTTTATCAGAGGTCAGATGTTCTTTGCCTGCATGACCAGATGGCATCAGGACAACTGTAGCACTTGATTTAACCTGAAAAAATCAAAAGGTACCCATTATTAATCGACACTGTAGACTGAACTTCAATCTTACAGTCTCACTTATTTATAAACACACTTTAACATTTAAACACTGAGTAGTGTGCATAGTTTCTTTTTTCCTTTTCACCTCTCAGTGCCAACAAGAACTCTTTTGGTTGCAGCCTACTGGACATTAACACATCTGCTTTAAGCTGAGCACTGTATGTCAGCCTCCCCCGACAATAATTATGCATTCATCGCAAATCATTACGGAGATTATTCTTACAACGAATAGCAACAATTCATAGAAAGTTTATATGATTTGCCTCCAAACTGACCTCACAGAGCAGTGTGTGTGTGTAGATCACAGTCCGCTCTGATTAATCTGATAAATTGTTTTTTTCAGGATAAATTACCTTGTTTTCACCAGAAATCGGCCTATTTTAATGACACAAATGAACCTGTCATCACAAAGAAATTATCTTTGTTATCTCAAAATAATAAAACGAGTAACTTGTGATCTCTAGACAACGGCATTTAAATAGTTATTGCAAGCACTGTCGTTCTCGCCTTCCATAATCTATAGATATGAGGAATGCATGTTTTTTTTTTTCAAAAGTGAGATAGAGTGCCTCAGTTATCATCGAGAAACAAAAGAAAAAGAAGAAGAAAAGGCAGCAGAATGTGTGGCTGTTCTATAAATCCAGCACTGAATCGTGTTCAGCGTGTTTCCATTGTGCCATCGAAGAGTCAGGTGCTGCAGACCTGTGCACACGTAGCAACAAACAGTCTTTACATTCCAATGAAACAGACATTTCTTCAACTGTCTCTTAGAGTCACAGTGTTTTCATTTCATGCTTTTTTTCCCCCAGAAATGAACCACTGAGTAACCTGACATCTTTTGTTTTCTAAACAGTATCTGTACCAGATAATAAGTGACAGTTTTGTTCTGGCGGTGTCCATTATTTGTTCGGTGGACAGCCTGTGACCGACCGGTCGGGTGAGCCATGCTGCAGTGGAAGCACTTCACTATTACAGGCATAGTAGGACACAATCCGCATGTGATCTCCTGAAGGCGGGTCCTCTTGAAACAGTCGTGGCTTTCATTTTTTGACAGTTTTCTTGGCTCTGAGTCAAACTTTGGATTCTGGTTGGTTCGTTAGCTTTGACAGCTGCATGCTGAGGAGTTTTTGACGGATGGGGGACAGTTCTGTCGATCCTGGTCGGCAAAAGGCAGCGAAAGTACAAGAAGATGTCAGATGCCTCACTCTCCTCCTTAGCAGAATGGTTCGTGGAAAGAAAGTATCAGTGGTGTCCTTTGCTCCTGATAAATATCCATCTGGGATAAATGTTTTCCATATTTGTGTATCTGTGGTTTTTGCATGGGAACACAAGAATCACCTGAAAAAAAAATAGAAGACAGTCGTTATGATGTTTCCAGTTACAGTAGTTAATAGAGTATATTTTCTTTAAAACAAGCATTTTTTTTATAGGACTTCAACCAATCAAATTCTTCTTAACATACAGAATTTCATAGGAACTTAATCCACTGACTCCCTGACATCTTCTTTTTCAAACCTTACATCATTGTAAGTATCCCTTACACAGGTTGTATACAGCATGCTTACCGTCCCATGCAGGGCCAGGTGGCTCACTGTTTCCTCCTGACCACCTGTTTGAGGTGCAGCTCACTCTCCGCTGCCACAATAGGCAGCTCGTTCTTCAGGTGGTATGAGATGAGGTGGCTTATGCTCTCAAATAACATGTCTTTAGTTCGGACCTGGATTTAGAAAAGCAAAGAGTGTTTCCACGATTAGACAAAAAAAAATACTCTGCAATGAAGCTACAATAATTATGACTATTTTCCTCCATTAACTTGAGGACTCACCACTCCCTCTGGGTCCACCAGCAGTAGGTGCTTGGGTAGGCCACAGTGCATGCCGGTCAGCACATACTGTCCCGGGTTGGTGGTGCTCTCCCGCACCAGGAAATCCCCGTCCCGGACCAGGATTCTCTCTGCGTCCCGTCTACTCATACGACTGTGGTACCACGGCTCCCTGCGGAGCTGCTCTTCATTCGGAGCCACAGGGGCTCGACGGCGTGGAGGGCTAGGCCACTGGTCCTCCAGGACGTGGACGCCTCCGGCTGCAGCAGACACACCGGACCCGACAGCTCCGCCACAGGCCTCGTGGAGCTTCAGGGCGTCCTCAAAGGGCCCTGCAGAGACAGGTTTCACAAATACAAGTGTGGTCACCAGACCACAATATTTTCAAATACAAAAAGTGAGTTTATCCTCAGTATATCAGTCAGACTCTTTCCCTCTAACTCTCAAGACTTACTCATGTCAAAGAGGTCCTTCTTGGGACTGTCGGGGGCCCTGGCCCCTCTGTTTCCTTCTGGACCCCAGGAATTCAGATTCTCCAAGGTCTGGGTGTTGACGTACTGATGCTCCTCATAATCTTTGCTGCCTGGTGGCTGACCGTCTGCACACAGGTAACCATCTGATGTCAGGCCTGAGGAAAACCAAGAGTTCTCAATACACATACATTTACATATCTATATTTCCTTCATGTGCATGAGCTTTAAGTTAAGGTTACGTTTACTCTTAAGACATGTTAACATGTTCTTTGTGTGTGTGAAATTTTTCTTGGTTTCTTATTTTCTGTCGCCCTCTAGTGGTCATAACTTTAAACATTGACATAAATATTGACAACACAGTAATGGTGCGGTTAATTTCCATAAATAAGCTACGATTATGAGGCCAAATACAATAAATATAAAGTGGATGTGAAATGCTGATAATGCTGCATAATTAAAGACCTACTGCATACAGCCACGTATTAGAGGACAGCTCCATAGTAACTGCATACTTCTTCTACCACTGGATGACACACTAACCTATATAAAAGATGATTTAGAGCGTTTGGTACATTTAGTGGATAATAAATGAAGCCTGGTTATCTATATTCTAACTTCGTTATAACAGTATTTCTATGCCAATACAGTGAAAGTGGTGAATATTTATATAATATTTAAAAGATTAAAAGGCTAGATAACTTGTTAATATTGTTTTTTAATGTTATTGAAATCAAATCAGGGATTACAGAAACCTGTGGTAATAAATCCTCTTTGTATTCTAAAAAGAAGGCGGTGGTCTGCACTGCATTCCTCCGCAAATTTAATAAAAAAATAGTCTGTGAAGATTAACTATCCTAATAATACGAATGGAATGCAGAGAATCTTGAGGACGCTCCAAACCTCCCTCCTATTGTGTCTCGAGCCAAGTCTTTTATCTGGAAGGCCGTCCTGATTCAAAAGATCCCTAAGAATCTTAATTACATCAGGGTGATCTTGAGAAGGGTGCAAACAATGTGCCAGAAGGCGAGTAAGCATCATTCAGAGCACAAAGTTAGGTGACGACTGGACTTGAGCCCCATTTAAAAGCGAGAAAGCAGACTCACCCTTCAAGTTCATCCAGGAAACATCCAGTTTATCCTCCATTAAACCCTTTTGTTTGCTAAACACTTTAAAGCTCTGTATCAACTAAGGTGATGAATCATCTCTCTGACACTCTGTGAGAGAAAATGTTCCAGATGTTGTACTTGTGTGCCACCACAGGGTGTCTCACCTGAGCCGCCAGTCGTCTCAGTGTCCCAGTGAAGTTCATAGCACAGCTGGCCTGGGGGATAAAATGCCTGATCCCTCCTAGCAGGAGACCCCATCTGCAAACCCACAGACAGACCAGAGGTTCATATCCTAAACACATTTGTATCTTCATACCTGAATGGACGACTCTCTTGTGTCTTGTCCCAGCATAATGCAGTTTTGAAGCACTCTATTTGAAACATAAGCTACAGCGCGTCACCATATGTAGAAAACAAGCTGCAGGGAGAGAGCGATGATTTCTCTCACCCAGTAAAGCACCAGAGGAGCTCAGAGTCTCTTTATCTAATCTCATCTATCTTTGGCAATTACGGTGCAGGCACATCAGGAGGACAGTTATGGGAGTGTATTTTCATGCTCCTGGTGTGTAATTCCGAGTAAACAACACGGGGATGGAGCAGAAAAACACATCAGTCACTGGTTTATGAGAGAGGTATGGCTGTCATTTTCGGGTAAAGGTTAGTCGTGCATTACTTGATAATGACCAGATGTAGATTTGATTCCATCTGTGATAATGTCAGATGGTGATGTAGCATCTCACGCTCACACTGATGGCAGCACTGGCAGGCAAAGACTACAACACAAGGGCGTAGCTGCCAGTAGCTAGTGGTTCGGACTGGGAGTTCAGGGACCACGAGACTGTTGGTGTTTACATTGATAGCACAGGAGCTTTGGACCAGGAGGGGCCGCAGCTGGCCAGTTAGCATGCAGTAGACATCTCAGCAACACAAAATATAGACATCATAACATCTGTGGTAGATACGTTCAGTTGTTTTCTGTATGTTTTCAGCTAGAATTCTTACATACAGCCACTTTGATATTTCTGTGAAACTACCAACAGTCATCCCTACAAAAGTTTCACCATATCGATAACAAGGAATTTGGTCTAAAATGTCTAGATATTTGATATTTTTCCTTGTCACCCAGCAATTCCATAACCTACTGGTAAACTTAAGCACTTCATAATTGTTTAATGTATTTATCAAGAATATATAAAGTATATATTGCCATAAAACTACTAAATATCAACTGTCCACTGTGTTCCTCTTGGAATCTACCACAACTAAATCCACGACCTGACCTTTCCAACCAAAGTCACGCCCGTAGACTCACCTGTGCTGCCGTCTTGCTCTGCGGTTGGGTGTGGATGTGACCCAGCATGGCTCCACTCGACCTGAGCCTGGAGTCCACCACTCCCCCGATAGGAGGCTCCTTCCCCGGGATGCTGTTGTAGTAATCATGATCCGAGAAGTCCTCCTCTTCCCCCCACATCGGCTCTTCTGCCCTGACAGACCTGGAGAACAACACAGGTGTATACCGTGAGTGAAAGGATGCATTTTTATGCCAGGTCCACAACTTCAACTGAATGTCTAAATACATAGTTAATCAATACCACAACTTCTGTAATCTAAACATTAATTATGCTTCTAATAATGTTTTCATCATTACTTTTTATAGTGATATTAATATTGAGCCCAATGATCTGGGCTCTCAAATGGATTCAGTCTGATCAAATGACATTTCCACTTCCGAAAGTGATCTATACGAATCTGCTGGAGGTTTATATAGATCCGCAGAGCTGCTGGCAGCAGGAAATCGTTTCTTTGCAACCAGAATAGAAAACAGTCTGAAGTTCCTCCTGTGCCTTGCAGTGGCGTTCAGTGCAACACCTGAGGTTTGGTCGAAGGGGCGGAGAAGATATGTGAGGATCGATATTATAAGATGGATTTTCAGGTAATACAAGAACAAACTATCGTGTCTCTTTGTGATAAATAACAAAGGAAGCTGAGAGTCGTCCAGTAGATCAGGTTTTTGAGGTGGAGAATGTAACTCAGATGCCCGGTCAGTGTTTGTGTCCAAGTATGACTGATACATAAAACCATTGCCTCCTTCTCTTCCTCTGGGTGTCAATCATCCCAAAATAGCATTTGGTTCTTCCCTGAAGTTCACTGCAAGTGTCACCAAGTTCAAAGGATAAGTTCAGTTATTATCTACTCACCCACGTTTTGTTAAAAGTCAGGCGAAGTTTTGCTGTCAGAAAAACATTTCTGGAGCATTATATTCATACCGACTTACAGCATTTTCCTAAAAAACCTGAAGTAAGTTATTATTTATCTTAGCAGCTACACTGAAGATTTTTTGCTTAAAGAAGGGCACAATTAACCTCACTTCAAATAAATTTGGGACCCCGGGGCTTCTAGAGACAAATGCTGCATATCAGTGATGAGGCAGGATGTCACATATAAGGATGACGGTGGCAAAAACTCTTGGCGTGTTACCTCTCCACGGACGCCATGGTTTTGGGTGGACTGTGCAGATACTGTTTGAACTGCAGCTCGAAGGCCTGGCCGATGGTGCTGATGACACCCTGGGCTAAACCGTCCGCACACTCCAGGATGTGACACGCTTGACGGGACAAAAACAAAAGAAGACATTTTTATCCAGCTGCCACATACTCTTGGGTTTAAGATCCTGTCTTTGTATCGATTCCACTATATTTTATTGGAAGTTTCTAAAATACTAAATTGTTATTTTTTTAATTGGGATTGTATCCTTATTATATATTAGAATAATATTATTCATTTATCTCATAAAACAAGAAATATGTCATGTTAAGTTCTACTTTCATATCAGGAATAACTTTTTCGGAGAATGACTTTGTTTCTAAATGGACGATATGCTTTAATGTAGCATGTTTTAAAAGCAGAAACTTCTTACGGGGCATACCTCTCTGATTCACTGGGTCTTTGGCCACATACGCAACATAATCAGGCGTGTCCTGCAGCAGACAGGAGGAAACGTTCAATTAGAGCAGCTGGACTAGACCTATGTAACTGAATTAAAGCTCCCATTGATTCTTTGGTCACGAGATAGGAAACCAGAAGAATGGAGTCGAGTCAGATATGTGCAGTCTGCCAAAATGTCCATTTCAACAACAACATCAACAACAACAACAACAACATAAAGGGGAGGGGGCAGTTTAACGCTGCACTCACTGTGTCTCCCCCAGAGGCGAATGAGATGGACTGCATGGGATGGTGCGCAATCACCTGAAGGAGACAAGTGGAGAAAACACTGACATTACTACACTGTAAAAATACTGTTACAAGCCTTATAATCAAGTAAAAGTACAAAAGTATTAGCA
>CAEMYA010000103.1:7843971-7863800 GCA_903131615.1 Diplodus sargus
ACATAATGAAGTATAATGAAACATGCACAGTAGGATTAAATTTTACTATTAACCTTCTTCCTCCATGCTCCCTTTCCGCCTGGCACAGCCTCACACAGCCTGTTGATGGCTTCCCTAATTAGGGGAATGAACAGAGGTCAAAGGTCAGACTATAGTGGGACACACTGGCCACTGATCAAATGGCTACATGGACACATCATGTATAATCGAACATTTACACTGATTCATGTTAACTGTGCGCCTGAATACAAACGACCCGGTGGCAACAATCTGAGGAGATAAACTGAGATTAGGGGTTTTACACGTTGAGCCGGTGTTCAAAAAAAAACAACTGCTGCATCACAATGATGGAAAAAGCTGAGGTTAAACATGAACAGAAGCTCTGTGTTACCTCCCCTCAGGCTGAGGTTAAAGGCCACAGACCCATTACAGTTCAAAGGTCAAGAAAAGGTTTCCAGAAGGTTTGCTGGTTTGTAAAAACGCCTTACCGCTGTTGTTCACCGGGCTTACAAAGAAAGCATCTGCCATCATCAACAGTGTTTATCAGACTCATATTTAAGTCCCTGTTGGATCACAATTTGAGCCAAAATAAAGTGTGTGGCATCTGCAGTTCCACATAATCTTCTGCTTCTTTACAGCACCATTATTCGCCTTTATTTTCCACAGTGTGATTCTCTGCGCAGATTTGTTACCACTTTGCAGTGAGGCTGCCATAACTCCTGGGAACGGCTGCCTAATGGGCGTTTAAAGCTTCTGTCCCCTGTGTGTGTGTGTGTGTGTGTGTGTGTGTGTGTGTGTGTACGTGCATGCGTGTGTGATGGCGGGAGTGA
Organism: Diplodus sargus; assembly: GCA_903131615.1. Lineage (NCBI taxonomy): Eukaryota > Metazoa > Chordata > Actinopteri > Spariformes > Sparidae > Diplodus > Diplodus sargus. The sequence goes on from CAEMYA010000103.1 coordinate 7,844,802, forward strand.
GGCATAATGTGGATTTGAGGCTCGTGCTCTCGCTGCCAGGGGACAGCGGGGACAGCAGTCAAGAACCCAGCTGCCCCTATCAAGTAGCTCGTAAATATTTAAAAAGCCGCGTCCCGGGCCCCGTCTCGAGTAAAGGTCTTCTCAGGGATTTTTGAAAAAAACACCACAATGTTGAAATGACTCATGCTGATGAGAGGGCAGAGGGGGGAGGAGGAAGGAGGAGAAGGAGGAGAGAGATGGGCTGTTGTTGTTGTTGTTTTTGTCTGCAGCCTAGGCATCTTCCCTGCTATAAAATGCCAGGCCTTATTATCGGCAGTGTTGCTGTTTAACACGATGACACATAGGGTGCTGCTGGGTGAACGCACCTTCTTCAACTCCAGCAGCCGAAGTGCATTTTTGAAATTCTGACACACACTGAGTCTATTTTTGTGCTTTTTCCGGGACTAAATTTCAGCAAGCTGTAAAAAAGCGAAGAAAAGAAGGGAAAGGAAAAGAAAGGCCAGCTTTGGATGCATAATAAAGGCTCTGACTTTAAAGGTGCACTCTGTAATTTTGGGGTAGAAATCTCAGAAGAGAATGATCTTCATTGACTGATTTTTTACGCCTCAACAAAATACATGACCTCTCTTAGTTTTTAGTTTTACAAACTGACCTTAAATGACAACACAGTTTCTTACCATTTGACTTTGCTTATATTTGGTGGACCCCGCCTCCTCTCTAGCTTCAAAAAGTGCTATTTTCCTCCGAGAACATGCAGCTTCTTTGTTCGGTTATGGGAAAAAAGAGTTTGTGTTTCTACCTCATTGATATTGTAAATATCTAAATTCTGAGTTTGAATTTCTTCTCCAAAACTACAACGTGCCCCTTTAAAATACTGTTTGTTTGCTAGATTTGATTAAAACAATGAATCATTGATTTTTTTAGTCTTGTGGGACAGATGGCTGGTACCATATTCCCCAAGGAATCAGAAACCCGGGCCTTGTGTCGTCATTTGGAAAGTCTGTTATTGAAATACTGCCTCATACATGCTGCGTTGAACATAAACAGGGCAAGGGCAAGCACAATGAAAACTAAATTTAAAGTCAAAACCACAAAAACAAAACACATTTACCATCAATGCACTAGAACGTAATGATGTCATACTCTTTGCATGGTTTCTCCCTTTGCTAATGTTTTTGTTTTGAACTCTCCCCCTCCTCCACCTCCTCCTCCTCCTTCTCAAGAAGTTACAACCGCAGACATTATCAAGCAGGGCGCGCTCATGGGGACCACTGCAGCTTTCCACGGTCATTAGCAAGCATCATCAATAATAGATCTCCCTCTCTATCACTCCATCTCTGCTGCCTCCTCCTCCCTCTGCACTTAAGCCTTGGATGCACGGCGGGCTCCGATTACCGCCGATCGATCGCGGAGGAGAGAGAGGAGGGTGAGAGACCGAGAGGATGGAGCAGGGTGAGCGCGGTTCTCCCATGAGGCCGAGGATCACGAAGAACCCTGCTTTTATGACAATAACATCACATGTGGGGCATGAAAACACGGCGGCAGAAACTTATTTAGACCCCCGAGGTTCTTTACATGAACCTGCAGCTTCTGTGCCACTGAGCACACACACAGTCTCCTAACTGGGACAAACACCACGTTGATTCACATTTTTTATACTTGCATTGGCACTGCAGCGGACTGAGCTGGGTTTGATGTAATGAACAACTCGAATTTCAAAATTGTGTTGATGTCGATGAAACACGCTACAGATGCGACTTTTTGTCATTCACCAACTCTAATCGACATGATAATGGGAAAATGACAATCTCACAGTCCAGCATTGACACACCACTGTTAGTAATTTGATATAACAGTGGTTGATACTTCAGTAAATCCTATACATCTTGGATCAAATCCTCCTGACTCATCACTACCAATAGAGATGGTCACCGGCTTACCTCGTCACCTGAGTCCGCGTGTTGAAGTCCAGGGAACGCATCGACTTCAGTACTTCAATGCAGCCCATGTACTGAAAATAGACAAACAAGTTTTAAAATGTGACAGGTTTTGGTGGAAATTAGAAGCTACTTTCAATACGACTTTTGAACCTGGTGCGTGACATATCTTTAATTCAGTGGTGACAATTTTTCAGTTGTGCAGATATTCAAATCGGAAGAGTCAACAACATTCTTTATTCAAAAAATGAAAAATTAGTTATCTTAAAGATGTAGGATCGCAACAAAAGTCAACGCTGCAAAAAAATGACCCCGCTTCCCGAGTACACTAATTTGCACAGGAAGCACAGTGTGTATGTTTTAAAACATGAAGGGCTCCCAAGAAATATAAAAAGATATGGGGGCCTTTCTTCACCTACGCAGAGAAGATCATCTGCCCTGGTATCCCCAAATAAGATCCCATTGAATCGTATTATTGTTTTTTACTTATCTCTGTATTTTTTCCTCTTCTTTATTCTCTCCTGAGGGTTGAGGTTATTGTGCTTACTGTGAGATATGAAATATTACCAAGCTGACTGTTCCTGTAGTTGCTAGGTATGTTGATGTTTTGTTTTGTTTTTCACTATACTACTACCACATGATACTGTCACTCACAAGTGCTAGCAATTTGGCAAAAATCTTAAGACAAACAAAGGAGTATTTATGTAATCGTCAATTGGTACGCATGACTATTTCTATCAGTACATCCAGATCTAACTCAAATCCACATATAGGACATTAAAGTGTACTCCAGCTGGTAGCAGCCAGCTAAGAAGATTCCTGATGGCTGTCAGGTTGAGGTGCTAATGGCACCTTGACTAGATTAGCAGCACTAAAAGCTCCAAATCATGGACAAAAGGCAGCGTCTTGGGCCTCGGGGATGATAAGGGTGTGAGCGTGTTTGTGGATACAATCAGTGTGTGTGAGGATGTCGTGGACATATCTGCATTAGGACTGTGAGGCTTACGTCTCTACATTTCTGTTATATCAATACACTAAGATGCAGGGCTGTAATTAAAACGTTCATCCAACATGTGAGTGAATTTTAAAAGATTTTAGAATCACGTGAAATTAGTTTTCACATTTTTGAGGATAACTAAAAAAAACAACCGTGACTCAATGTCTACTGCCTTGGTATAATGTAACATTCATATAATAAGTATATGTGAAGACTACCCCTCTAACTGTAGAACTTTTACAGCATTGAGGTTTATATGCTTACATTCTGTTTACATGCTCAAAAAACAGATACATGTTCTTATATTGTCCGTGGAGCAGCATGGTATTCGCCTTTTGTCTGGAATGCTCTGTTTTAGCTCCTGTCCCTTTAAGGCCCCACCTCCTGACTGCCCTGTCTGCTCTGGATGGTCAGCTCACACAAGCCTGAGCCAACACCGCTCACAGTGTCTCTGGTTGGCTCTACTATGTTTCAGTTTCCATTTAGCTTCCCTACTACCGTGAATAAAAGCCATACATCATGAAATATGTGACATGGTGACATAGTGTGATGTCACAAAGTCACAGAATTAAAGGCGGGACTGCTGATGAGGCGTTTCAGGAGCAGTGTTTTTCTGTGGGAGAGAGGAGCTTCTGTTGGTGCAGACTTTGGGCCTTTTAATTTTCAAGACCTTTTACATGCACAAGCACCTATAAAAACACACTGAAGGAAAGGAGGAAGGGTTCCCTTTAAATCTCATGCACAGTTTAGTGAGGCAAAGGGCTTCAACAAATACATATGTGTTTCTGATTTATGGACTCAGTGGGAAACTAATTTGGTGCCACATAATTTACATCCTTTGGCTCAGTCATGTTTAGTGCAGTTTCCAGGATTATTAGTAAGTGCCACAAACAGCAGATGGACAACACGGAAGAGAGAGAGAGACAGAGAGACAGAGAGACAGAGAGAGAGAGAGAGAGAGAGAGCGAGAGCAACCTTTGAGCCTTGGAGCTTAATGAGCCTTCTAACCAGATTTGGAGATGGGGGGAAGTCTTCCATCAGGAAAATTGTCTCTCTCTTTTTTCTTCCCCTCTCTCTGCCAATGCCCCCATTGTCACACACTCATCTGCTGATACAACGCATCCCCTCTTCTATCACCCAATCTGCACTCCTATCCTTTTGGCCGAGTCTCCAGCACACTCTTCCAAGGACTACAGGGACATTGGCTTTCCAAGAAGCATTCCTCAGAAATGTAATAACTCTGCCGTTCAGACTTTGCTGCATCTTGGCAGCCTTCACTGAGATACATGACAGCTTGTTTTATTGTTTATCAATGTAGAAAATGTCCTAAACCAAGTTTGTTAGCTAATATTTTCTCGTTTTGCCGGGCAAGGTCAGGGATGCCTGGCATGCCTGTTGTGTAAGGACGGATGGGCAGATACTGACAACTGGGTGTTGCCAAACAGCATCAGCGACGTACAGCCTTGTCTTGTTTGTTTGTGAGAGGTAACACCAAGGTGCATTTTTCATGTGGCGGACAGTACAGTTCCTTCTAATTTCATACTGTTGTGCACTGCTCACGGCAGATTTCAGACCACATAGTGGACTCACTGCGCCGTGAAAAGACCTTTCTGGAAACTGCACCAACAGCAGCTAAAAAGCCATATTACAGACATTCAGGTTGTTAAAGACATTATAAAATGATAGCAGTGTGCGGCTGCTACGGCAGCTGCAGGGCTTTGTTTAATGGCTGCTGCAATGTCCCGGCTGTCAAAGATGGCAGATGTAGGCCAGACACAGAGCCTGACTAAGAGAAAGTGTGAAGGAGGGAACCGATACGAAGAATCATATTTGTGTCTTTCCCAGCAGAGGAGTGACTGCGTGTGACTGAGAGACGGGGGAGGCGCAGAAATAGAGGGAGAGAGAGAGCTGTGCACTGTGGTCGCTATGCTGATTAAAAATGGCACAGCGCAGCAGAAATCTACTGTCACTTTGACACTAATACATGCACTCCTCCCCTGCATAAATTTACCATTGGATCGCATGTGTAGTGCCGCTCTAGCTGTCGGGGAATGCGTCTCAAACATTAGCTTACATCTAAAATGATTGCAATGCACCTCCTGATAAGCTGTTAAAAGCTCAATTAACCGAGATATCAATCAAATATCAGAGCAGCACTTATTATGTTATGTATCTGGGAAAGCCCTGCACGGTGATGAGAGCTCATTATCGCCGGACCCCTCCCATAGCGTCCTCTCCGGCATCACATGATGCAAATGACTATGATTAACTGTAATTGAATATAGGAATGAATGGTGCCTGTATAATACCATTAGAACGTGTGCTCGGGCCCCAGACGGAGCTAATCAAGAGCCGTATCATTAGTTTCTTGTGGAGAAGGAGGAAGAGGAGGAGGAGGAGGAGGAGGAGGAAGGGGGAGAGCAGTGCAAGAGGGGCGGAGGTGAACAGGCGTGGAGATCATTGACATTGACGTCAAGCGGTCTGCTCGGGATGGTAACCCTTTGTAAAAAAAACAAATCATAAAGCGCGGTTCTGAGTCAAAGATGTTTCATCAGGGGACACAACTTTCCTTTTTTTAAAAAAAAAAAATTCTCGACCATTGTTGTCTCTCTCTGTGCCATCCACTTTCTTTTTGTCCTCTAATTTTATTTTGAACAACAATCACACAAAGAGTTTTTTGCACTCTTTGTCATTAAAATGCACTATGATGAAGATTGGGACGGACTCTGCTGAAGGATTGTAAATCACACCTAACGGGCGAGATCATTGCCTCGAGTGAATGTAAACAATCCTGAACCCTCACAAAGAACACCACTCCCACAAGCTCACAATGGGAGCTCACATGCAAACATATACTATAAATACAGATGGGTGTTGTTTTTAAGTATAGTACATGTTGCATACGGTAAACAGTGCAGCAAAAAGAAATAATGATCCCGACTCCAGCCTGCGTACATAATTCCATGCTCTATCTTTCTCCACCCTGACGCCTGTGTGTGTGCTATCCTGACGCAGTCTCCCGGCGGCCACACCAAGCCATCTATCTGGATCAAATTATGTATTCCCCGAGCCCGCGCCACATGAGCTGCATAACAAACTGCCTGGCACTGTGGTGTCCTTTTGTTTCCCACCCAGAGAGAGAGCAACCTTTAAATGGGATCATTAGTATCATGTGGTTCACCGAGTCCTGTGAGGAGTTAATTAATATCTGGGCGCCAGAGAAAGAAAAGTTATTTCAAAACAAACCCTGATTTAGGAGGATGCGCCTTAACAATGTATGCAACAACAAACAAAAAAGTTGCCACTGACTCACCCTGACTATATAAGAGGCCCCTGGTCCTGCAATCTTCTTGTCAGGGTGCAGCCAGCCTTGAGAGGGTTTGTGGATGAAGCTACCCTTCTGGGTGAAGTCCTCTCCACCCAGCCACATGCCTTCGACCCTCGTCCTGCGGTTCATTCCGGACCTGGAGCTGCTGGAACCTCCGGGGCTCGCCATGGCCTCCGTGGCCCCAAAGACGTGGCCCCCTTGACTGGCAGAGTGTGCCGCTGCAACTGCTCTCTGCCCTCGGATGGCCTGCAGGGAACATGGGGTGACGCAAACAGGGTCACAGGAGTTAAGTACCGCTGCGAGACTGGCCACCGGGCCACTAGCTGAAGCCACACTGGTCGCCCTCTGTGAAGACGAAGAAAGAGAGACAGAGGCCTGGGAGGGAGCCGCTGCTGCCTTGCCCGAGTCCTTGCTAGAGCTAGAGCTGGAGCTGGAGTTGGAGGGGCTCCGGCTGAGCAGGGAGTTAGAAAACTTCCACTGGGGCATCTTAGGGATGAGCATGCAGAAGGTAGTGGTGGCATCCTGTTCCCCATCCAGGCAAGGGGAGTCGGCCAGGGCTGCAGCACCAGCTGCTGAGGATGATCTGTCACTGGGATCCAGAGGAGGCAGAGGGAGGCTCGGGGTGGAGGAAGGGCCCACCGCTGTGGCCACAACTTTGCCGCTCATGGCTAGGCTCTGCATCAGGTCGTCGGAGGAGGTCACAGACTCGTTGCGAAAGCGGCCATACTTTGGCTTAAGGAGCATGCCCGGAGGAGCCGCCCGAAGCAGGAGCTGAGGTGGGGATAACTACCAGAGGATGAGGGGGAGGAAAGGGGAAAGGGGGGAGGGGAGGGGGGGAGAGGTATAATGGATGAAGGGGAGAAAACTAGAGGGAAAATCTTCCAGGTGGAGTCCTATATCCTTGTCAACTGAACGCGCTCTGTCCTCTCCCGGTCACGCACACACACTGTCCCACTCTCATGCCACTCTCCTCGGTGTCTGAGCTGGCCTGCTTCCTCTCGCTGCCTTAGGCAGGCTCGCTCGCATGCTCCCAGTCTCTCTCTCTCTCTCTCTCTCTCTCTCTCTCTCTCCCTCTGTGTATGATGTCATTGGGTCTATTAGCCCTGCCCTGCCTGGCTGCTCTCAGACTCTATTAGCTAAAACACATCTGCCTGAACCACCCTGCTCTCAGACACACACACACACACACACACACACACACACACAGACGCACACACACACACACCTCCACCTCCGTTTCTTCTATATAAAGGAGGCTCTGCAAATGAATAACCTGTGTCAGTGTACATTATCTTTAGACTAGGTTAGCTGCAGTAATATTATAAATCTTTCAGACTGAACAGTGCTATCAGTACATTAAGACATTAAAAACAACTGTGATATTTAGGTTATAGATTAGATTACATCACTCTGGAAAGATTGGTTTCAGAAATGAAGTGGGGTTGAGATGGTTGCCCAGTTTTTGGTCCCCACTATCTATGTATTTCATATTTTTAATTTATCACCGTGTTTTGTTTTTGATGTGTCTCTACATTTTGCGAATTTGCAATAAGCATTTGCCATAATTAGTCTCTGTAAATAAATGTTATGTTATGTTCTGTAAAACCATAAATAAGCTTTAAGCTTTATAAAGATATTCTTTTAATCAGGGCTCCACACAATTTTTTTTTACACTGGCTGGACTGGACTGAAATCCCAAGGAACAAGAATCTAACCCTCAAAATTTCAGGCACACAATGTTGGTGCAAACAATGAAAGTGTCTACTTTGGTAGATTTCTGGCTGCATGTGAAACCAAATTAGTTGGATATCTGTTCCTTACTTTTTGTGTAAGCCTGCTCATAAACCAACCGACAAACAAACAAACGGACATGGCTGGAAACATAATCTCCTTGGCGGAGTCAATACAGTAACTAAAACATTGATTCAGATGCGAGCAAGGGGGCATGAGTGTCATCCAATTAGTTGAAGTGTATCATATGTGATTTGATGCATGTATGCGTGTCTGTGTGTGTGTGTGTGTGTGTGTGTGTAATTCCATTCGTCCTGACAAAAGACACAAACTTAACAAAGACAACAATGCAGCCACACTCATGTGGGACTACGTGCCTGAAAACATCCACCCTGGTCCCATCTGTCTGAATTCTCTTCCTAACTTCCCTCCCACCCGCCTCCCCCAGAGAGCAATCAGCCATCTCAGCACGATCCTTTTAGCTCCTCATGCCGTCCTCATCCCCTCCCTCATGCCTTTCCATTCTTCGTTCGAATCCTTTTCCACTCTCATTTTTAATTCACTATTTTCACTTACAATTCCGCCTTGCACAAAGGGAATGTAAGGTATGCATCAGCGGTTGGGATTCTCAGTGTGACGCACAAAGTGGGTTAAGCAGGGATTTGAACTGTGGGACTTTTATTATTTATTTACCCTTCGTGGTGTCCGGATCAGATGGGAGCGAGTGCAAGGTGTTCAAAAAAAACGAAGCTGATGTCACCTGTGTCTGGAATGATTCGCCATGGCCACAGAGGTTATTCAGTTAGGGAGAATACATAGAGAAAAGGTGACATTAAATGCTAAAAGTACAGGTTGAAAAACAAGCATCTGTGAATGATGTTTGCATTGATTGTGAAATAGCAGTCAGGGTCATCTGTCACGCAAAAAGACAGGGGTAATCTGCTGACTGAAGAACGCCACCTACGCAGACAAGGAAAAGGCTCATTATGTTCCTGTCAATCGTTTCAACTCAATAAAGCAAGTCATTACATCTTGTTTGTCCCGTAGTCAGTTTGGAGAGTGTTGTAAAATCCTGCGGTCCGTCCAACAATATCCGACTCAATAACAGCACAGTTAAGAAAAAACAGCACTCATTAAAATATATTCAAACTGTGCAGTACCCTGAATGCAACATTATTAAACCAGGTGATTTAAAAAGGCATCAGAGGAAGGAAGCTTACCTGTATGTATGGAGAAAGACTGACTTCGACCAGAGGAGCTGTAGGTCCAGCTGAAAAACCTACACACGCACAAACAACTGACCATCAGAGAGGCTATCATACCACCGCCACTGACATCCCACCTTCCTCCAAACAGCCAATCACTTCTTGTTTGTTTGCTCTAACTTGTTTGTACAAGTTACTGATAAACCAGATGGAATCAGTGCATGTTGACAGATGCACGAGAAGCCGAACTTCCCCACTGCGTTCTGCCCCATTTTCTGTCACAAAACAAATAGCTGATCCACTCTGTTATTACCTTATTACCTCAAACCATAACTGAGAGATGCGAGAGCAGTCGTCTGAAGATGTTTTGAATGCTGATGCATCACAAGTTCAGTCAATGACACCGTGACTTTCTGTATTTGAGGAGTTAACAGATTCGCCTCCTGACTTGGAACAAGTCACGCTGCGAATACACCACCGCTCATTAGCAGCCATTACCTTGACAACAGTGATTACAATTAAGAACAACAGCATAGGTTACCGACAGCACAGAGGGCTCAAACTATACTGTGTGGTTAAAATGTAAAGAGAGGGTTTGTTTTCAGTGTACTCACAAATCATTGATGGGGAGGAGTAATGTATTTGTGTCAAGGCCCGGAAGAACATATCACAGATGACCGAGGCAGCTTTTGGTGAATAGCCTAATTTGATGTCACAACAGTATCGAAATATCAAGAATACAATCTATTAGCAGAGCAAAGTTAGCAGAAATATATCAAGTAGAAATAAGACAGATATATTTTTATGGTCAGTGATAAAAGTTTGGCCTGATTGGAAAATGTTTCAAAATGTTTCAAAATGAAATCTTAAAGCAACAATATGTAACGTTTTTACCTTAAAATAAAATAATAAAATAAATTACCTTCAAATCATGTTGATGGTACAGCGTCTTGTAATAAGATGAATGGTGTCTCGGTCTCAGCCACTCCGCCCCCGAACACTTGTTTCCGCACTGTGTAATTTCAGTGAGAAGTTTTCAGTGAGAAGTTTTCAGCACTTAACATTGTTATAACGTAATGAGTTTTGTTTGTAGTTACCTACATTATGTCTGACAAACTGTTACAGACCTGTGATTTGTATTAACAACAGTGGTGTTGCACTCAGAAACTATGGGGGTGCCAGATCACACAAAATGCGAATTATTACATAATGTTGCTTTAAAGATCTATCTAACAGAATTATAACATATTCATTATATATAAATGTGAAATAACTTTTTAGATTTAACACAGTTGTAACTTGTTTTTCACCTCAAATCAGCCGAAAAACATAAAAAATAAAATATTAGATTAATAAGATCTGCTCTAAGGAGCAATTATAAGTAACTAATACATTCATAACTTAATGTTGTATTATAATATATCATAGATTACTAATAAATAGCCCATATATCAGCTATATATTTGCAATATAGCTATATGATCCTTTGGTCTCTTAGAAGAGCCAATGTTGTCAGGCAAATCTGCATAATTTACTCCACATTAGTTATATTGTGTTTTATATGACGTTTTATAATTGCAATCAAATTCAAAGGGGAAACAGCAGCAGAAAGTGAAGAGACTGCAGGAGCAAATACAGTAACAAGTGCAAACTGGAAAAAATTAGACGAAAAGTGACAATTGTCAAAACAAATGCTACAGTTATATATTCATAAATGCTGTATTCTGTAAGTTTTCCAGCTATATCTTTTTTCAGATTTTCCCACTCTCTTGATTGCTTAAAGGGGCCTTATGTAGTTTTGGAGAAGAAATTCAAACTGAGAATGTCCTGTGATGAGCTGGCGACTTATCCAGGGTGTACCCCGCTGCTCGCCCAATGTCAGCTGGGATCGGCTCCAGAGAAGGAAAAGCGGTTATAGACAATGGATAGTTGGATATGAATGAGGTAATAATACAAACTTAAAATGTTAATTATTTTCAATAACTGATTAAACAAGCTGTTCCCAGAGGAAAATAAGGTCCCCAAGAATACTATGTAGTGACACGGTACATCAAATATAAGCAAAGTAAATTTGAATTTTGAAGTGTGTTGTCCTTTAAGGTCAGGTTGTTTAAACAGTACAGTTTATTCACTCATGAAAACAAAGAGAGTTTGTTTATCTAGTTTGTTTAGGCATACATGGATATATTTCTCTGCTGATTAAAATGCCTGCCCCAAAACTACAAAGTGCACCTTTAGCTTAGCTTTACAACGTATCAGCTCCACGGTCGATATTTTCCAAGCATTGAGTTGTAGTAGCTCATCTCAGCACTGCAGGATACTTCTTGCAGCACTTTTATTTTGCCTCCTGCAGCCCGGGATGAAAGCAGGCGGAGTCGCAAAGGAGCAGAGACAATAAAGAGGCGAAGAGCTCTCACTAAGTCTCCTTTCACTTCCCAGAAACGTTTTTCAGAATATATCAGATATCTTCTATTCAGACGTCTAAAACACATTAGAACTATAAAGCATAAAACTAAAACTAACGATAATAGCTAGAATATATGTTTCTAATTAACTTACAAGACAACACACAACCACTGTGCTTCCTCGTTGACGAGCAGCTCTTTCGCAGCCGAGTGCATCTTCTTCTCAAACATAGACGATCTAATTAGACGAGACGTCCACGTGCCGCTGCCTGGACCAATCCGGTGAATGCGGCCAGCCGTTGGGGTTTGAATTATCCTGTGAAAACAGCGGCAGATGACAGCAGCCCGTTGCGCTCTTCAGAAGCTAAGTTCGTGCGCTGCTTAGTTAACATCACCCAAAAACAACTTTCTGGGCTTCAGCTTTGCTCACTGTCGTCAATTGAAGATGTCGAAAAAGCAGATTTACTATTCCGACAAGTACAACGATGAGGAGTTCGAGTACAGGTATGATAAACGCTCCTGGAGTCCCTGTTTTCAAAAGTCTGGGAACGTTAGCTTAAATCACAGATTGATTTGGTTAGCTACGTGGGTCATCATAACATCAGCGTCTGTTGTCAACTTCTCTTTGAAATGGGGGGTTTACGTCAGTTAAAGACAGGACTGAGAAGGCACTTCAGCTTACACTCATGCTAGGATTTTTAACTGTCTGGTGTTAACAGCATTCTAAACAACCCCATGCTAGCCATGCTAACCGCTACCCTGACGTTATGGTCAATGTTCAAACCGGTTTGTTTGACGTTGAGCCGGTGACATTCCTGCAGCTGTAGTATTAAAGTCGACTGATTAAACCGTAACGTTCATTACTCGTTATCATCTCTAACTGAGGCCTGAAGCTACCTGATACTTGTCTTCCTCGATGTTTACTGCTTGACTGCTTTAGTAGACATGTTTTCTGAGGCCCAACGTCAACGGCTCTATCTTGACAGTTTTTTATGTATTTATCTTCCCATAGGCATGTCGTGCTTCCCAAGCAGCTGTCTAAGCTGGTGCCCTCCTCCCACCTGATGACTGAAGACGAGTGGAGAGGAATCGGGGTGCAGCAGAGCCAGGGCTGGATCCACTACATGATCCACAAACCAGGTGAGGGACTGTGGACTTCAAGGTGCAATACGTAACGTTAGTTTAGGAAAATAAATTCAAACTCAGAAAGGCCATATTTACAGTATGGTTTCAGAAATATGTATTGGATGATTTATATTTCTATAACTGAACAAACATGCTGTCCTCGGAGGGGGAATGAGGTCCCCAGAACAGTGGCCAGTATGAAGGGTCCTGCCAATATAAGCAAGTTAAACTGTACAAAGCTGTTTATTTTTTTGCTTCTGATTAAAATTCCCTCCCCAAAACTGCGAAATGCATTTTCAAGGGCTAGGTTCACATTTTTCCGAAGTCTTGTCTTAAAACAGTGCTTTAATGTTTGAGGTATTGGTCTGTGTAATCAATCATTCTGTCCATACTGACTAGACTACAGTGTTAACAAGAGGGACACAGTCTACAGTCCTTAATCTGTGCAAAAACGCATTGTAATGTATCATGGTTTCAGTATTCTTGTTTAGTCAAATCAAATGGGTACAGGGCAGTTGAATTATGTTAATAATAGTGATGGGACGCCTAAAGATTTTATCGTGGATGGCCATCATGAATTGAGATAATTGTGAATATCTATACATGACTGTCTTGAAAAAACTGTCTAGCTGGCTGACCTATATGTGCTATATTGGCTCCCTGATTTATTTTGAATGGCCTAAGGCCAAAGCAAAAGACATGGTGTGCACATTAGATCCCCATATAGATGTGAGTAAATACTACAGATTCAGATTGACGGAGATGAGGTTACCACTATTTTATTTTTATTTTTTTATTCAACCTTGTGACTTATGATTGCTTATGTTTAGATTCTGATTGTTTGTCACACACAAAAAAAATATTGTTTCCTAACAAAATGTGATTCAAGTCATTTTTAATGCAAGTTTAGTTTTTATCCTAAAGTTTTACAAATATTTTTGATGATATCTGGATAATATAGTGAATTGCAATTATGCTAGACAGGATAATAGTGACTAGTGAATAGTTAGATTTCATATCGTCCCACCCTTTAATATCATGGGAATAGTCTACTAACATGTAAAGCCTGTGTAATTGATGTTTTCGTGTCCTTTTTAACTATTTTTATGTATGTTTTACAATTCTGATAAATTAAAAACAAAATAAATTCTCTCTATACTTCCCTACACTCATATTTAGAGGGCCGTTAATTTGCCACAATAGAGACAAAACTCATAGTAAACAACATTACTATCGTTTTTCTTTACACATTTTCTATGGGTATTTCATTATTTTAGAATTTGTTTGGCGATGGTATTGTGATGGCCCTAAATGTATATTTCCAAAGTCAAACATTATACATTAACTCTTTGCTAACAGTACTATCGCACCACTTGAGCTCAGCCAGGAAACACTGTTCAGAGAAGTTTAATTATGGAATTTTGTACTTTTGGAAAATACTTTCTTGGTATTCCTCGCTCAGACTGCTGAAGCCTCATTTTACTTTACTACATTACTACAGAATGCATTTTTGCATAGGAAGACTCGGTAGTCTGCCATTTTTAGTGCTGCAGAACTGATCACAATATTATTGAAATTGCAGCATGGCCAATTGCAAAAAGCTGCATTTTTTGATAAAGGTAAAACAGCATTATAAAGCAGTGCTGTGCAGCTGCAGGGATGTTCTGGCCTACACATCTTGTTCTAGGCACATCATGACAAATTTGTTTTTGTTTTTCACTGAAAATAAAAACTGTAATGCGAAAAAATTATCATTACCAGTAATTGTGAATAATATCACAATTGTAATATATATGTGAGAATGATAGCTTTTTTTTCTCTCTTTTTTTTTAGCTGTATTGAGCAGCCCAAGCCATTTCCTGCATTGTAGTTTGCCACAAGGGGTTTCGCAAACATACGTACATTAAGAAGAGGCATCAGTTAAAGCACCTGTATGTCAGCCTGTGTGTGCTGTATTCAGGTGGACATGAAACATATCCACGCTCCTAGCATGCGCCATTAGACTGAGCTGAAAGTTACATGAATCACAGCTTTTGAATGACACTGTATGGTGTAACTGCTGTACTGTGGATGAGCTGACGCTCTCTTCTTTGCTTCACTCTCCAGAGCCACACATACTGCTTTTCAGAAGACCTCTCCCAAAGGATTAAATGGGAACCATCTGTAAATGCCTGCTATCATCTTTGCTGATTTGTATTGTCTCGGGACCATACATCTCTCCTACAAACATCTCTACATATGTTCTAATGTATTGTGTAGAAAACCTTTAGTTATGTTTTTTTGTCTTTTCAAACTCCCTCAATTTTTAGAGGTAATGAGAGGCAAATTGATTCCACTGTGACTGATGACCTTTCAGACAATATGAGGGTGAACGTTTGCCTGTCAACTGTACATTTTAATGCCTTTTTTTTTTTATGTCTTTGATGCCATTTTGTTGTAACTGAATTATTTACGGAGTGGTTATACAAGCGCAGGGTTTTATTTTTCTCAAACCCATGATTATCACAAAAAAGCTTTCTGTGTTTTGAACATTTGTTGTTCTTTAAACTTTATTTGTGTTGTGTACATAATATTATTTCTAGATATTATAAATTTTGAAAGTGAGTCGTGGTTGATTCAACAAGTCCTTTTGTTGCTGAAAGAACAAAATAAAATGTACTTCTTCACATATGTCTGCTCATGAATGTTTTTTCTCCCAGATTATGTTGTTTTTCAATGTTCAGTCAGAAACATGAACAACCAGTGGAGTAACAAACTCTGAGTGTCTGACGCCCAGGGAGTAGGCTGGTGCCCGAGCCTTGTGAGCCGTCACTCTCTCTGGGTTATACGCTCCAGGGCCGGGTTTCTTGGTGGCATCTCTGGGTAAGTCGTGGCGTCCCAGCATGGAAAAGGCTGGCCGTCGGGGTAGATACACACTCGGATCTGTACTGTTGTATCTGCATGGCCCTGGCGTCTTGGCTAAATCCACAGATGGTCCCCCTGTGCTGTAACTGCCTGACATTGTGTAGCTGGCGCTGGCCGGCTTGTTTGGGACTTGAGGGCCCATGAGAGGTGGGAGACAATACTTGTTAGGAGCAGGTACTGCGTCGATGCCTCTGTAGTGGGTACGAGAGCTCATTGTGTAGGATGGTGGTCTGCGCTGGAGGTTGCACGGCGGGGCTTTCTCAGGGCTGTATGCACCTGGTCCTGGTGTCTGGAATAGCTCCTCTGGTCAACAGAAAACAGTTGAATAATATATCCCATCAACGCCATATGTTAAAGAGTGTGTATACTTAACGGGCTTCAGGTTGTCGGTTATAACAGCTGACACTGAATCTGTAGTGGTGTCAACAAATGTTTTTGCATGCCCGGACCGAAACCAACAATATAATACAGTTTTCCATTACTAAATAAAGAGTCTGTTCACAGAGGAAAATAAGGTAGTTTTTTCAAAAAATATATTATTAATGAATTGGGACTTACTCTCTGCTTTCATGCGGCCCAACATTGAATATGCGGGGGTGCCATCCCTTCCGAAACGAGTGACCTTTGCATCAACGTGATACTTAGGCCCTGGACTTGAGTCAACACAATACACTGCAGGGAAAGTAAACATTTCTGATCAATTAAATATATATTATCTCCTCTGACAGTTTTAAATGAACAGGCTAGATGAGTATAAGGAGAGATATGTCTGGAAATATGAGGTACTGTCTCCCCCTAGTGGCTTTATGTTGGTTTACACCGCTTGAGATGTAAACACATGGCTTTAATCCCACATAACAGAATAGGGGCCATCACTGGACCAGAGAAATGTTGCTAAATTGGACCATATCAAAGTGTTTGGTTACATAAATAAAAATGTTTCCTCTGTAGCCTTGCTATATGATAAATCTAAAGTTATACAAAGAGATGAGGAGCTCACTATTGTCACTCATCCTGCCATGGAAAGAATAGGCGGGGCTTGTTATCTTGGTGAAGTCATGGCCAAGAAATCCAATGGTGGGAGGAAGCCCATAGCGCCCAGGTCCTGGCCCTGGAGACGGGCAGAAAGATCACACATACACACTGTAGCTTATAAAATACATTTACAGAGCACAAACGGCAAAGACATGCACATAAGAGAAATCATCTAAATTGCATTTAAAATCCTACAAGCCCCTGGGCTTCTTCTGAAGCTGTGTGTAATAGAAAAGTCCCTGTGCAAATAAGTGTACTTTAGCTACAGCTGCTGTGTAATTAGCACGGGATGGTCACACTTTAATTGCATAATTTGGCTATTAAATCACATTAATAATTTTTATTTTTAACTATTTTTGTTTTCTCAAACAAGTAAAAACA
The DNA here is from genome assembly GCA_903131615.1 of Diplodus sargus. Taxonomy (NCBI): domain Eukaryota; kingdom Metazoa; phylum Chordata; class Actinopteri; order Spariformes; family Sparidae; genus Diplodus; species Diplodus sargus. The sequence goes on from CAEMYA010000103.1 coordinate 7,861,850, forward strand.
ATCATGCCAATATCTTTTTATTTTGATAAATGCACCTTCGCACATTCTCAAGTAATTCCAGAAAGGTACAAACAATATTTTTCAGCTAAAAAAGAGATGTTAGAATTATTATTATTATTATTATTTTATTTTTTTTAAACTAGATTTCAATAAGTATATTTCCTTGACTGAAAATACATCCGTCCACTTCAGTGGGACATTATGTGCCAAATAATCTGCCAATTGGCCGTTTATTTAGATTAAATTGCCCTGTATTATGATCAAATCTGAAGACCATTTATTATTGCTGTTTAATTAAACTATTCAAGTGTAAATTACATTATAATTTCAAGTAAAACACAGGAAACAAGGCGGAATATAAACAGGCAGAATATTCCCTTGGTTGCTCGATGTCTACTGTCCACCCTGTCATTTGGTAATCATGACGCCATTTGTCAAAACGAGAAGGAATCAACAATACATTGGGGCTCCACCACCTGGTGGTTGGGACATGGTACTCAAAAACTAAAATGGTTAAAAATGGCTTCCAAACATCTGTCGCCACTCATCTGATAAACTCCGGTGTGAGAGTCTGTATCTTCATTCGTCCTGCATCATTGTTCTGGTCAGAGATCTTATAAACTTGCAGCCAGTTAGCTGAGACCTCAGATTGTTTGACTATCATGTATACCGACTCAGAGCGACACATCTAGACACAACCCAGGGCAAAGCATTGCATCAGCATACGAGTGTTCAGTCGAGCAAGTGGGAGCATTTTTCACAGAGAGGAGCAAGTCCTGGCAGGTCTGCATGCTGAGAAGTCCTCCACTCTGCTCACGTCAGTGCTCTCCGTTTAAAACAAGAGTGACCAACTGGACATATATAATGATACTGATGGCTCTGCACAGGATTTTGTAAGAACTCATGTTCTGTTGATGAACGTACCTTTTTCTCTCCCTGCGATTACTGGGTATTTCCTCTCCATTTGACTCTTCATAGAAGCGATGAGAGCTTCAGGTATATCTCAATGGTAGAAATACAAATGAAGTATTCACACAACATGTCAGTCACAACAAGAAGATGGCCAAAGAAATAATAATCCTAAAAAAAAAACCTTCAAGGCACCTTCTATTCACAGGTAATTCCCCCTTTCAGTCAGAACTAATGGCTGCATACTTGGATGTTCAGTCATCAGATGAGCGTCAGAGAAGCACCTCAGTTCCTTAATCCATATCCATCCCGCTGGTATTTCTTCACGTGTGATCAGTATTGTTTCCCCTGGATCCGGCATCACCCACGCCCCGGCAGTTTACAGTGAAAGCCAGAACCCTGGATGATCCAGAATCAATCCCTAATTTCCTCTGAAAAACAATCAGGAAACCTGAGAGGTATAATGCCCATCAAAGTGTCAACAGCTGAGCGGACTCTCCACTGCAGGGGGGTTTTGTCTATCAGCCTGTTTGTCCCTTTTGTCTGTGGTGGCTCGGACAGGTGAATAGCCCTTCCTGCGCAGGGAGAGGTGGATGTATAGGTGCACTCAGCTGGTACTTAGGAACAATGTCATCACTCCAATTCACTCTCATGTAATGCTAGCTCCCCCCGCAAACCATGAAACCAAGATCCCCCCCCCCCCTCCTTTCTCCTTTCATTCTCTTTCTGCTCATCGCCGTGTGGAGACGCAATATCACTCTTCAGCCAGGCATGCGGTTGCCACAGAGGCTGCCAGAAGTAAAGTTTTTTCCATTTAGGCCGGAGGAGTAACTCCTGAAAAATCAACATTTTTGGGAAGTTTCATAAGTTTTGCCCCGAAATATGAGTAGCTACATGCACAATACTGTCTTGAAAGTGCGCACTGTGTCGGAAAACGTTGTCCACACACACACACACACACACACACACACACACACACACACACACACACACACACACACACACACACACACACACACACACACACACACACACACACACA
>CAEMYA010000103.1:7883246-7907199 GCA_903131615.1 Diplodus sargus
AAAAAGACCTTGCTCTCGTAAAGCGAAACATTAAATCTTCCCTGGCTGGAACCTGGATGTTATTCCTCCCTGGAGACAAAACTGGGGATGGAGGCGCAAGCCTGTTGGAATTTTTATAATGTTAAGTAATATCATGTCACTGGCTTTAAATGTTGGGCCCCAGGGAAAGACACTGGAGAGTGTAAATATGATTTAGTTCGGGGAAGGAAGGAAGCACTAGACAGGCTCACTTCCACCACTCGGCCCTTGGCTTGAATCAACCTCTCCGGGTTCTCCCCCTCCCCTGTTCCTTCTCCTGTTCTGCGGCTTTCCACTTGCAGATCTCTCTGAGCTACTCTTATCCAGCTCTGTGCTTCAAAGGGTACATCTGAAGCATATTTTTTTTTAAGACAATACATGGGTGCGCTCCATTATAAAGCTTAGTTTGACAAGCTTACAAAAGGGGGATTATGTGCACTGAACTCACATTCACTAAAGTGTCACCCAGTGCTGTTTAAGTGTTGAGATGTTGCTGCTGTGTTGTTTGGGAAAGCATAAATGGGCCTATCACCAAACTTACATAAAACTGGCTCATGCCAACATATTACTAACAAGCGGTCAGGATTAGGTGTAGCTGCCATGAAGCTGCTGAAGCTGAAATGACGGATTAGGTGCTACTGCTGCTACCAAGCTAGGAAATTAAATCAAGACATGATAAAATGTTAGCAAATGTCTGGCTGTGGCTGATACTTTCTTTAATATTTGGTGGATTTGTCTGTAATTTCAAACCGCAGTCGGCTGTGAATGATTGATTTCTAAAAAGGCCTGCATGCCCCAGATCATAGAGGGCTTTATTTTGACAAATACACATCTCTTCAATGGCTTTACAGCCAGAAAGAAAACTGACTTGCCAGTTTGGCACAGGACTGCAAATAGCTATTAGGATAATACAGCAACAGATATCAGTTCTTTGGATCTCTGCTGGTATTCAGGCCCCCCAACCCTGCTAATGCTGTCAGATCAGTCTTTGGGCAGACACAAATGCCATGCCAGCCTCAACATGTAGCGCAGCGGACTGCAACTATGAGAAAATTAAAAAAAAAAAATGTATTAGATTCACTTTGACCTGAGCATTCTCTGTTAGCTAAGATGTAAAAACATATGTAAACTTGAGGGTTTCCTTTAGACGATGAATTAGATAAACTGTCTTTTTTCACTAGGTGTGTGAGACAGTCTAGGTTTATGCACAGTTATATTGGTCTGGTATTATAAAATAAGATACATGGGCACATGTGATATGAGGACACAGCCGCTGTACATGTTTTGCTGCATACGACATGTGGCCCTTTGCTGTGTGTCATCCCCTGTCTCTTTACCCCCTTTTCTGTCATCTCTTCAGCCCAAATAAATAAAAAAATAAACAAATACATTCGGGTATGAAGCTTACAAGTAATGTCTGAAGGGGCACATTTTAATTTCAATATTTGGAATAAGGTTAATATTAGGCTTAACAGTTACGCATGTAGTTAAAAGGGCTACAATTGGGGTCAGTTGTAAGGGAATAATGAATGTAGACACTGCATAGGTGCACATGGCATTTGTATCGTTGATCTACCAGAATGCATATGTGCACAAATCAACACCCAACAATGTTACAATACAGCTGTATTTCTGCATTTGCAACATAGTGGGTACTTCTCATTCAACTCAACATGCCAGGGGTTAAAAACCCTTTTACCCTATAAATCCTCGCCAGTGTCCTCTTTTCACCGAACTTTCAACCCTCTCTGTGCAGTGTTAACAGCCTTGGCAGCAGAGATAGCCAGTGCAGCACACCAAGCATCTACTGCCAGCCCTTGTCATTACGTTCAATCTTTTCATTAGATCCTGTCAATTTCCACTCAGATACATTTTACAAGCTGGAATACATTAACACGGAATTACAGGCGCTTTTAAGTATGCAGTAAATAAGCTGCTCCACTCCTGAACTCTGGAACTAAAAACAAAAGCCGGGCTTGTTTTGGATGCAAACATGTTGTTGATGGATTCATAAAGTGTCTGATGCAGGTTTACTGAAGGTTCACCATCTCAGCTGTGCCCACAACCCACACTCGTGGCCCCGGGCGCCAAGGAAAACTCCAAACCACTGCTTGTTACATCCTCATATCCTCTCACAGGCTTCACGGGGAGGCTTTCCATGGCAGCCTAATGTTACCGATTACACCCAGGTAGTGAGTCATTAAGAGGCATGCTCCACTTCTATTTTCTAGAGAGCAATTTGGCCCGGTGGCTCCAGACAACTTATAACACTGTCTCCAATAGTGGCATTAAGAGCCTCGTCTGTGGGGCCAAAGCAGCATGGGTCCACTCAGTGCCACGGATATGAACCCTGATTAACTGCAAATAAATCTTGACAGCTTTGCCTACCTCGGGGATCCAATTATGCAGTTTGTTTATGATTCTCTGTCGTTTATGTAACCTGCTGTTTCACAGTGTTAGCTCTATTAAATATCATAATACCCACCTCAGCTCGTAAATCAAGCAGAGGTATGCGCACTGAGCATGGGGCTCGAAATGCAAGCAGTGGAGCTCCCCACTGAGAGCATTGATTTCAGTTTTACAAATATCCTGAGATGGTTCTGTCTGCCTGCCTGCCCCCGGGGAGTGTAAACATTAAACAGGCACTCACTGGTGATTTAAGCACATCAACAGGAATAGATTAATTTGAGCACAGTGGATGGAGGTGCTGATAAAAAAAACTTCATTGCTTTGGCCAGCAACCTATGTCCCAGGCAAGGCTGAAGAATGTGGCTACAGCGTAGTTTGACTGGTATGAGTTGTGTAAACGTTAACAGCTACACCCTCGATCACTTACCACATGCTGCCGGAGGAATCCCTCTCTCCGAAGGCACTGTAGGATCCATCCTGACGTTTGTAGGTCAGTTGTCGCTGGTAGCCTGGATGAGAATAAAGGATGGGAGAGGTGACGGTAGAGCACTTTCAATAAGAACAGTTCCCCAAAATCCTCTACACACTTCTCCAGGTTGCACAGAGCCTGTCAAGACTGTATGAGCTTCAACTGAGCGTTTTCTGCAGACACCGATACCGCTACCCCTGCTCAAAAAAACATTCCACGGGATCCTCACATACTGCGTGAAATGAGATTCATGCACACTGACTGCAAGTGGCGAGTCAACAGAATTTTAAAGTAAATTGTATTTAATGTTCTGGAGAAGTGTCAAGGTGTTGAGTGAGGGCTCTTCTTTCATCTCGCGATCCTTGAAGTTAAGGCAGGAAGCGAGAAGCAACAAGGTGAGACTGAACTCTGGGCTGTATATCACACAGGTGGTGCTAGGACTGGCAAACGCAGCAATTTCCACATGTCAAATTTTCCTGACCTTGAAATGCTCTTTGGCAATTCATTTGGTGTTTTTTTATGCAGCGCCCAATGGACATGGTGCAAAGTCGGATAGGGAGGTGCGACAAGCTACACACAAATGACGTGCAAGATGCAAGTGTATTTTGCGACGGCGCGCAGCTGTTCTTGCACACATGACAACGCGCTTTGCACCGGTCATTGCAAATGTGCAAGTTTAATAGAGCAACCGTGCGAGTTGTCCCGGATGGTTCATGCTGTGATGCAAAAAGTTGATTCGACCACACACCTTAGAGACTGATTCAAAAACAAAACGATGCAAAACCTTCCCAAACAATCGATTCGTTGTCAACTACGAAATTATTCTGCAATCCTTTTGACACTGTATATTGGTTTTGAGGACTTTTTTTGGTCAAAAAGTTCTAATTACAGTTTCCTAATGGTGAATATTTTCTTCTTTTTTTACTCCACGATGACAGTGAACTGAATATCTTTGGGCTGTTGACAAGACATTTGAAGATGTTGTCATGGACTTTGGGAAACATCGATCAACATTTAAATCATCATAAATGAAAACAATCGGTAGTCGCAGCACTAATATTCATTCTAGACCACACATAACATTTTCTTAAGACTCTGCAGCAAAGATTTGTGCAAGAAGGCTGTTTTTTTCCCCCGGCTAATTTTGAGGCAGTCCATTGTGTTAGCTCAAGGTCAGCCTTAGTGACATCTCCAATGCCATGATGGTGTGAATGACTCTTAAACTTTGCCACCTGTCCACAGCTCTTTTATATCAATCTGCAGGATGAACTGTCCCTCGTGTACCATAGCGAAAGTTATTGACTCCTTTCACACTGGACAAAAACAAACCCCTAACTAAGTAGTAAGTGGTCATGGGTATTTATTGGCTTTAGCTGTGATCAGCAGCTATGGAAACACAACAACACCTGGAGGAACACAATATGTTATTCTCCTTTCCCTGCATGATTCAAACAGCGCTAAAAAATCCTTCAGTCGGTGTTGAGTTTGAAGAGAGACAATAAGATATAAAAAACTAAAAAACACATGAACTCTGTACTTTCTACTGATCCATATTTTCTGGTACACTCGTGACAAACGTGACGCAAGCATTTAAAAACCTGCATTCACACTCTTAATTTTGGTGTAAAAATGGTAAATTTGGAGAAAACAGTGGAAACAGCGAGAAGATTGGTCCGGTTAACTATGAGAAACAACATCCAGCTTCATGTTCCAATCCATGAGCCAAAGTATTAAGTGCCAGCCAGGCCAAGGCTCCTCTGTCAAGAAATCAACAGTTCCACAAACAAAAAACTATATCCAAGATAAACTTCGCCCCAAAAGTTTCCAGAAAACCCAACAACAACAACGTACGGCTTGCCAATTCGGAAACATTCCTTCCGCTCAGCATCGAGCCACTTTGCTCACTGTCGGGCCAGAAGGGATGTGACTTGCTGAGATTCTTGGCAAACTCTGAGAGCTTAATTGATGCTTTTGTTTTTGTCTCTGCTTAAACAGCTGCTGGGTAATTGGAGGTAGGTCACCAGGATTTGGGAAATGCAGCACATCTTCGGATAAACATGTCATCAGTTATCTGACCAGTAATCCAGACAGGTGAAATCTGTGGTACCAATGTTGATCCTTCATCTCAAGGTCTATTGAATGAGTATTAAGCCCAAAGATATCAGTTTGTATGAATTAAGAGATCTTGGTACTCCTGATACTCAGCTTGTACTTTACAACATTCCACTGGACATCATATCAAAACCACTATACAAGGGCTCAAATCACTAACGATGACGTGAAACCAATACTGAAGTGTTCAATACACAAAACCCACACAGTGTTTGAGAAACTGGTTCTCCAGCACATCAAAGACAACATCCCGGCGGGCCTGGACCCTCACCAGGATGCTTTCGGAACCAACAGATCCACAGAGGCTGTCATATCCACTTCCCTCCACTCAGTCTTCACACACACAATAGTTTGTTTTTGTTTCCTTTTCTGTGACATAGCAAAGAAGGACTCAGATTCAATTTCGTTTTGCAACCGTGGCATTGTTAAACCTCTGCCTTAGTCATTCTTAAGGATTCAAAAATTTGGTCTCAGGATGAAAAATGTCATGGAAACCAGAATGTGGTTGGGCCGCTGTTTCTTTACCTTGCAGCAAGTAGTCGGTTGCTTCATTCTCGACCTCAGGGCTGAGCTGCCTGGTCTTCTGCAGGTACTTCAGAACGAAGACGTTGGGGGCAAAGTGGATCATGTTCTGCTCCCCACATCCAAAGGGCAGTCGCAGCAGCTTGTCCAGGTTATTAAGAGTTGGCCCCATCACATCACCTGATATAGGTTCACACACACACACACACACACACACACACCACACACATACAGAGAGAATATTCTATCACATTGCAAAACATTTTTTTTGTTCCGTTCAAATACGTAAACCTCACTGAGATAAAGCTTTAAACACGCATGAGAAAAAGGCTTACCAATCATGTATGCGGTGGCCCTCTCAGATCCAGGCACCATGTTGTGCGGGACCCCCAGAGTGAAGGCCTCATTGTGGTTCTCATCAGAGTCTTCCTTCCTCCAGATCTTAAACTCCCCAACTGAGCCCCAGCCTGTTGAGAAGCCTATGTGACGCACCTGAGTGAACAAACGCGTTATTTTTCAAATGCTCTCTGATGATACCCAACTGCAGCGAGCATATAAGTGCCATAAAAAAGTCAAACCTGTCCAGGGAATTGCCCATTGCCCACTGCCCAATGGAGGATCACTGACTCATTGGATGGATGTAAACCATGGCCAACCTGGAGAGAATAATTCAAAAAGAGGCTGGATGAAAACAGTTCTGGAGGAACACAATAGCCCCTGTAATCATAACCCATCTGTTGTACCGCATTTGTTTGTGTTCTTTGGTCGTAGTACAACTGCTCCCTGCACACACACACACACACACAAATAGAATAGTATGCAAATCACAGTCAACTAGAAAACATCACAAGTTCATTGAACCCATTTTAGAAAGTAGCTTTTTTTTGGTCTCCCTCACACTGAGCACTAACAAAGTCCTTCTGCCAAGTGTCGGTGATGCCAGTGTGATTCACTCACCTCCCACACACATACACAAACACACAAACAGACCCACGTAGAGCACATTTCCTCTCTGTGACTACAGTTTCATTGCATGATCACATTAAACCAGTGACCACGCAACTCCGAGGCCCCACAGCCCAGCGGCCCAAAATGCCATCACCCCACTCACCCCCCAACAAAATAAATGAAACGTTCAGTGCTGTTACATGCAGCCTTTTAACTGCTGCCTCTGGTGAACTGTGCTGGGACCGGGGAGCAGTGTGCCAGCCAGAGAGTGCCATGCGAGCACCAGGCCATGGATCAGTGAGTGTCCTCGGTGACATCAGCCCGTTAAGCGTGACCTTACGGGAAGGCACGCTAGTAAAAGTGGCGCCAGTCCTCGTAACACACAGACCCCATGGCCTGCTGAGTCTTTTTTTCACTCTCTTGTCTTTGTGCCGGGAGCATCCACTCATGATCCGAACACAAATCTGACTCACTAAACTGATACATCCACTGTTGCATATCAGAAGCATTAAACGTTGTATTGATTTATATTATTTTCCTTTAAAGTTCCTGTTTCTCCTCACCTGTACCACGCCTCCCTTCCAACTGATCCAGAAGCTGCGGAACTCATCCCAGGAGAGGACACCTGGCGTGGCAGCACTGACCAGGGGCTCGCCCATCTTGCCCAAGGAGATCCAGGAGCGAGTGTTTTGCCTTCCCCCGAGTACGATCTCTAGCATCTCTGCAGTGTCATGAGGGCTGGCAGAGAGGGCAAAGTGGGCGTCGTTGTGGGTCTTGACCGCCACCTGGAACTGGTTCATCCTGGCCGGCTTCTTCACATACTGATACTCGTACTTGTTGGGGGTGGAAATGTGGATTCTCTCTGGGAATAGAAATATTTAATATATTGAGGACCGTTTTTAATGAAAGTGGCAGAAGGGGGATACAGAAGGAATCAATTGTTAGAAATTGATACCCGCACTGACCATTGGGACAGAAGAAGACGCTGTATGTGTATTCTCTGGGCAGGCCCTCTGGCTACAGGAGAGTAACAGGAAAATAAACAGAGCTGGATTATCTCAACAAACCTAATGTTGACTCAGTACAAAATATAAAGCAAGTCTTCTATATCAGCTCTCTTACCTCAACCTGGACAGTCCTGCGGACATAGTCCAGACCGATTGGGGTCCTTCTTTCGTCCACGTCGTTGCCTGTTTTGCCTGTATGGAGTCCATCTGAACAGCAGCTTGGTTCACTGTAGGCAATAGCACGGGCTATTGGGGCAAAGGAGAACTGAATTAGCTTTCCATCTTTGAATTACCTCACGGCACAATATCAGCCACCTTGGCTGACTAGCAAGTCTGTGGGGTGTTGTCACTGGACGTTATTATTGTTTTGAACTTTTCCAATCTCGACGTTGAGGTTGATCCTTTTGAAGTATTTATACATAACTCTTTATGAGAAGAACTAAAAGAAAATATAGACCTTTCATATCAAGTTTGGCAAATTGTCAAGGGCTGTGGGGAAAACCTCTCCACAGCCCGGAGAACGCCGCATCCCTAATGTCAACTGTGGACATCAACATACGTTGCACAGGACAAACATGTCTGTAAGAGGACTCCAAGTTCTCTTGCTCGGGGAACACGTTGTAAATGTGGCCCTGTGCCAGTGTCCACTCTTTGTGTGTGTGTACTGAGAGGGAAACACAAGGGGCCAGGGGACTAGGAGTGGGGCCATGGGGGGCCCATTGACCGCCAGTGACCTGCAAACTCATCAACATGCCACTGAGTGTCACAGCACAGCTCTGGTTGCTCCCCCACTGCTGGCCTGCTTTGTTCTCACATGCGCTCTGGAGGGGACTGTTTGTAACTGTGGGTGGGTGACCAGATCACACACAGCTCAGTTCCCCGGCCAGCAGAGCTCTCCTGAGCCAAAGGCTTGCCTTTTTGTGAGGCATCACACTGAGGGCGCTGACGTCCTCATGCCACTCAAGAACTCAAATAACACTATTTCCATGATCCAGCACAATCTAATCTGTATTGTTTACATGAGCATTAGAACTCTGGGGCGCACCTTCAAAACAAAGGCTGTGCCACCGTCCTTTCTGCTCATGTGACAGAGACTGTGGGACATAAGAGTCGTTTAAGATTACTCATTGTCTTGGTAACACTTTACATTCGAGTGCACATGTTAACCATCAACTAGTTGGCTATTATCATGCATGTTGGCTTTTAATTAGTCATGATGAAACACTTACCAATGCTTTATACAGCAAGACCATATTCTACAAGTACTCAGCCAAACGTAGAGTTTTCCTTCAATAACCTCCTAATTGCTGTTTATTGATATTAAGTAAAGGAGATGCTGTACTAGTTATATCAATATGCTTTGCTCAGTACTGGTCTTTTAAGGTAATAATACCACAACAATAGTCAGTCATTCTCCCTTACACAAACTTTGAGTCGAGAGGAGAAGAGTTGAGAAGTTTTTCTACCATAAAATATGTTCCCAATTTCAAACCTAATGTTGATTGATTACAGTTAATGAATAGTATTTGTATTATGTTGCCATGCAGAAAAAGATTAACATTAAGTGCTTTTAAATGACAAAAAATGCTATTAATGTGCTAATAAGCAACAAGTTAACGGTTAATATATCTTAATATAAAGTGTTACAAATGTCTTGACATAAATATGAAGATGCTTTGTGTTACAGTACCACAGCTGCTCATTTTTTATGTATTATACTGACCCATATTGAAAATTAATTCAAATTCATCTCTCAAGTTTTGCAAGTGTGAATGTCTTAAATCTGTCCAGCTTACCTGAATTTACAATATAATGTATTCACATGGCAGCCATTTTCCTCTGTTAGCGTGCTCAGGGCAGTAAGTTTGAATGCTGGGATAGCTTTAAGCTGCTCAGTTCTAGCTTGCTAGGCGCATAAACATAGGGATTCTTACCATTTCACCACTTCCTGACTGACCAGCAACTAAAAAGATAATGGACAGTGGAAATCTGGAGGGACATCAGGCCATTTTTCTAGGTAAAACAGCATACAGAAAACCTGTTAGCTAACGTTAGCACTGAACCACCTGCTAGCTAGCGTTAACGTTTAACTACATCCTGTGCATGTTACACCCAGGCTTTAATAAATGTGCCCGAGATGTGTGTTGATATTTTAGAATGAATTCTTGCTTTTCCTATCCTATCCTTTAACAATATCAAACGGGAATGTTAGCTAGAAAGCGGTTGAATGCTCATGTTAGCTGTTGTCTAACGAAAGCTAATGGGTTATCAAATATATTGTTTCACCATGAAATATATCCCGATAGCCCTCTGGATTTTCACTGTCTACTGTCAATCAGAAAGTAGTGAAATGATAACAATTTGTCAGGCTGCCTACTTTCATGTGAGTTTCAACCTGGAACACAGCAGTACAACACTTGAGCTTCTCGGCCTGAGCTTAAAGTCAGAGGAATATGGCCGCGATGTGAATGTAGGCTATGGCTAAGGTAATATTGAAACCCTACCATGGGAGAAAAAATCTAGGAGTCTCCACAGCACAAGATTTTGTATGTGCCCTGTATAAAGGTTAGGAGACCAGGCCAGATAATGTGTGGATGAGGGCACAGCGACCTCTTGATCTATGAGTTTATATTTTGCATTGTCTAAGCAGACTTAGCGGTTTGAAGCAGCTGCAGATATGCTTACAAAACAGATCTCTGACAAACCAAGGCTGTTGTTCATGTAAACTCATAGGATGGCCTCCAACCTTTCTGCTGCAGCAGACTGACCCCTAACCCTAACCTTTCTGAGCTGAGACGATATAACCTGAAACTAGTAAAGGTTCGAGGGGAATTGACTTGGCATGAAGCTGTGCAGAAAACTCAGAGACACCGATGACTTAAGTTGAAGTCATCGGTGTCTCTGAGTTTTCTTCAACTTGAGCTGAAATTCCACAACACCTACAAGCCCAGTTTTTCTTTTGGTTATTCCATAGTACCTGTGATGTTTGCTGACCCCAGTTCGGCGAAAGACAACACAATGGATGTTGGTGTAGCCTCTCCAGGAGCAACACACTTCTTCCTGGTAAGGTGGTGCTTTCCAGGGTGGCCGACAAACTTGATGCCTTTCGGAACGGAGACTTTAACATGAACCTGCGAGAGGAGAGGAGCGGCGAGAGAAAGGGGACAAATCATGGGCAATTGATCTTCTCTGACAGGCCACAATGACATCATTTCTGCCGGCACGCCCCTCCCTCTTATAGCGTGTTCTCCTCAAAGCTCGGAAAGCGAGGGAGAATTTTTTAAATCACATTGTGAATTTTCCATGCCGACTGACTCATGCTTCTCGAGCTCCCCTAAGGATTACGTTCCACTCATCGTCCAATTTTCTCAGAGGGTTCAGTAATGGAGATCTTTTTAACTCTTCTTTATCCACACGCCACGAGTCGTAAATAACCGAGCAGAAAATATAGGAATCACATGTTGCCGGGGTGGACATCAAAGGGAGGGCTACACTGGTTTGCATATTCACCTAACATGACATCAGGGCAGAACACGCACAGGCCATTTAACGGGCTCATCTGCAAACATCATGATGTCACCGGTGTGGAGCGCAGGATGGACTCGTTTAAGGCCAACACAGAGCTTAGAGAGCTATTCGAAGTGAGCACTATAACATACTTCTGGGCTAATCTCATATCCACACATTACAAACCTGTGCTTCCTTTGGCCACATTTCCAATCCCTCAGTACCCCAGGGCCTACCTGCCCGCTGTTATTCCAGAAACAAGCCTTGTTTATCACATATTGTTTTGACATCAGACCAGTCCTTGGAAAAAAAAACACAACTTTAAGGACCATAACAGGGGTCTGTATGTTTTGAACACCTGTGAAGCACATCATGTTTGTTATATTGGGGCTGTATAAAACAATGGACTTGACTTTCCTACGTTCCAGACAGCCTGTGTTATCTACTCATGTCAACACACTATGAAATTCAACTTACTGAGGCTTTGCTTGTTAGGCAGTTTGGCCCTTTTTGAGTAGTTTTCGCGTGATTTGTCGTCTCTGGTGCACATGAAGTCACCGGCAACTTCTCTTGAGAGGAAGGTGCATGTTAAATTTAAGACTTTTAAAGACCTTTTTTCAAGCCACATTTAAAGCATTTCGATACCTATTTTGGGGCGAGTTGTCCACTAATCCATCGTGCAGCATGTCGACGTGAGCGGGATATGTAACCCCAAATTGCTCCTGATGGCTGTTCCATCGCTGTATGGGAGTGTGTGTAATACTGTGTTGTATCGTGGGGGGGTTTGGTTCAAAAGTGTGTGCACCATCCATGTATGAACATGTGTAATTTGAGTAATTAAGGTAAATGGGATCCTAGTACAGACGCTCTGAATAGCAGGTGAAAACAAGAATTTAGACAGATTGTCCGAGCAAAATAAACAGCTTTTTTTGTCTTTTAGAATTTTTGCCTCTTAGGGCTTCTGTACAGCATCATTTTGCATCTTAACAATACAGAACAATACAGCAGGGGCTTGCTCTTGGCCCGTGGTCCATCATTAAGTTCAGTTTTGGCCCTCTAAGTGAAAACGTTCGGGAACTTCTGACCTAAAATGAATAATTATGAAGTTTTCCCAAGCAGTATATAACATTAGTATTAGTATAATATTATAACGAGATAATCATTCAATTAATTGTACAGCCTTAGATGAGATAAAGAGTGTAAAGTTTGTGCTGTGTGAAGACAGCTGCTGTTTAGTGCTGAGTGTCTGCTCCATCTGCCCTCTCATTCATCACCTTACCTCAGCGCAGGTTGGCAGGTAGTTGTAGACAGTGAGGGGAACTTTGGTCTGCTCCCCTCTGATTAGGCTGTAGGGCAACGTGAAGTCGACAAAGAAGGGCTTGAAGGTGCGGAGCTCAGCTCTGTTCGCCAAGCCCAGCCCCTTGTCCTGTGACAGGCTGACAGCTTCTGTCACCCACGTGGTGATCGAGTCCGGCACATCCAGTCTCAGCTCAGCCTCCCCGGTTTCAGAGCTGCAAGCATGTCGAGATACGACTTTAAACGCAATTGCGCAGCACAGTAAAAAGACAGATTTTAGCATCCTTTTCATGTTTTATGTTTCAGCTGTGTCAACACCAACACCTGCACCAAAGTTACTACAGCAAACACTCTGAACCGGATGGTTGTGAGGTACAGTCAGGTGTTGACCCGATCTGTTTGTCTGAATGAAATGGGCTGAGATCATTACTGGCAACACATATTTAAAGTTGGTCTTGGCAAACTGTCACAGGTCATAATAAACTTGAAAACCTGCATGAACGCCCTTCCTTTTGATCAAAGTTGCCCAAACTTCATTTTAATAGACTTTTAAGGGGAAATCAGAGCTTTGGACTTCACAGGAAATTAGGCAGAGCTGAAGTCCCATCCAAAGGAATCAAGCATATGGAAATCTATGGGCATTTCATTTGTATTGGCCGAAAATAAATGGAAGGAGCTGTTGAGAAAGTGACGGTCCGTTCCAAGATTGCCCAATTTAAACGAGGCACATTCACACCCAACGGAGGGGAAACGCTGGACGCTGCTCGGCGCGACTCGCACCTTTCCTTCCCAGCACCCCTTTCTTATCCTTAAGTCCCATCTTCTTTTTCTCCTGCAGACCTATGATCCACTCCTCACACCTCATCGTCTGTCCCTGTTCTGTCCTACTCTTATCAACTCACCCCCACTATGAATGTCTCTCTTTTTGTTTTTTTTGTTTTTTTTGCTCCTCTCTTCTTCATTTCTCTGCTCCCCTCCATGCTTTAGATTGTGGCTAAATCCCATGTGAGAACAGACAGTCAGCTGCACCTGATATATCTAGCCACAGGCATGTAACACACACACACACACACACACACACACACACACAAGTGAAATATTTATATAAAGATTTAAATACCTGACATTGAGGCAGTGCCACACCCAAGTCTCTGGGAAAAATGTTCGCCTCCTCTTCTCTGCTCTGCAAACAAAACACAGGCTGACATCAATAAAAGGCTTCAGCTGCTCACAATAAAACAATACCATAATTGGAGAATGTATCCTCCTTCTGACATCCTCCGAGTCACGTCATGTGTTTAATGTTCATCGCTAGAATGAGAAGTATTGGACAAACTAACAATATTAATTTACTTTGTCATGTTTTTCCCGGCTTGTCTATTACTCATCTGGAGACCTTGCTCAACCCATGCACGACACACACTGTGAAGTGTGCATCACCAGAATCATTGCTCTCACATGGGCCTTCTTTCAAACGAACTGCATATTTATCGGTGCTTGACCGGGTCACGGTATCAGTAACACATCGATAACTCCTGACATCCAGCAGAAAGACCCTAACCCTAACCCTTCATGGTTAGAGAGACGGCTCTTCAACATTAAAGTTTGTCCTTAAAGGGAGAAGACATAGTTTTAAACTATAAAGGCTGGGTTACACCAACAAGGATTCATTAAATCACAGTTTAAAGGTGTACTATGTGCGTCTTGGAAGAAATGTAATCCTAACTGATTGACTTTCATGCTTAAACAAATAAACGCAATTCCACTGTCTGCCAAACTGTCAGCAGAGTGAGAAATTAGAGCCTCTCTGTCGACGTCATGAGAGATAGGATGACAGATAGCTCGGATATCAGAATGTTGTACTCCCTAATTTTGGTATATACATGAGCCCAAACATTGAGTATCGGTCGTGTTCTAGTTTTTTGATGGGGTTTGCTCACGTTAGTTTTCCTAAACTCTGATTCAAACGAATCTCAGATTAAATGAATATTTGTTGTGAAACCCAGCTCTAAATGCCATTATGTTCAGCTGACTCTCTGGTGACACCTATTAACCTTTAGATAAATCATTACAGACATTGTAGATTGTTTTATCTGTTAAGAAGACAGTTGGAACAGGACAACACTTGAATAGGACTCAACCGGTCTTTGACCTCTCTGCAGTGGGTCCTTTACCTGGTCGTGGGTCGAGAGTGCATGGCGGCCACTAAGGTGGAGGTGTGCGGCTGGAAGGCGGGAACGGCCTCGTCTGTGTACATGCCTCCAGTCTGCCGGTGGTTTAAACTCACCATATCTGTCATCACAACCAGCCCCGTTTCCTGAGTTAAACATACAGAGAAAATAAAAACAAACACATGCATTAAAGTTTACTGTCTGTTTTTTTGTTGTTTTTTTTTTTCATCCCTGTACAATCAACTGTGGGCTCCTTGACTACATGTGTGTTCTCACTGTGAAGGCAAAGCGTGCGTCTTTGGTGATATCCCAGTGCCACGGGAACACAGAGGACCGCCTGCGTCTCTTTGACGACAGCCCCGGCCACCAGAAGTGCCCGTCGTCTTTGGGAATGCCGAAAGCGTCCGAAACGTCAAAATCTGCCAGCTCTTTAAACACCTGCGCAGAGGAAACACATTGATGTAACTTTTTTAGGCTTTATCCGGATAGACAATGACATTTTCTGATAAATGATCTTTGGCAATGTGAATAAAGTGACGAAGTGTGTAAAGGCAAGTATGAGGACAAGCAGAACACTCGGCTATGTTCATAAAATGGCATCGCTTAATGTAATACAGCCGTCAAAACCAGGAAAAGACAAATCTTGTGTCATATCACCACATAACGATGTTCACAATCTAAGATGATATACGGTCTTATGTCATAATAACGTTATATTATCGATATATTGCTGCACCACACAGACGCAGTTACACACATAAATGCAGCTTTAAGTTCTATGGATCAAAAGGCTGTTTGAATTAGGTTAAAGTCCAAAGCAGTGGCTCTTACGTCAAATAAATATGTTTATATTTCTTTCGACTAAGCAAAATAATAGTGACATGAGACAAATACAGACGAAAGGAAACTACACCACTTGAGTGCCAGATGTTTGTTTTTACAACAGGCGGTGAATGAAAAATATCACAGTAAACTCCGGACCAACCTTGTCTGGACTGAGCTGGAAGTCGGGCTTTAACAGATAAAGGCTCTTATCGACAGTGGCCACGCACACACAGGAGCCTTTTTCTCCTCGGACGTGCAGGGTCACGGGGTCCCCTGGCATGGACTCATTAGCTGACAGAGAAACAGACACCTGCGAAAAACAACCGACACATTTCAACAGCCATAAAATGAGCCCTTCTGTGTTCTGTCTATGGACCAGAATGCATTTGTACAACGAGCTCTTTCGACATAAATATTGTGCATGAAAGCTTAACAAATATGTGGCA
The DNA here is from genome assembly GCA_903131615.1 of Diplodus sargus. Taxonomy (NCBI): domain Eukaryota; kingdom Metazoa; phylum Chordata; class Actinopteri; order Spariformes; family Sparidae; genus Diplodus; species Diplodus sargus. The sequence continues at coordinate 7,898,977 of CAEMYA010000103.1, forward strand.
GAAGAGATGCAGCTGACCACTTTTTAGTGAGTGATTAATCAGCTGATTTGACTTTAAGATTTGCTGATTTATCTCTAAGTCTGTAATATGTCAGAAAAATTCAATATCTTCCTCTAACAATTCCAAAATCCACACAATACAAAGATGTAAAGCAAAATGTAAATTGTTCTTGAGTCCTTTTTCCGTCGATGTATAAATCAGTGGATTGAGTAAATGTTTCGGCACTAGTTGGCAGTGTTGCCTGACAGTTCCCCGGCAGCAACGTCTGCATCACACACACAGTGGAGCATCAATCCTGACGTGTTAAGGCGGTCAGATGTGGTGGGAGACGCGAGGACAGAGTGGAAAAGTACAGGCCTCGATAGGAGGAGGGATGGTGAGAGTCGGTCATAAACTTTCACACATCAAAAACAATTTTTTCAACAGCGCGCAGTCACAAATTAGCCCTGTTAATCGGTTCCGCTGCCCTCCTTTCACCACTCTGTAACCTGTCATCCTCTCCTGTCACGACCCCACTCATCTGCCTGCGGCCTGCGTGGCCTCTGTCTAGTCATGCCCTCACAACCCCCTCCTCCGACACACACACACACAAACACACACACACGCACATAGAGTGTTGTAATGGCATACCAGGGAGCTGTAAATACTTCAGGGAGTTAACTCCACCTAATGCAGGCAGGAACTGGGGAGCTCTCCCAGGCCAACACAGCTGTTTGTTTACAGACGTTACACTGTGGACAGAGCTGGTGCATGGATACTCGGGCTCAGCTCCAAAACGTATACACAGACCGCTCCGTGTTTGTTCCACGCTTTTATTAATCGTTACACAATAAAAAACTATTTTTATAATAACTCATTTATATACAATGTCAATGTTTGGGCGGGAAACATACTCTCATGAGTTTAATGTGTGTTGATAAAGGGTGTTTACAGATAAAAGCACTTCTGTGTGGAGAAAACCAATGAGCAGGAATGCGGCTTTTGCGCTACTTTTTTCACGCGACGAGGCAAACCTGGTTTTCAAAGTCGGGCTGGATGGGGATTTGCAGACTGTCGGTGACACCTTCGCCGTTGTCCCTCACGTAGTACACCAGCAGACGGCTGAGGGGTGCCATGCTGTGGCTAACTGGGAAACGTAGGTAGGAGACGCAGCTGTCCATCTCTGCCTGGGCGGAGGAGCTCGCAGCACCTGGCAGGGACGCGGCAAAGTGGGTCGATTCAAGTGTTAAAGAGGCTTTTCTGATGAAGTGATGTTCGAGACATCTGTGATAAAGATGCTGGGACGCTGTGTCATACTTATTCAGAAGAACAGGGAATGTTCAGGGAATAGGGACATGATGCTCGGAACAGGCCTGTCACCATAGTCACGTTATCAAACATACTTGCTTGTTTACAAAATAATGTTACCAACACTTTAGCTAACATAATCCAGACTGAGGCTTTTATCTGCCATTGTGAGACATGGGTGCAGCACTTCAGTGTTTTTTCTTTTTAAATACTGTTTTTTAGATTCACCTGGAGTGCTGTCACGATAAGTACGCTGTATGACAACTCACTTTCATACTGTTTTACTTTGTTTATATTTGGCGGACCCTGCCACCTTCCTAGCATCAAACAGTGCACCCGTAAGTTGCACCTTTAGAGTAAAGAATTGCTTTAAGCATTTCATTGGTTGTTTACAGTGGCATAACTATCCAATAACGTTGAATTAACTATAAATGTACCATTCATTAATAATGGTTACTATACAGTGTTGACCTTTGTGGCATATAATAGTCTTAATATGACAAAACTGTTGTTTTTTGCAATTATTTATCAGACAATATACTAACCAACAAAAGGACTGAAGTACACCCTCTGCAGAGGTTTTTCTGTTCATCCTTAATCTATTAAAATTCAATCACAGGATAGTATTTACCCGAGGCAGAGGGAGGCAGGTTGGTAGTGTGGATGTTCTTGTCAAAGGTGACTGTCGCCCTTTTTCCTCTGTGCGATGCCGTCAGGTTGGCTGATTGTTGGCCTGACTGGATGATGTTCCCCCTGGCTGTCACCTCGTAGTGCAGGGTGAAGTTACAGGGGCAGGTGGATTTGAGAGCAACTTCTGCTTCTTGGCCAACCTACACACACACACACACACATACACACACACACACACACACACACACACAGAGGGATGAAATCATGCTGGTTACTGAGGACACTGTGATCGTCCAAAATGGACATTTAGGCAGCACTTACCTTGAGTGGGGCGCTGGGGCTCTGAATCTGGATGTGACACCTACTCGGGGAGTACCAGCTGCTGATTGACAGGTAGCTGGGCAGGTACTGGTCTCCTACTGTCTTGCCGTCAATGGATGTCACCTTGGTCTATGTCAAACAAAAAAAATAAAATGTTTTAAGTTCCCGTTAGATTTGCCTGAAAGGACCTTCTTGCTCGAGCTACTAGAGCCACTGACCTCCAACCAGACATACTGGGCAGCAGTGGGGATGGAGGGGATCTCGAAGGTGGCCTGGCCATCCTTGGAGATCAGTTCGCTGGTGTAGACGTTGTCCTTGGGGGTCAGCTCTGCTTTGACACGCACCCTCACCCCATCAGCCGGACTCCCGTCAGGGTAGGTCACCTCAATCTGCAGGGAGAGGGGTTGTCACACAGCAGAGGAGGAAATTACAAAAAGCAGCCCATAGTGTAAATATGAATGAACAACACCTGTCAGATGATAAATGTAACAGCATGTGGTATCACATACAGTGTCAACAGCTACATTTTCCCTCCTCACCTTCCCTTTGTACGGCAGACCAGGCTTGAACTGCTTGCGTGTGTCCTTGGAGTACTTGATGTCGATGAGCTGCTTATGGACGGGTGTTGAATCGTCAAATGTGGTTTGCCTGCTCCCGTCTACACTCGTCACGGACGCCCAAATGCTCACAGAGCCCCTAAAGTGATCGGCTACGTCCAAGGGCATCATGTCCTTCACGCACAGGCTGAAGTTTGCGGAGCCTTTGATCTGAGAGCAGCAGAGGAGAGATCTGGTACTCCGAGCAGGCGGAACATAATTCTAGTGCCAGGGTAGCACCCATAATAATAATTATGCGCAATGTATGTATGATAATGATAGTACTTAAGAGACGGTTCGATTCAAATTCAAACAATTCAAATGAGGCAATCAACCATTTCGGCTCAACGCACGCCTTAATCGCCAGCTGCTGAAGTCATACACAGGAGCGCAGCAGCGAGGAATAAACAGACTGACCTCCATGGTTTTAATCACAGGATGGCCCATCTCGTGACGGTAGTAGCCCACTCCATTCACCGTCATATTCACCGTCAGCTTCCCCGCCACTGGCTTCCCAAAGGTATACCTGTACAACATCGACACATTAGGCCTCTACAAGGCAGCCCAGGTCAGAGAATCAAGGAGATAAAAGATATTTAGATGTTTTCGTTGCTGAATTTCGGCGGACTTACTTGGCCCTGACAGTCGCCTGCTCGCATGAGTTCAGATCATGAACGTACCGCGGCGGATCGATCACCAACTCAAACTTGGGCATCACTGTGAGGAAGGTAACACAAGATTACGAGCTTTTTCTACTTTTTAGTGTGTTTTCTGTTATATTTGTGCTCCGTATTAGTGGCTGTCTGGTGCATTAAATAATTCACTGGCTCCTCTATTTGTCTCTAAATCAGCTCAATCAATCACAACCCCCTAAAAAAAATCAGGTTGGTTGCTGAGTAAGAAACAAAATTGAGACCAATACGGACACCTTGACTTCAAAAAACCCAACTACAGTGAGTTGTACCTCTAGTGATATGCTGTCCCCTATTTGTTTTAAGTGTGACAACAACCACTGGCCAATTCTCACACACTGCCAATTCTTAACCAGTTTAAATATGAGAATAAAATGAAATGTACTGGATAACAAATATTATCCTGTTGTGCCAAACTCCCTTGTACTGTATGTGCATGGCCTCACCGTATTTCTGGACTTCAAACGACACGTTATAGGTGTGGCCCTGCGCCTCCACGAAGATAAACCACTCTCCAAACACTGGCTGGTCCGACAGAGGGAAGCTCATGTTCACGACGCCTGGGGCAGAGAAATGTAGTTTCACCTACAATGCCTGTCAGCTTGACGTGACTAACATGATACAATCCTGATACGACAATTACAGAAAACCGAATGAACGCAGCAGGCGTATAATAACAGCACATGTGTTGTGTTGTTGTTCCTGTTTTGTTGATTTAACCCATTTCTTTTTCTTTTTCCTATTCTTACTTATGTTATTCGACTACTTCCCTCACATCTGTTGTCTTCCACAAATTTTGCATTGTCTTGTCAAAGCACTTTGTAAAACTCTGTTTTTAAAAAGCGCTATATAAATAAAGTTTATTATTATTATTACATGTGCAACTTTATAAACTCAGTAAAACTCTGAATCTACAGGCTGCACCGTGAGGATGCAAATACAGAAGACATGGCTCACCACAGCAGATGGATTCAAGAGCTTTCCACTGGACCATCCTGGATCCTCGTGGATCCTGAGGGATCAAAGTTCAGAAACCACTGTTAAGATTACACATTCTGCATGTAAAGGGTCAATCCACCAGTCCACCAAGTGTGTGTATGGGTCTTGGGGAATACTACTGTACATATGGAAAAAGCCTTGTATGGCTCCAGAGGAAGCTGCATGTAATCTGATAAATTGTCTCCAGTGACGTTGCATTGTGGGTAGTGTAGGCGGCAGGTTTTGAGAAGCAAGCTTGCATTGTTGAACTCATTATGGCCAAATGATCAAAAGTGATACAGCAGAATCTGAGATACCGCCTCTTTTATTCCACACATTCTACAAAACGTGGTGCCTACATTGCCGACAATGAAACTCCGCCAACAAATGACATCGCTGGAGGCAATCTATCAGATCTACATTTCAACATTATGAACCAGAACTCCCCAAGACCTGTAAACACACTTCAATGTGTAAAACTGGTGGAGTTGCCCTTTAAGTTTCAAACTACTGTGTGTTCAAAGGGAATCTCATATACGGCAATTGTTAAGACAGGTCTAACAGTTCTTGAACTGAACTTGACCCAGAGACCTGGCTCCTCGCTCAGACAGCTGTCAAAATACTTTTACAGCTTTTTCCTCAGGTGATTCGTTGGCTGCAGGTAAAACAAAAAAAGTAGTAAACTAAAAGAGTGTAGATCTCCGCCAGGTGTGTCTATGGGCATGTGGGTGGGGAAAGAGCAGCGCAGGGCGACCTGTGTGCAACACTGATGTGTCTTACATCCACTACAAGTCATGTATGGGCTTCCCTAAGCCTCTTATGAAGAGGTAATTGGGTTGTTTTTGACCTAGAAACGTCTTGAGAACTGCGAGAAGAGTAAGGAGGAGAAGAGAAGAGAAGAGAGGAGAAGAGAGGAGAAGAGAAGAGAAGAGAAGAGAAGAGAAGAGGTTCCTTTTATGTTGTTTATCCCTCTACTGTTCCAAAGAGCACCCTGTTATCTAGGTGAGCTGCCCTGACTTCTGCTCTGTAATCTCCGACCGGGCTGGGAACTAAAATTGCCACCGTCCCCCTGGGTGGTCCCGGCAGCTTCCACTCACCAAAACATACGCCTCGATCTGCAAAAAAGAAAAGACATAAAGAAGCACAAGATGTAATGAATCAGACACAGACTGTAAAGCCCAGAGACGATCCTCTCCCTCTCTTCCCAGCGCTTCTCCCCGCTCCTTCCTTATCCAACAATCATCCATCTGTGAAAGTGAGTGCTGCCGTTTTACCAGCGGCGGACCTTTATAGCTGCAAACATCAATAAACCGTCTGTCTGCACAGTTTCACAGTATATTTGGAGCCATTGCTGGCATTCCAAAGAGAAATGACTTGACCCTGGCTTCTGTAAATAGGTAACTGTACATTACTCTGCACTCACAGGGAGGCTGGGCTTCTCCTCCTAATCCCAGCAATTAGAGATGGAAAAGTATGTTCATGCCAAATAGTATGATGTTCTGTTGCAGAAGTGACACGGAAGATAGGTGGATGTATCTTTTTAATATTACAACACGAGATACATTTTGAATTACCTTGTCATTTACCGGCCTCAGGTCGGGGGTCACTGTGTAGACATTGATGAGCACTAAAAGCAGAGAAAGAAACACAGCATTGTTAAATACAGCAGCTTTAATGTGACGTTCTTCGAGCATATAAACGACATCTAGTGTTCCAGAGAGTTCTTCTCAGATTAATCCATTTCTGGCCAATCACGGACCAATTTCTTAAAAAAAACAAAAAAAACCCGAATTGGCCGATTTGAACATATTGACCGCCTGAATTCATCTGATGGATTTAAAAATACTGCCAGGATCAAATCACATAATCACAGCAATTATTATCATCTTTGGTTTTCGGCATCAACATCTTTTGGCTCATCGGTCGCATTTCACGAGCCTCAATTCTCTGCATCTCTGTGCAGGAAATGCCGAGAATTGAGGTTTAACCGTTTAGCTACCAGGCGCACTATGAGGGAACCTTTGTGTTGGGGTTTGTAGACGGGCTTGTCGGTCTGGATGAAGACGGCCGTGCCCTTGCTCTCCACTGTGACGGTGGTGTAGTTGTGGAATATGTAGCCTCCCTCCGTGAGGTGACGGTTCCCCCACACCTTCAGATGTGCCTGGCCTCTCAGCCCCGAGGGAACCTAGTGGCAAACGCGCAAACACAAAGAGGATCAGCGCTGGATTTACTGGAAAGAAAATTAGGTCAGACGGGGGAAAGGCTCTTGAAAATGCTGTACACAACTCGAAGTCGTTCACCTTGGTCGGGCTCTCGCAGGGAACAAAAGTTACAGCATGAGAGAGGGGAACCGCAGGAGGAAGATGCCGAGCTATAACACATCACGCTACACATGACTGTATTTCACGAGAATGAGGGTGGAGGGGTTACAAGGGAGGGGAGAGACAGAGGGGAAGATTCGAGTTGTGTACACTAGATTGATCTATTCCAGCCTTCGGGGGCGGCGGACCATACATGCATGTCAACAGCTGTTGCATATTACATTGAGGGCTGTTACCTTATTCCCAATGAATGAGCAGAGACAGATGTTGCATTACAAATACCGTTAGTGTTGATTCGCATGTTGCCTAAGGAATGTGCACACAGCGGACAAGAGGCTCTCACTACTGTGCAGCTGTCACCGCTAAACAGAGAGCGGCGTGCGCATACTGTAGGAAACCGAATGCAAACAAACACGCACACACACACACACACACACACACACACACAGTCGCAGACCCACCTTCAGTTTGATGGTGCCTTTGTCTGAAACAGAAACAGAGAGACGCAATAAATGTGATTGAATCTTTATCAACATCTGTATAATGCGGTTAATATCAAGCAAGGGCTGCTGCACTGTGGCTGAGTTCACCCTGGGTTAGCAGGGAATCCAGCTGCAGCCTGTCTCTGTGCCACTGTGAGGTAGAGCGAGCACCATCTATTAACGGTGCTGTCAAACAAATCACACACTGTATACACTAAGTGGCTGGCGGGGGTTGGGCCGAGCTGATGCCTCCAATCAAAGATGATGCCTATGAAAAGCAGGAGCTGGTCAGGAGCTCACAGTGAGGGGCGGCAGGAGCATCGTCACGTCATGCGTGTACTTCAATCTACGTGTGATCTCAACGTCCTTTGAATGAATCCCTCAAAAGGGAGGAAGGGTGGGGGGGGTGTCTCATAGCTCAACTTGTCAGTGCAGGTAACAGTGCCAACGTAACCTTAGCTTCAGAACGTGTTCTCACCGAGCACCGAGCCGTGGCTGTGGGCGACCGTCTGCCCCTTCACCGACAGCTGCACCTGGACACGCGTCTCTGCCCTCGCATTGAAGATGGTCACGCTCACGCTCTCCTCCACGCCTGCTCGGAACACGGAGGGTGCGGCGACCAGGTATCCCCTGAGAGGAGAGAGAGAGCAGGGAGGCGGGTGGGTGAGAGTGCACGGGAAAAGCAGAAGAGGTGGCAAAGCAGGAGGAGAGGTGGTGACAGGAGATAAAGTAGAGGTCAAAGGTCAGAGAACAAAGAGGCCACCAGGAGGACAGAGGGCCAACATATGCAATAACATGAAGGGGCATCACTGATACCACTTCGCACTCCCGGTCCTGAGGTAGAAGTCGCGCTTCTCCCTGACCCCGCGTGCGCAGGCCCACGCAACAACCTACAAACAGGGGGCATTCCAGATGG
>CAEMYA010000103.1:7909350-7920544 GCA_903131615.1 Diplodus sargus
TTTTTTTCTTTTTTTTTAAATAACCTGCACATTTCACATACTTGTGCTCCAGCTGACCTCTCCACACATCTACCAGCTACAATCCTTCGGCTTTGAAGACAACACAAGGTTGCCAGACTAAGAAAGCACAGTGTAAATTTAACACAAAATTAAACACTTCACACAGGATAATCTCAATTTTATTCACTTCCTTTTCTTCCTACTTGTTGCAGTGCGTTGAGGAGGAGGTTCCCCCTTCACAGATATCTGCTGCCCCCTAGTGGCAAATTAGCTTAAATGCAGCAAAGATGAGATGAAGATCCAAAACACTTCAGGTAGAAAAGTTTATTGAAATGCTTCTGAGGTACAGCACTGATAAAAAACGATTGAACACTGTTTCACAAGTTTGCTGACATTTGAACAACATTTGACCAGTGATAAGGTAACATAATATTCACATCTTAAAGTAAATCAGGCAGCAAGTGCATGAGGATGAACAGAACACATCCACAACCAAGAGGGGAGACGAGCACGGCAGACCTTTAGCTTAACAACAACCCCGACCCTCGTGTTGAACATGTACAGTCTGAAGAATTTCATGGGAAAACTTACTGGCTGTTGGGCATCCCTGAAGGAAGCCATGAGGCGTAAATACAAAAAAACACAAAGATTAAATCACATAACAGAACAGTGACAAAAGCGACCTGATCATTTCCCTTACAATATAAGTACAGCCTCACATTAGCTGTATCGCTGATTTGCTCTTTACATTTGTCTCAAGCACAACCGTGAATAATGCTCTCGATAGTGAGGTCTCTTTGTTTCTCAGCCACTATGCTGTGATACAGATCGCAGTGCAGTTCTCCTTGTGTAGGCTCTGCGAACCCAGCTTTGGAGAAAACCACTTGGTTCTCCAGGTTCACCTCCAGTCCGTATGCCTGACAGAGTTGGGCTGCGGGCGACGTGTCTAAAGACAAGAGCTGCGCAAGTGTGTCAAGAGGAAAGCGACAGTTGCGGCTGTTGTGTCCGTGGCTGTATATTAGCAGCAAATCTCTGCGGCAGGCCACCAGGTGACGGTGTAAAGCACAGCTCTGCATAAAGTTCAACCTCCGAGCCAGTCGGAGCAAACGCACGGGGTTTCTCTCCAGGAAAGCTCTGTTGATGGACAGAGCCAGCGTGACGGCAGGGGAGCTGCGGAGCCGCTCGGGGAGCTCCATGATGTGCTGCGAGGCGCGAGCTGAACCTGCGGGAGACAAAGGAGAGGAAAGCAAGCATGAAGAATTATCCTAATCATGTTGGATGAACACAATCCAATGAACACCCTTTGAAATATATACTTTTTTTAAATCTTCAGACGGCACTATGTAGATTTGGGGAAGAAATTTTAATCAGAAGAGAAAAGATCTTCGTTGACTGATTTTTTATGCCAAAACAAACTAAGTAAACAAACTTTCTTCATTTTTGTGACTTAATAAACTGGCTAAATTAAATATCTTTCTATAATCTACATAATGTCTAGACATGAATGAAAATACAAGCTAAATGTTTCTCAAGTCTTAAGCTATTATCAAACATGGAAACCAACCCAAGTTGTACAGGAGACCAAGAGCCTGGAACTCTTCCTGGTTGGGATGGGATCCTGTTCCTGTTGCGTAGCAATCCAACAGCCAGCTCAGGTTCTCTTGTAGGTGTGTGTCGTTGATTCGCGGGTCGTACAGCCGCAGGGGCTCACCACAAAGCCGATAAGAGGCATAGATGAGGAACCGCACCGACCGCTCCAAAATGGCCACACAGTGCAACCCAGACACCCTCTGGATGATCATGTCCTGCTTCACTCCACGCAGTCGATCAAAGACGAAGCTGTACACCTGGAAGACAAGTGACTCTTTAAGAAAAAGATACACACTGGGAAGAGTTTTATGTTTGTGTATTCATGATTGCAGCTTCAATGTGACAGTGTTCTTAGTTCTATGTAACTAATCAGTCATGTCAGGATCAATTTTACTACACTTCATCCCAGATCCATCAATTCTTAGTCACTTCAGTGTCTCCTGGTATTTATGCAAATTCTATTGCCACTGACAGTTCTGTCAGTTTGTTAGGCACCGTAACACACAGCGAGCTCTATGTAAAAGAAGTATTGTTCTTAGGTTTAACAATTACACTGCGCTTCCAAAAACCTATTTGCCCACTGCTGTATGTTCATGTTATGCCCTTTAGAGAACAGGCTCCTGGACATGAGGCTGATCTGGTGTGAAGTGATGTCTCAACTCAACTTTTTGATTTTTAACAAACTATTCCCATAATATATGAGTTATGAAAACTTAGTGACTGGGAAAATGATATGTAAATACTACTAGCCTCAGTCCAAGGATGCAGGTGAGGGGAGGCGGCGATGTCATCAATGAGGTAACACACAGTTTTCAGTAACACAGCAGGTGGACGGAGGTCATTGGGGTTCGTCGAGTCTTTCCCAGCTGCTGGTCTGGAATACTCTTTTACTGCACGCAAGGGGTCTCCTCTGGGCCGCCGAACTTTTTCCATGCCCGCGACGATCTCGAAACGGTGAAGGCGGTTCTGTGCCTCACGGTCCCGCAGCTCGTGAGCAGGGCACATGGTCTGGCAGGCCCCACGTGGCACCGTCTCTTTTCCGTGCTGCTGACGTCTCTCATCCTCCTCCACCTCTCTCACCTGTGCTTTGTCTTGGCCTCGCCAATTCTCTTGACTCCTCTGCCTACTGTATCCTCCTGCTGGTGCATCTCTCCTCTGAGAATGAGAGCTGTTTGAGGGAAACATGTTGAGTATTAGTGAAAAATGAATTTTGTTGTAGATCAGATACAGTAAACACTCAGCAGACCAGACAATCCACTTTTATACTGTTTTACTTTGTTTATATGTGGCGGACCCTGCCACCTTTCTGGCTTCAAACAGTGTTCTGGTATTTAGACTGTAAATATCAAAATTCTGAGTTTAAATTATTCTCCAAACTACACAGTGCCCCTTTAAGCATGTACCTATGAACCTTTGTAATCTTTTAAGTTAGTAAAAAAAAATGTCTTTACAATTCAAAAATAACATAAGTGTCTGTCGCTAAAAACCATCATAACCCACTCCTTGAACTTCAAGCTACCTTGCACTCCGTATTCTATTTATTCATTATTCATTTATTTATTCACATTAATCAAATAAATATATATGCATACAGTACATCCCTCATATTTGCACTGTGCAGTTTCCTTTTTGCTTCCTCTGCAATCTGATGTCTCTGTGCAATTATATTTATTCTTATAGACTTTATTTAGCATACAACTACACACCTAGTCTTTATAGTCCTCTATCTTGGTTATACAAAGTAAAATGAGTAATCAATAAAGTTATATCGTATCTCATATGGATGTTAAGCCAATATAAAGATAGTCTTCCAAAAACTGTGTAGGTGTCACGCTAACGTTAGCTGTCTGATGTCTTTGATTTGTTTGTTGTGGTATCTGAAGTGATGAAACACAGGACACGATACCAACTTTTAACCTGGTGTTAGTTTGTAGCTGGTGTCCGCTATAACCAAGGTGTTAGAAGCATGTAGTGGTGGTGAGTTCACTGCCAGGCTAATGTCTAGTAGTGATAAACAGAGAGGTGTGTATGGTCACAGCTAGCTACGACAGTTAGCTAGCTACCAACGACAGCTAACATGCGAGTAGCGTTTCTGTAATCGAACAATACTCAAGTTACACAGAGAAAAACACAACATAAGATAAAACCGCTAACTTCGGAAGCCATTTTTCTACTAAATACAAGAAATATGCGAATTAAAGCCCGTGTTCTTACATGCGTCGAGGCGCCCTCCTCCGGTTCATTGGTCCTTCAGCACAGACCGGTCGTCACTTTCCAGTGTCGTCCAATAAAAATGCGTCATTGTTGTTTTGGTGCAACGTCACATCCGGTTTACAACAGTTGAAGGCATCATCTTTACATTTTGTCTCTAAAATCTCCAAACTTTACACTATCCTCAGTTTGTGTCTGTCCTGTTATATTTTATTGTCTTATATAAAGACAAAAATATGGGGACAGAAGAAAACTTAGAACTGGGCTCAAGACTGCCTCTGTATCAGATCATTAAATGTATTACCTCTGCTAGGGATGGTAACATTTCACCCATCTGTTTGTTTGTTGGTTGGTTTGTCTTCAGGATTACACAAAAACTACAGAATGAATATCCACGAAACTTAGATGGAGGATAAGTCCAAGTCCAGAAAACCACCCCATTAACTTTTGGTGTGAACCCAGATGAAGGGACAGATACAGGGAGTTTTTTTTTCTTACTTTCTTTAAGGGGGCACTTTGTAGTTTTGGGGAAGACATTTTAATTGGAAGATCTTCATTGACTGATGTTTTTAATGCCTAAACAAACTAAATAAACAAACTCTTTGTTCTCACAACTGAATAAACAAACTGCTACTCAAGGACAACACACTTTTATTCTGTTGAACTTGGTTTAAATGTGGCAGACCCTGCCACTGTTCTAGTTTCAAAACAGTCTTCTGGGGACCTTACTTTCCCCTGAGAACAGCTTGTTTATTCAGTTATGGAAAAGAACAAATACATATGAGTTTGTATCATTACCCCATTAATATTGTGAATAATACAATTTTGAATTTGAAAGACAACATATTGCCCCTTCAACACTGTATTTTTGGACATTTTTGTTGATTTTTCAGGTGATAATGCATGGATCTGGATGCAAAAACATTAGGAATATTCTGGGAACAACAAACTTGTTCATGACCACTAACTCTTAAAACTGTTCACAAAAATTAAGTAATATCCATTCAGATTGAGGTGTTTTTTTGCAGGTGTTTAATGCAACGTTGCATATTGCTGCTTCTCATTAAAATGCCCATGTTGACGGTTCATTTGTATTTTCATTTTTTTTTTATTGTATTTTATTAACAATGTTGCAGCTACAAAATAGTATCAGTCATTGTTCAACATTTGCAATATTTCATAATAGAGACACTGAAAACAATTCACACAGAACACATAAAAAAACAACAAAAATGGCACAAATAAATCCAAACTGGGGGAACTCTGGGGTGGAGGGGAATGGAAAGTGCATGTACTGTGTATCCCATGCTGTATGATAATCTATCACTGTTTGGGGCAATAGAGCTCTTGGGTTCTGGTAGCACCAAGCCGTTCTTCCTCTGCGGACTGCTGGACTTGGATTGTGTGGCGGCAGACCAGCGATGACATCTCCAGCAGCTCTGAAAATGCCCTAAGAAAAGGGAAACGGCACTTTTTAAGCACAAGTCCAGTCTGATCACTCAGAATGCATTTTACGTGCCACTGAATACTTGCCGGGCATCATTATAATCATAATTAATTAAAAAGTCATGCAGTGAAGTGCAGAGCAGATAATGTATTCACAGCTTTACCAGGTTATTTCATACGTGTGCCTACCCTGATACTTGCTGACTGATGTCCTTTGATGTCATTTTCATGTCCCTTAGGCACTCGAGAGAGGTGCTGTTGTCTTTATAATCGCCCTCTGTGCACTCCACCAACAACTTCTCACTCTCCCTCATGCAAGCCTCAGCTTTATCTAAAATGGATGGAGACAGGTGGCTACGGTTAACAAAACATTTATCATCAGTTCCAGCAAAATACATAAAACGTGTCATTTGGTGTGTACAAGAGCGACACTGGTACAATAATAATGCAATAATTAAAAGAGACAAATCCTCAAAATCCAGGCGCACACACCAAAGTCGGCCATCATCTGGAAAATGCTGGCCATCTACATTAGAGTTTTGCATATTTGTTTACTGGTTTGAAGGGGACAGGACTGTGCTGAAAAAAGGTAATATCAGATATTTTTCATCCACTAATAAGAATGAGATAATTTTTTTCCATTGTTATCTTATGTTGGCAGGTTCAAGCAGTCGTGATGACTTTTTCAGTGTTCAATTATGTGTATCTTTAACTTTCCAATGAAACTTTTAAACATTATAATAACAACCTAGAAATTCCCTTCTGTCCCCGTCAATGTAGAAATTCTTGACAGGCAGCTCATGTCGGGTGGTGTCAACAGCTGTGGCAAAACACTTGTAGTCCTTTGTGAACTGCTTGGCAGCTTCAGCCACAGGGGTCAGTGCCGCAATCTGATAAAAAATATAAATATTAGTCAATATAGTTGTATGACTGGACATTGTTGTCACATTAGAAAAACAAAATTCGTAGCCCTTTCCAAATAGACTAAGTATTTTTAAAAAGGACACGTTTTAAAAAGTACTACAAAGACGGCGGAATCCTGACCTGCAAATCCAGCATCTCATTCACTAGCCTTTCCTTCTCCATGAGGAGGTACTGGCGCTTCTTCTCCTGAACCTCATTATGCAAGGCCTCTTCTTGGTCCATCTCATGCAGGATCCTTGCCTCGGCCTCAGCCTTGAGCTTCATAGTATTGCTCTCCATCTTAAATCAAACATTAAAAAGGTCGTGTCTGATCATTCACAGCATGAAGACATGTTGTGAATGATCAGATACACTGAAAGACTTACTTTAGCTGTGAGGTAGGCCAGAAGGAATGTATGCATCTCAATTTGCCTCTTGTCATTCTCTGAATTTCTCTCAGGTTCCCCTGCTTTTTCAATAACTGTTTTTTCTGAGAGATAGATAGATTTTTTTTTTAAGTTAGCTGTTAAAGTACAACTGCATTAGTAGATAACAGCTATCATTGCAGGGCTTTAAATCAGTTTACCTTTAATAACTGAAATATCAAAATCTGGTCGATGGAAGTGTCCATCTGAGAAAGTGGACTGTAGAATACTTCTCCCAAGCAGTGAAGGTTCAGTGTCACTTGATATCCTTGCTGTGAGGAAGATAATAGCTATGATCATACATAATCAAAGTATCAACAATAAACTGTGGCCATTAAAAAATAAGTCCTTTTAATGAAGTTCAGTTCTTGGAGGTTAATATAATTGCTGGTAGAGTATACGACTCATTTGATTTCAATGTTCATAATCAGAGTGAGAAATGCAGTTTCCTATCATGAACAATTGTGAGAATGCACATTCACAATGAACACCGTGAGAAATACTCACATGCTGCCAGAGCCTGTGGGGCCATTGAGCGCCTTGGTGGAGTGCCCACCTTTGGTTTGACACCACTGGGTTTAGGTGAGGAAGGCCGCGGCGGCGGCGGCGCAGCAATAGACTCATTCGTCAGCGAGTTACTCTGTTAGATAAAGAAGTGCAATGAGATACAAATGCGTGACAGCAAAAGTGTTACAACGAAAAAACAAAGACGACATTACAGGTGCAATTTTTAAAATATGGAAGCAGGAAAGGAGTGCGGCAATCCGGAATACTTTAACATATTACTCTGTGAATGAGGATTTGTTTTGACCAAGACAGATGTGATTGTGGAGAGACAACCAAGACCGTTTAAGTGAGCTTCATGTAGTTCTCATGCAGTTTGAATGCAGTGTGTTTTATCACGTGGTTTGGAGGCTCTTCTTAGGTACAAGTGAGAAACTAGAACTCAGACAGGGGCACGGTTGTGTTTTTTTCAGTTTTGTTAGAAAAATAGAGGTAAGAATGTTTAGCTTCACAAGGAAAAGATCATTATTATCATTATTTAACTATGCATTTAGAACTTGTATGTATGTTAGGAGAAAATAGAAAAACACAAGAAATAGCATTACCTTTGAAAGAGATGTCTTCTCAGCAGCCTGCATATATCGAGACTTGACGACAGTCCCAGATGCTAAAGATTGATCAAGAGATATTAATAAAGAAACAAATTACATTGATTCAAATTAGTTAACCCTAATCCAACACATCTCCAGAGTAAATATCAGTCTAATATCCTCATTTAAAGTTAAACCAACTTCCCCTCGGTAGTACAAAGTTCAAAATGTAGTCGAATTAATGTATAAAAGTACAGCACTTAGGTAAATCTGTACTTAGTTACATTCCATCACTGCCAAAAGGTCATCCTGTGTAGATGAACTTCTGAGAGACAGGTGTGTGTCATGTTAGGATTCTCATGTCTGATAAGTGACTGCACAACGAACATTATGTGTTCATTACGTTCAGACTAGTTTCGTAAACATTTACGAGTACTTACGTTTGACACTTTTCTTCCCAGCTCCATTGTTGTTCGCTTTATTAGCATTGCTCCCACTTTTCGAGCTGAAAACAAACAAAAAATGAGCCGTCAACTTAAATAATGTAGAAACATGAACCGTTGTTTTATTCAGAGGAGGAGCGGTACCCTGGAGCTAAGCTACACAGTTAGCTTAGCTACTGTTAAGATGTCAAAAATCACAGGAAGACAAGATGCGTGTGCATTTACTTGCTTTCACAACATACTTCTTGACATAACGGCCTTGTCTAGCTGTGTGAAAAGATGAAGCTGCAGCTAAATAAAAGATAATATTGCGTGTTAACTAAAACAACTGATTGGGTCTTCTCTTCATCTAGTTCTGATGAAAATCAAACTGAACAAACATTTGAGAAATACACAACAGTCGCGTTAAAGATGGACAAAAACACAATGAGCACTACCTTTTAGCGTCAGAGGAGACACTTTTTAAACTACTTGGCACTGTTGTTTTCCGTCTCGACGCCATAATGTTTTGAAGCAAACCGCCTGCACGCCCTATTTTGTAGACCGGTGAAAACAAGAACTGACACTTCCGTTCCGCCTCCTCTTCTTCGTCGATATGATTGCAACACCTACGGAAGCCCGCATGCTGACATCTACTGTACCGGAGTGCGATCAGTCACAGTGATTGTAGTAAATGATAACACCAGAGGACTTGCTTGACTTGACACTGTAAAGGTCCATGGTGGACCTCATAGACATATAAAGAGTAGACGCCGCATTGGCTGCTGGGGCGCAAGAAATGCGGTCGCCATCTTGAACCGGTCACTGTACTCATAGTTGAGCAGCGGAAGCAACAAGATGCCAGAGCATTGTGCAGCATATTCCTGCTCTAATAGACGGACGATCGAAAACAGGGCTCGGGGGATTACTTTTCACAAGTAGGACTGAACATTAATATTGTTGTATTTTGTGAATCGAATATTACTGTGTTTCTGTCCACCAGCGAAATCGTAGCCAGCTAACGTTAGCAAGGCTATGTTTGTTGCCGGTGTTCACCCGGATATGAACTGAAACTCTATAAGTTATATTGTGTTCCTTCTGGTTTTATCCCTGTTTTCTGTAACATGATTAATGTTGTCATGTCACAGTCCTTCCAGAAAAATGCAGAGTTTTTTGTGTGATTATTGCAGGCAAAAATCCTTGATTATGCTGCAGGTTTTCTTAAAAAATGCAATGAAATATGCAGGGTATGCAATTTTATGCTATGAAATTGCAGGAATTTGCAAAAATTGTGGGAACTTGCTAAAACTAGCATATATAACTAAATATCATTTGGCTGTATTATGTACACACACACACACACACACACACACACACACACAATTTAAGCAGCTTTGGTTCATTATCAACAGATATGCATCAAAATAGGAGTTTTGTTAAAGAAAGGTTTTAAGAAATTTGAAGGAAGAAAATAAGCTTGACCTCCTTTTGTAAAATGTTTTTGTGTGGACTCTCCCAAATCTCCCGTTTTTATTTTGAAGGTTTCCCAAAGACAAAGATGCGAGGAAGAAGTGGGAAGTGGCTTTGAGGAGGGAAGGATTCACTGCAAGTGATTCATCGGTGCTTTGCTGTGAGCACTTTAAGCAGGGCGACTTTGATAGGACGGGTCAGATCGTCCGACTCAGAGATGGTGTTTTTCCATCCGTCTTCAGCTTCCCGGTTCACCTCCAAATAGTAGGTGTATCATCATAAGGCTATTAGCATTCATAAATGTAAATATTCTATTATCAATCACAAGGCAGGGTGAGATACTTATCCCTGTATATTCTTTTCAAGTATAATGTACACCAGAAGCTGCTAAAATTATTTTAAAATAATAACACTTGTAATACATTATACTTTTTATTACATTACATTACAGTATTATTATTATAATTTTAGCCGGAAAAGAGCAGGACTACATCTAACTCCAGAAGAGCTGAAGAAAGCCTGTCCATGGCCTCTCAGGATGCCCCACAAATGGCAACCTCACACCCACAACCTCAGCATAATGATGTGAGTATTTCTACTTTAAACATCATATTATAATGGTCCTGGACATATTAAAATCTCACTTGTTTGCTGCCACTCATATTAAACACACTCACAAATAAACACACACAAACACACACACACACACACACACACACACACACACACACACACACAATTGAAGACATGTTGAACGTGCCTTCCTTACACACACACACACACACACACACACACACACACACACACACACACACACACACACACTGCTGCCCCGTCTAATGTACGGTAAGTCATGTTCAGACAGGCACCTGGAAACAGGAGATGGGAGGAACGTATAGACACACACACGCGGTGCTGGCAGTGGTTTTGACAGGTGATGACTATAAGAAAGAATGTGGGCCATACACTAGTGGTGTCAAAGTGGTGTGTGTGTGTGTGTGTGTGTGTGTGTGTGTAGTGAAACATTACTCAAACCATGTTCATCCCTCTAGGATCATGGCTATGCCTTGCCCGCTTCTCCGACCACTCTTAAGACCAGACTTAATGAAGCCTTGGCAAGAGTGGAAAGTCTGGAGCGAGAGAGGAAGAATGCCGTGGCCAGAGAAAAGAGGGCAAAGACCACATTGAAGAGTCTTTTGGGAGATTTGAGGGAAAAGAACCTCATTAATGAGGAGCTCAAAGAGAGGCTTGAGTTCTACTCGGGTAAGACAAAATTAGCACTCTGAAATTCATGTACATGTTATTCTTACAATCTTTATTAAACTCCTTAGTTATTATCTGTATCAGACTTATGTGTTTGTTAACTAATTTTTGCTCATAAAATTTTAGATCTTCAGGTAGAATCCATGGAAAAACAGGGTCATGAGTACACAGAGGACTATAGAGAGTTTGCGCTCACACTCCATCTACGTTGTCCAAAGGCATACAAATACCTGAGAGAGTCTCAACGTTTTCCCCTCCCACATCCACATACATTACAAAGGTAGTCTTAATGTTGTCCGCTTGAATTTTTGGAAATTACTGATGCAAACACATGCAAACGCTTCTTCTCTTTTTTTCCTTTTTTTTTTTT
>CAEMYA010000103.1:7927184-7944516 GCA_903131615.1 Diplodus sargus
TGTGTGTGTGTGTGTGTGTGTGTGTGTGTGTGTGTGTGTGTGTGTGTGTGTGAGAACCATGTGCAGTGCTTTAGCAGGGCAGTGTAGCGTGCAGTGCAGGAGTGAGCAGAGGCGGCCCAGGCCAGGACAGCCCCAGTACTCTGGTAATCCCTGCGTTTTCAGGAGCCCTGGCCCGTACTTGATGAGCTTGAGCAAGAAAAAGGTTGCGCTCTCTCGTGTGTGTGTGTGTCTCTCTCGCTGTCTCCCTCTCTTTCTCTTTCTGTCTCTCACTCTTTTTATTCCCCCTCTTTTTCTCATGCCTCCCCCTCCTCCTCCTCCTCCTCCTCCCCGTCCCCTGGAGCCACTTTGCGAGTGAATGGATTCCAAGTGTTTACTCAGCAACTCTGCCTGTCCCTCGATGTTTCTCTGGATTTCATCTAAAAGAGGAACAGAACCTGCAGACCGGCTACCGTCAGAGACCACCTTAGACTCATCCGACAGATGTCAGGGGATGTAATGCTGATCCTGGTAAATGCACACGTGTAGACTCACTCATTCTACAATGTGGAAATTCATGTTGTGATGAGCATGTGTCTTTAAAAAGTTATTTAAGTTTAACTTCAATGCATGCAGGGACATCATGACTTATGCAACATCTGTCTTTTACAGCTGTATTAATATCCCTACCAATAAAAAAAACCTGCTGCTCTACAAAACACATATATTTGCATATTAAATAGAGATATAAATAGTACTTTTCACTCAAAGAAGACTGGGCAGGGACACTGGGCAAGGAAAGAAGGTGGAGAGTAGATACATTCTTTTTTTAAATTTCACACTTTTTAGTTTTCTGTATGACAGCAAGTCTGAGGTGAAATACATGAAGGATTAAACCCAAGAACAAAATGTGCCTTAGAGACCATATTCCTACAGCAACCATTCTCCTCAGATATCACTCTCAGGGCGGGAAGCTTGAATACTTGGATAATGTAATGCACTTGTGTTCCACGTGGCAAATTGTATAAACATAGCGAAACAGACTAACTGTTATCATTTCACCACTCACCTGATTGATCAGCAACTCAAAAGCTGATGGATAGAGAAAATCCAGAGGGCCAGCGGGCCATATTTCAAGGTACAACAAGATATTTGACAATCTAATAGCTAAGGTTAGCATTCCACCACTTCCTTGCTAAAACTGCCTAAAACTTTGATTAAATCAAGCGCTAATATTTCAGAAATAACTTTCACCTTTCCAACCGTATTGTGTAACACCACCAAACAGTTAGCTGCTAGCTAGGAAGTGGTTGAATGCTGGAAGCTCATGAGTTACCAGATATGTTGTATTACCTAAAATATGGCTTGATGTCCCTCTGCATCGTCACTATCCGCCATCTTTTCAGTCAGTTGATAATAATAATACCATAATTCGAGGTGAAACAACATATTTGGTTACTCATTAGCTAACATTAGCATTTTACCACTCCCTTGTTAATGTTACTGTTTGATTGCATCCAGTACATTTCACCTCCAGGCGCAATGTGACCAAGACGTGTGTTGATATTTTCAAAATTTCTTCAAGCCTTCAATCAAAAAGCGATTTTTAGGGAGGAAGTGGTTGAATGCTAACATCAGTTGTTGTCTCATAGATGCTAATGGGGTATGTTATCAGGCATGTTGTTTCATCCTGACATATGGCTATATCCATTGTCAACAAACTGTTAAATGCCCTAATCCAAGTATCAGACTAGCTGTGTCTGCTGAATGTTCATGATGATTTGTTGTTTAATTTCAAAATTCAATATTCTAGATACTCTGGTTTTTAACCGTAATATTTTTGAGTCATACTTTATACTTATGTTCCACTACAGGCAAATATTTAAATTTTTACTCCACTAAAATAATTTGACACCTTGAGTTAATAATCACTTTTCAGTTTCACCTTCGTCAGAGCCAAAGTAGAAGACATTTCACAAAATGTATTTTATTTGCAATTTGAAAAACAAAACAAAACACTGATTCTGATAATCAGAAAAATGTCGATGCTAGAAGCTGTTGCACAAGATGATGCTGACCGGACCAGAATTAATTGAAAGTTAAATAACAGAAATATGGCATTTTCGATCCTCTTTACTTTTAATTTATAGATCTTGATGTGGTCCCCGATGCTGCAGCTCGACAGCATCATTCTGATGTTGGGTGAGGTCATTTTGCCATCATAGTAACACAGGTTTTCAACGCACACAAAAAAATGCATGTGCAAATTGGGCTCGTGTGTGTACAGGGGCTAAAATCGTAAGTGCAATATCTGACCACAGTCCGGGGCAAATGACAGGGAGTGTGGAGGTGAGCAGAGAGGTACAGGGAGGCTCTGGCGGGGCGGTGGGCTGGTTTAGGAGGAGAAGGGATTAGCAAGAGGCCGCAGGCCCTGAGGCAGAGGGCCCGTTTCCTGGCCTGAGCCCCTGTTTGTCCTGCCTGACCTGGCAGCTCTGGGGGCAGATCCTGCTTGGATACAGCCGCGCTCCCACGCCTGTCTGAAGCTGTTAGCCACTGGCTGTGAGTAGCTAGCTGGGCTTAGTGTTGTCTGAGCTGCGGCTGGGGCGGGAGGGGTCCAATCATCTGTGGAGGGGGGGGGATGCCAGCTACTTTGTGTTGGCGGACTGAGGGTGACAGTGAAACAGGCATCCAGTAAGGCAGTGGGCGGTTATGATGAATCACTCTGGTTTGCTCATTGCTGCCATATTTTCTCATGCTGGGCTAGTTAGAGGGACAACGAGCTATGTCGTCCTGAGTATTGCTTTCATCACCTCTCCGCTCTTCATATCAGGGTGACAAATTAAAAGGAAAATCATATAACATTTCTTCACAAGGTGTTTGACAGTAATATTGGACAGAACAGCTTGAGTGCACTTTGGTATAGATTCTACACCAGGGGCTCCCAAAATGTTTCACTTGGAGCGCCAAACTTAATGATGGGCCACAAGCAAACACCTACTGTAATAGGTAAATGGTAAATAGTCTGCATTTTCATAGCGCTTTTCCAGTCTAACGACAGCTCAAAGTGCTTTAAAATACATGCCACATTCACCCATTCACACACACATTCATACAGTGATGACGGAGGCTGCCATGCAAGGAGCTCAAACTGCTCATCAGGAGCAATTTGGGGTTCAGTATCTAAAGGTAATAGGTATAGCTAATAAGATATAAAATGGTACTAGAATCCAAAGTTTCCTTATTTGACTGACCTTCTGCGAAGCATCACTGCCCACCATGTTGAGATTATGAAAAACGATTTTGTTAATTATGGATCCTTCTTATCTAAAGAGCACTTTTACTTCATTAAACAGCATTAAACAAACTTTTTTTAAAAAATATTATTATTCTATTAAATTTTTTTCCTACATTATTCTTCCAAAAGTTATTTCCTCATTTGGTGCTTTGTTGATGGGAAACACCGTCTGACAATCTGCTCCAGATTCTCCAAAAAGGTGTTCCGTTAAGATGAGATCTTGTGATTGTGAGGACCATCACGCGTGATTCACATCTTTTTTCTTTGTTACACTAAACCTGCAGGGGTGAAATAACTGTTCAGATCCTTACAGGATTGATTCAAGTATTACTCACACACTGTGGAAACACCAGTACAAGTAAAAGCCCGGCATTCAAAACCTGATTTCTGTTAAGGTATGTAGGTATAATCAGCAAACGAAGCCGAGTTAACTGTTCGATATGTCAGAAGTTTGATTAAAATTATCTACAAACTTGGAACACTATGAAGTCTATATTAAATTTTGTTTTGAAGTTAGCATGCTGGTCAGGTAACTCCAGCCCGTCCCGGCCCAAAGCTAATGTGCTAGCACTGTAAACACTAGCTCCCAGCCTCGACCACTAGCTGCACGGCTAACTGAGCTAGCTAGCTAATAGCAGCAACAGTTAGCGGTTACTCTGGTGATATGCAGCCCCATATTGGTTTCAGTATGAATTCAGCAGGTGGCTAATTCTCACATACTGTACCTTAAAGGTATCAAAAGTCTTTATATCCGGTGTTTTTGAATATTGCTGCTGCATGAATGTATACGTGTCATGTCACTGCTGCAGATGTTTAAGACCAAGCTAATTTTAACTCCTCTATATAATCTAATCTGCTAACCATATGTTTGTGTCGCTGCCAGTGAGAGCCATGTTCCTCTACAAACTCGTCCTCATCAGTTTCAAAGAACAGCCTGTTTTCAGCTCTGTGACGATGCATTCTCCTGCTAACACCAGAGGCTTCTCGCTGATCTATTAAGATCAAGACGTGAACCCAAAATGGAACATTTAATCCTTCAGCTTCACAAACATTAAAAATCAGCCCATTTGGAGATACTTGTTTTTTGATTGAGAGGAAGAGACTAATTGTGTCATATAAAAAGTAACTAAAGCTGTCAGATGAATGTAGTGGAGTAAAAAAGAAACAGTAAAACCCCGATCTTCTGCTCCTTTCCTCAGCTTTGTTCTTGAGTTTGTTACCTCTCTGTGAGTCGTCAGGTTATTTAATGTGCGAGGGACGTGGTGACATTCTCAGTCCGCCTCGCCAGGCTCAGTCCAGACGTCGTTCCGTCCGCAACGCCTCGCCCCATGTTGTGAAAAGTGATGGCAGCGGGTCGCCCTCCCTGTGTGTCTTCCCCTTTTGTAATCAACTCCGACCCCTCTATTTGCCTAAACAATCAATTAGAAGCACTGCGACATGCTTGTGTTTAAAAGGGTGTTGTCTGCATACCGACTGTGTGCAGAACGGTGTTTTGACTTAAAAATCCATAAGATAACACCTCTCCTCTCGGGGCCAGGGGACTGTTTGATTATCACTCTCCAAAAATGAAAATGAAATGAGGGGGATATTTACTTTTCTTCCCCAAAAGCTTTGATAGCTCAATTGCTTGTTTTCAGTGGCTTGTTATTATTTTTCAATTGGTGGATTGGCTGTTGGGTTTGGAGTAGCGCGGAGCAGCTCTGCGAGTGTTGTTTCTGCCCTGGATATACACAGAGCTGTCAGTGAAAGCAGAGGGAGAACAGAGACACACAGAGAGAGAGAGAGAGAGAGAGAGAGGGAGAGGGAGAGGGACAGAGAGAGGGGTCATCAGTAAATCTCAAACATCTTGTTCCAGTGAGGCTTCACTGCGTTAAAGGAAGAAAATTACATCAGAAAAGAAATATCTTCATTGACTGCTTCATTCTTTTTTGGGCCTATCCAAACTAAATAAACAAATATATCTTTGTTGTTATGATTGAATAAACTGAATAAACAAACTGACTTTAAAAGACAACACGATTTCACACTGTTTGACTTTGTTTATATGTGGCGGACCCTGCCACCGATCTAGCTCCACACAGTCTCCCGGGGACCCTATTTTCCCCTGAAAACAGCTTGTTTACTCACTTATGAGAACAAATAAATATGTCTGACCTCATTGATAATGCAAATATTAACAAGCAGAGTTGGATCTCTTCTCCAGAACTACATAATGCCCCTTTAATTCAACTTTGATGTGTAATTATGGTCTGTTCAGCCTTACCCCAATGCTTTTTTTCTGGGATTCCACCACCCTGGACACTGAGCTGATAAAAAAAAAGGCCCTTTCAAAATAAAGCATGTTTATCCCCCAAAATGCCTCTAAGGGCATAAAAAACAAACCCCTTCAAACTGTAGGATCACGTGATGCCACTGTCAGATAGGGTGTGATGGGTCAGAGCAATATTAAAAATTCCCTCCTGGGTTTTCGTCCTCCTGCCTCCATCGTCACCAGCGTCACTCCTGCCCGGCTTTATAAAACTGTCAGCGCCTTTCTCTCACCTGGACTGACACACCAACCAGCAGACACCAGCAGGGCAGGACGGGGGCAATTTTTGGCCAAGAGCGAAAAAGTGGATCAGAAGACGCGGTCTCCCTTTTGGGTCTCTCACTGGGATTTCTCCCCGGGTGATTATTATTATTATTTTATTTTTTTCCCACTAGAAAGAAGACCGTCACTTTGTTTCTTTTATGAATCTGGCAAATTACTCTTACTTCTCTGGCATGTGCAACATGACCGCCGAGACGCAGCACTCGCCCGCCGAGGCGAGTCCTGTCGTCATGTCTCCAAACGTGAGCCTGGACTCGCCGCTGCCGCAGCCGCAGCCCCTCATGCTGCAGGCCCGGTCCAAGGACAATGTTCTGATCAAGTCCGAGCCCCGGGGGAGCAGTCCCAACACGGAGGACGGGGCCGCTCTGGGGCAGACCGAGGAGCACCTGCCCACCGGGAGCCGCCGCAGGAAGAGGCCCGTCCAGAGGGGGAAGCCTCCCTACAGCTACATCGCCCTCATCGCCATGGCCATCGCCAACTCCCCCGAGAGGAAGCTCACCCTGGGGGGCATTTATAAGTTCATCATGGAGCGCTTCCCTTTCTACAGGGAGAACTCCAAGAAGTGGCAGAACTCCATCCGCCACAACCTCACCCTCAACGACTGCTTCGTGAAGATCCCGCGGGAGCCCGGCAGACCGGGTAAAGGCAACTACTGGACCCTGGACCCCGCCGCCGAGGACATGTTCGACAACGGGAGCTTCCTGAGGAGGAGGAAGAGGTTCAAGCGCACGGACGTGAGCACCTACCCCGGCTACATGCAGAGCTCCAGCGCGTTCACCCCGACCCCCATGGGCAGGCCCTCGTACCCCAACACCCTGTACGCGGGGATAGGCTCCGGGTACGGCTCCCAGCTGACAGCCACATCCCCGCATCCGGCCATGCTGCATCACTACCAGACCTCCGCCGGGGTCGGCCAAGGACAGCCGCGCATGTTCAGCATCGACAACATCATCAGCCAGCAGACGGTGGTGCAGGGAGGCCCGGGGGGAGAGCTCAACTCCCAGGCGCTGGGTCTGGGCGGAGGCGACCTGGGCACCATGACCTCCAGCTGCTCGGTCACCGGCAGCGACCCGTCTGCGTGCTTCCAGAGCCAGACTGTGAACCCTTCAGCGAACATGCTGAGCAGGAGCAGCGGGAACCTGTCATCCAACCTGGCCGCCGGGTACCCGTACTCGTCCTCGGCCTCTCCTCCGAACCTGCCCGCCATGACCCAGTCCGGGTTCTCTCCGGGGAGCTCGCAGGTGTACTGCTCCGGAAACCGGCTGTCCCTGCCGGCGCTGCGCCCGGGCTCCTGCGCCGAGCACACGGAGCAGCTGCTGGGCCTCTCCGGCCCCATGAACTCCTACAACAACACCTACATGAGACAGGCCAACTTCGCGTCAGGACTGGAGCGGTATATGTGAAACTTTACTCGCCAGAAAGAAACAAATCTGACTAATTACGGGCTACTAAACGAGTCCATGGACACAAAGGTCCCCGTGAGAGTTTACTGATACTATTATGACCTTATAAATACGAGGACTGTATTCCAGAATGTCACCATTAAACGAAAGATTCATTCCTGTGAAAGAAATTCGGTGATTAATGACACGAAATGACCGAGCCTCACCATAAAACATTCCTATTTTTAAAAGGTGCAAAGCCATTTGAGATCCGTTTGACACATTCCATGACTGTTTCTCAGAGTCTCTTCTTGTGCCACATTTCTGTGTTTTACACTTTTTTATTTTTATTTTTAAAGTTTACATGTGTTTGTTTTTTTCATTCAAGTCTGCTGATTTTCATGTAAATAGTTTGTTAATGTGTAAAAAAAAAATTAAAGGGTGTTATCATTGCTTACGACAGGTCGTTTGAAATAAATTCTCTTTTTTTTTTACAGTAAAATAAATGTGGTCTTTCTTCACATCTAACAGCAGGTTGTACGTACATGTAGGTAGGGAAGCAAATTACTGAATGTGAGTCTCTTTTCTTCTATTCATAATAATAATAATAATAATTATAGTTATTATTTGTCATAATCTGTCTTGAGATTTGAGCAGTTTTAATGTTCCTGTTCGGTTTGAAAAAGAAAAAGAAAATCTAGCTGATGATTTTCATTAATTCGCACTGGGCCACATTTTCTGACCGGTGGAGGATCATTAGTTCAGCTACAGTTTAATCTTCCACCGACACAAAGTAAACACACAGCTACAACTTTGTTTGTTTGTTGAGCACATTAAAAAGTTGCTACATTAAGTAAGCAGCATTGATTTGATAGACTTCATTTAAAGCTTGTGTGTGTGTTATTTTTAATCCGAAAAGAAATTAATAATAATACATTTGTTCCATCATCGATGTCCCACATGAGCTGAGGCAACAGACAGTAAATTAAATACAAGTGAAGTTAAGGTTAGGATTTACGAATCAAACTTACTGGCTGAAAAAATATTTCTAGTCAAAACCTGAGAGAGGACAGACTGAACCAGCGACAGCGAGAGACGCAGTATGAACAGTTTGACTCTCTGTATAATGTAATGCTTTAATTCCAATCCTAGAAAGATAAAGTTATAATTCTGGATGTTGATCTAACCTGTCAATTTCTCTTTTATCGTAATTTAAATGCTTCATTGTTATTTGTTTAATAGATAGATATATATATATATATCTGTCAGACTTATGCTCCTAAAATAAACTTTTAAATTCATGGTCTTATTTCATCCTGTCAGCGCTCATTCACTCTTTTTCAGAGTGACAGAAAGAACAAATCAACTCATTGTTCACTTAACGATCAATGACTTCAACAACTGTTACTGCTACTCAGATTTGTATTTTTATTCCAGTTTGACTTTCTTCTATTAGTCCTCTGTTAGAAAATGAAAACATTCACTGAAGAATCCCAGAGGAGAATTATCAATGAACAAAATAGTGAAAAATGCCCTCTTAGTCATCTGAGGAGATGCCAGAGGAAGCACCCAGTTTCATCATTATTCTGTGACTGTGGTTAAACTTTGGTGTTCTAAGAATTTGTTTAAAAACACAAGTCACAAAAACGACTTAAAAGAAATATGGAGATAATTATAGATAGATACACACAAGAATATCATCTAGATAAATAAACTATCTTTGTTTTCATGACTGAATAAACAAACTGTCCTTAAAGAACAACACAGTTTCATATCGTTTTACTTTGTTTATATGTGGCGGACCCTGCCACCATTCTAGCTCCGAACAGTGTCCTGGGACCTTATTTTCCCCTGAGGACAGCGTGTTTATTCAGTTATGGAAAAAATAACTTTGTCTGACTTTGTATTATGACATCATTAATCTTGTAAATATAAAAATTCTGAATTTGAATTTCTTCTCCAAAACTGCACAGTGCCCGTTCAAAAATGATATTATATTCAAACTCTTTTACAGTGCAGCTCAGCAGGTCCATTCGCCTTTGAGCACTGGCTGGGCAGGACTACAGATATTCTGAAGCAGTCGGTCCACATGACTAAACTTCAGAACTCCGGTCTCATAAGTAACTGGATGAACAAATTTGTGTTGTATTTGACGAGATCTGTTTGTTTCCTGAAGGCGGTTTCCCACCACTAGATGGAAGCAAAAGCAAGGTGTTCTACCTGTGGGATTGTTTTCAGTCTCTTTGTGCAGTTCGCTTCTGTGATTATGATCAGTTACACTGACAGTCAGCACTGAAATCATGTCTGAAGTAAGAGTATAAATGATTTCACATGTTCAAAATCTCAAATCAGGCTGGCTGCAGAAGTCTTAATCGGGCATGATCTGATATCAAAGTCTTCAGACTGCTTTTATTCTGCGATGAAGCTTTGCCATACATCTGTTCTCAGTCTGTGACTTTCCGACCCTTCTCAGAGTTTATTTGTTAGTCGCCACAGGGATCGGTGCGAGTTTTCTGCGCTAAGCCGAGATAGACCTGCTGATTACATGTGACTATTGGTGCAAGGAGGAAGTTCATACACAACAAGATAAGTGGTTGGCTCCCTCAGCTCTTGATAATGAAATGACAATAAATTCCTCTTTTTATGTGCCCAACCTGGACTCATGAATCTGAACGACTTGAGGAGGGGACGGCATTAAAGTACCTGAAAAGGTTTGTGCAGCAAAACGCTCTCTGTCTGAAAAGTCACGTCTGTCCAGTTGAAAATGCAAAACTCTGTGCTTTGTTTTGTAGACAAAGAAACATCCAGGTGTCCCTGTAGCTTGCATCAATAATTGGCTTCATACACTGTATGTTATAAGAGCTTTTGAACATTGTGCTGCACTTGTCATGTCTGAACTTAAGGTTTCGGTTAGTATTTCACTCACTGAAAAGTGGTGGGGATTTAATATCTTTTGATTGAGAATTTACTTTCACTGGAAAACTACACATTTTTGTTTGATTATATTTATTTCACTGAATATCAATGAACAAATTCAAGTCATTCTTCTATTTTATGAACAGGTTGGATAAATTGGTGGGCGATATCATTATTTGACAGGAACTCTTCTTTTCCCTGTAAAAAGATTGTATACTGAAGGTCAGACTTCAGGTTCTTCTGTAGGGAAGAAGTGGCCTGATTTGGGACTTGACTTGACTTTTAACACAACCTCTGACTTGACTTGTTCAGCAAAAAAAGACCGCAGACTCACTTGAGACTTGAACTCACTGACGTGAGTCGCATGGCTGTCTCAAACTTACTGCTAAACTGTGATGGATTTAAAACTTGGAGACACACACTCAGTGCAGTCTGCTCTTCTCAGTTGAAGCTAATTCCTGATCCTCTGTTAGACTCTACTTTGGGCAAATTGCTTCATTTAACCTCCAAGTGTTTGCAAGATGCCATGCTGATTTCACAATCTGTCCAAAATGCAAATCTAATGTCGCTCTTAAGTACTGTGATTAAATGAATACACTTGTACACATAGTTAACATACCACATCGGCCTTCCTTATACTTTTAAGGCTTAACATTTTTTTCCCTATACTACAGGGCTTCTATTTTTTTTCCCTTTCTTAAAAAAAGTATTTAGTTTTGGGAAAAGAAAATCACACTCATTGTACAATATTAATGAGCAGTAATTATACAAACTCATAATATATTAATTCGTTTAAAGGGGCACTATGTAGTTATGGAGAGGAGATTCAAACTCACAACTGTAATATCTGTTATATTAACGATGTAATAAAACAAACTCAGAAATATTTACTCCGTTCAATGACTGAATAAACAAGTTGCTCTCAGAGGAAAATAAGGTCCCAAAACACTGTTTGGAGCTAGAAATGTGGCGGGGTCCGCCACATATAAACAAAGTAAAGCAGTATGAAACTATGTTGTCCCTTAAGGTCAATTTGAAATATTCAGACATGAAATTAATCAATAAAGGGATTTTCTCTTCTAATGAACATTCCTGCCCTGAAACGTGCACCTGTAATAAAGACCTCTTTCCATATCGACATGCTGCTGCTGCGTTTTAATGCGATTCACTTCACGTTGAATTTAATTTGCACCGTTCTGAAACTCTCAGAAGACGTCAGGAGCCTTCAGTTGAGTGGGAACTTTTTCAGTATTGCTATTTGCACCATGTCATCAGGACACGACAGTGAAGCAAACTGTCCACAGTTGTGGAGTTTCATTTTCCACAAAGCAACAGCAGGGGGCGCTTCAGCACCACAAACTTCGACCACCGGAAACCTCTCCATCCGGCCAGAATCACGGATCACGAGAATCAGAACCCCACTCGACCTCTGGAAACTTGAAGAACCAGAAATAATCCACTAATGCGCGCTTTGTTGTTAAATTCGAATTAATTACAAATTAAATTGAATCAAATTGAATAAAAAATGGCAGAAAAAAAACTTTAAAGCCTTTTCAACTATATAATGTGACAGAATGTGCAGGTACACTGAAGATGCTTCATAGCAAAAAGAGTTGTAAGTGAACAGAGGCCCTCTGTGGCACAGAAATACGCGTTTTTAAGCGGCTCATGCGGAAACTGATTTATGTATTGATTGTCACGTACAATAATTAAAAATATATCCCAACACCGTGTAAACCAATCAAGTCTGAGGAGACTGGTGATCAGGTCCAAGTCAACAGTTAAGTCCTGGTTTTGGAGGTCAGTGTGAGAGGTCAGATAAATAAACACACACATGAATGTAACGTGGACCCATCGCGGCAGAAACCTCAGCGCATCTATGGATGACAAAGAGAAACATGTAACGATAAATCAGGCCGCTTGCTGTGTGACGAGTGTCTATTTCAGATTTAACAGGCTTGTGACAGGCGGGTCACACAGGAGGACTCGCGGCTCGATCAGGGCTGTTTAACAAGTTGCATGCTTGACTTGCGCTCAGTGGAGAAGTTTCCTTCAATCAGAGAGAGGAAAAAAAGGACGGACGCAAACTTCAAGCGGCAAAACGCACGATGCAGATATACACACAACACAAGACAGGTGACAATGTGTGCGTGTGTGTGTGGGTGTGTGTGTGTGTGTGTGTTGGACCTGTGCTGATGTGGTGGATCAGGACGACGCATCACACGCTGTCCCTCTGCTGGCCCTCCTGCGTTGACGGAGACGAGCTGGAGCAGGTTGCAGCTCACCGTGTGCAGCCCTGGGAACTGTGCAGGGAAATGCACGGTGGGTTCATGTTGTGACTTCTTGACGAGGAAAAACAGACACACACACACACAAAAAAAACCCCCGTGAGAAGTGATGAGGGAATTAGGCTACTGGCCAAAAAAACCCCTCTGAGCGAGGGAGGGGGAGGATCAAATCCGGACAAATCGGACAGATTATTAGTGAAGACAACAGACGAGCAGCTCCGCTTCTGCTGGAGAGATTTCACGTATTGAATAACAATATTGAAATAAAAGTGATGAAAACGAACTGAAAATGAAAACAAAACACACACAAAAAAACTCATTAAACGTCACACGAAAATAGTCATGAAAGAGTCACTGAAGGGAAGTTGACATTTTTAAAATCAATTATAAATGTTTAGCCGTTTTTTATCTTCAATATTGTGCACTTTATTTCTGATTACACATGTAAAGTGTTTGAAGAATAGCGACATAATAATAATAATAATAATAATAATAATAATAATAATAATAATTAGAATAATAATCAGAATAATGTCTCATTATCATTTTCTTCGATGAGCAATCTGAAATTTGATTGCAGATAAAATTCGCAATAGCTCCGTAAACAAATACAATATTTGAAATGAGTCAAATGTTAATATATATCGATACATGTCTGTGTTTTGCTTTGCTTGTGTTGTGTGGGTTATTTCATAAAGACCACAGTAACAGTCATCAGAGCACACCTTCTACTCCTCTCACCTCACACTGCAAAAAAAAAAAAAAAAAAAAAAAAAAAAAAAAAAAAAAAAAAAAAATGAAAAAGAAAAAAGTAAATTTCATTGAGTCTCGCAACCTCCTGTTCAAAAAATCAACTCGCATTTTTTTTTTATGAAAATGTGAAATTTCTTCGTTGATTTGTCAGCAAGACTATTTTTGTTTCTAATGCATTCAATTTTTAAATATTTTACATTTTCGCAATCAACTGTCAAAATATTGATATGAACAGAATACGGTCGCTCTCCAGCTACATTCTGATAAATATAATCTCATTCTTAATCGAGTCCATGTGCGCAGGAACAGCTGATACCACCCCTCTTTATAACCCACATGTTTACCTTATTCTGTTTTTAATTCGTAAACGAAATATGAAATGTGGTTTTAACGGTTGAAGAGCACATCCGAATATTACTTTTTGCAGGGTAATTTCGTCCAGTTCCTGGTAACAGTGACTCAAAGACCACGTGACCAGCGTGCTCCTATAAATACCTTTTGAGAGCTAAGGAGGAGAGTGTCAGAGTCTGGCTGGATACCTACCCAAACCCGTGCGTAAAAGATATTTTGGACAGACTCTTGGATATCCAAAAGTAGCTTCTTCTTCTTCTTTTTTTTTTTTTGAAAGAATGACCTCGACCATAAACTGATCGCGGACAGAAACAATCGCATCTCAAGACCACACAAAGTCCAGACCGGTGCGTGACCGATGATCTTTGACTGTTTTGTTTCAAACCAGAAGTTTTTTCTGCTCGAGGAGAACCGCGCACGGCCCCGCTTGACCAGCCTCGGACGCCCCGGAGTCGCCAAATCCACAGGTCAAAGAGTTCTTTATCTTTTCAATAGATTCTAGCCATGTGTGCATTCAGTAGTTGGAGATAAAGCTGCAGCAAAAAAAGAAAAAAATCTGGTGTGGTTGTGAGGGAGAGAGAGGGAGAGAGGGAGTGTGTGTGTGCGCTCTCGCTCGGTAGCCTCACCGGACCAGAGGAGGAGGAAATCTGGGAGAGAGGGGGAAGAGAAGCGGCGTCTCCAAGGATGACTTTAGGGACGGATATGTCCGACAGCTCTGCATTGTCCGAAGATGTGGACATCGATGTGGTTGGGGGTGACATATCCGTCGGAAAGGACGGGAAGTACATTCGCCACGAGTTCAACTTGGACAATGACTCGGACGATAATTACTCCCAGAACGCGGCCGAGAGGGTCTCCTCCCCGGGGCTCAGCAGCTCCGACTGCCCGTCAGACCAGATGGGCTCCGGCGCAGAGGTCGGCAGCGTGATCGGGGACAAACCCCGAAAAAGTGCACTGGTGAAGCCGCCGTACTCTTACATCGCCCTGATCACCATGGCCATCCTGCAGAGCCCCAAGAAACGCCTCACTCTCAGCGAGATCTGCGAGTTCATCAGCAACAGATTCCCCTACTACCGGGAGAAATTCCCCGCCTGGCAGAACTCCATCCGCCACAACCTGTCCTTAAACGACTGCTTCGTGAAAATCCCACGAGAGCCGGGCAACCCCGGGAAGGGCAACTACTGGACCCTCGACCCGGACTCCGCAGACATGTTCGACAACGGGAGCTTCTTGCGCAGGAGGAAGCGCTTCAAGAGGCACCAGGCGAACGAAATCCTCAGGGACTCCGGTGGCTTTCTGCCCGGGTTTGGATACGGCCCGTACGGATACAACTATGGACTCCAGCTGCAAGGCTTCCACGCAGCGCACAACCCGTACCACCCGCACCACACAGGTGGTTCCTTCCCATTCCCTAACGCGCCCTGCACCTTGCCCCCATCAGCCTCCATATTCCCCGCGCCGCACCCCCTGCCCTCACTTTTAGGGGCCGATTTAAGAAAGCCCTTTTACCCACAACTAAGCCCGTCTCTGCCGCCTCTCAAGACGGACTCCAGCGCCCCGAGCCGGCCTTCATTCTCCATTGACAATATCATCGGTGGCGCCAACTCCACCGCTTCTTCCTACAGCGCGCAGCCGGGCAGCCAGGCGCAGATCCTGGCCATGTTGACCCCAGCACTGGCCTCTGCTTCCAGCCATTTGGACATATTACAACCCGGGCCACCGGGTCAGACTTTTTCCAGCAAAACCCCGACAATGAACACTTGTCCTTTCTAAAAAAATCAAAAAACAAACAAACAAAAAGATAAATGGCGAGACTGCCCCGAAAAAGAACTTTTAATAAAAAGCCAATCGTGCTGTGTTGAAGGACGGCTGAACATGCTCGGTGAAATAAGACTGTTTTCTGGCTCCTCTCTGTTTCCTAACAATGTACGAGGAGAGAAAGGTTTATTTATGGTTTGTAAATATGTGTATAATATTGACGGAAAAGCAAGAGAAACTCGGAGTAGGAGCTTTTTAAAATACAACGCTGGCCTGCAATCTGGCGTGTGGCCTTCACGTGCCGGTGGGAGAAAAAAAAAAAAGAAATCCTGCGATTTTAACTTAACTTGTCACCCGATTTTTTTTTTTTTAATATAATTGAGAATTTTATCATGATTTATATTTTGTTTTTATCTTGTGCGTCGTGAGAAAAAAAATGGCACTGTTCTTGTTGTTGTTGACATAGGCTGACAGAGATACGGCAAACTCAGGTTTTTACTTAGAAAGCACATGGAGACGAAAGGAGGGTTTCTGACTCAAACAAACAAACAAACAGACAGACAACAAAAAATCAAAACATTTCCCATCAACCCTCCTTGAATCTCCTCCACATGGTGATTTTGTGACAACATCATTTCATGTCTGTGGACACGTAGGCTATATGTGTTTCTTTTTTTCTTCTTCTTGGGTATAAAAGAGCGCATTACCTCTCTCAATCTTGTTTCATTGTTGTTCGTTCCTTATCTATTTTACAATTGAATCTGTGAGACATACAGTATGTCATGTGTTGCCAATAGAGAGAGAAAGAGAGAGAGAGAGAGAGAGACACCTAAATGTTCATAGGTCATTTTTACTTTTGGTTGTAACGACAAGAATAATAAATGTTTGTGAATTTGAAAAAAAAGGGTTATTTTTAATTGCATTGAAAGTTTTTCTCTCCACAAAAAAAAAAACAAAACAGACTAAACGACTTCAGGGTGAGTCAATGAATTAAATCATCAGGCTAAATGAAATGAAATGCATGTTGGTTTTAAATCTATTATTATGCATTCATCTTTTTTTACTTTGCCTTCATCAAAATCAGATCTTAACACTCGCACTTGTTGAGATCAGACCTCCTCTGATATTGGTTGCCTGAGGGGTCCGGGTGTAGACACGGCGATCGGATGAAACAGCCTCCCAGTAATGCAGTTAATTAAGACTCTGTCTCGGTGTGAGAACAACCGCTCACAATCCGGCTTTAAACATGTCAGACACGACTCGACGTGTACAACAGTCATGAATATCACGCAACAGTGCGCAAGTATTCCTCTTGTGTGGCTCTCGCTCGCTTGTAAAGGACCATTTTCCTGCGCGTTACAAAGCCCCCCCCCCCCCCGCCTCTAAATGAATGGGGGCCACGCCAGCGGGCCTCGGCGCTCTGTAATTGAAAGTGAACAAGGATATACCCACGGTCTTTTGGGGTTTTCGTTGCTAATTTGTAGCAGCATTTTTCATCAGGCTCCTAATCCACCATAATGCGGCTTTTCGGGCCGTTTGTTGATGTTGTCAGTGCGGACCCCTGGCCCAGGGCGAGTGAATGTGCGCGCAGCGAGCGGTCTCCCCCTGTGTGTGTGTGTGTGTGTGTGTGTGTGTGAGAGAGAGAGAGAGAGAGAGAGAGAGAGACGCAGCCACACACATTTAGAGCCCCTGAAAAGCAATCTTCTCTAAAGGCCCTCGGTTTGCTCCTGCTTTCATGTCGTCTGTGTTGTCTCGAGGTCCGTATAAAAGGAAAAGCAGTGGGACTCGTCCGGCTACAGAAAACAGGCCCATTGGTCTTTTTCAGAGTTGTTGGAGCACATGTTTCCAGACAGAAGGGTGGTGTAAAGCCTCCTTTATTTACCCGATCTGTGTGCAAATGGTTAAATTAGTTTGCGGGTGTTTTGACAGATGATTATTAAGGATGAAGGGTGGGAGGGCTGACTCCTCTGTTTCCCTTCAGCGCAGCTCGCTGGAAGCCTTTGAAAAAAAAAAAACAAAAAAA
>CAEMYA010000103.1:7949909-7968890 GCA_903131615.1 Diplodus sargus
TATATATATATATATATACACATAGAAACAAGCTGTTCTCAAAGGAAAACAAGGTCCCCAGAACACTGTGGAAAGGTGGCAGGGTCCGCCACATATAAACAAAGTCAAACAGTATGAAATTGTGTTGTCCTTTAAGGTCAGTTTGTTTATTCAGTCATGAGAACGAAGAGAGCTTGTGTCAATGAGGATCTTTTTCTTCCGATTAAATAAAATGTCCTCCCACTATGTAGTGCCCCTTTAAAGATGCTGACACGTTTCATCATAAAGTGTGAGAGCGCACATATTTGCAGTGCATTTCCCCCGTGCTTGGAAAGCAGCAGCGTGTTTTCTTACAGTTTGTAAAATTGAATTAGATACGGTGGGGAATCTGACCTCCCGCCAGACCCGCATATTTTTCACCCCTCAGGTTTTAGTGTTCCTCGGGTATTTTTGTTTTCTCAGCTGGAACTGCCATTAGACATTGTGTCCGCGCCGTCCATTTCTATCTTTACCATCTCTCCTCTCCCTCTCACCCGAACCACCTCCGCAACAGGGTCCCCCCCCCCCCAAACACCTCACTTTCTCCTCCCCTGGGCAGCTCACACCCCGCCACCTACGTCGATCTAAGACTGGACAAGACTGCAACACAGGCGGCTGTGCAGACCACGGGCATGCGCACTGCACTCACAGTGTGCCCAGAGGAAAGCACATGTATACACAGAGGAAAGTATGCAGGCCCAGGGCCTTCTGTCAAGTGACAGCACTAATCACAAGAGCAACTTTGTTTCTGTATGGGGATTTTCTGACAGATTAGAGGGGAGGGTTTGACGGTGCACTGTGTAGTTTTGGGGGAAGACATTTTAATCCAACGGGAAAGATCTTCATTGACTGATTTTGTTCTTATGCCTTAACAAACCAAAAAACCCAACACACATTTTTTGTTTTTTAATGAGTGAATAAATTAAATAAACAAACAGCACAGTTTCATACTGTTTTACTTTGTGTATATGTGACGGACCCTGCCACCTTTCTAGCTTCCAACAGTGTTCCTCGGACCTTATTTTCTTCTGAGAACAGCTTGTTTATTCAGTTATGGAAAATAGTTTGTATGATTTCCTCATTAATATTGTAAATATCAAAATTATGTCAAATTTCTTCTCCAAAAATACAAAGTGCTCCTTTAAATTTTGGTTTCCCTCAGAAAAGTTTTTTTTTTCTGTATGAAATGCGGCAGAACTCATGTCTGTGCAAGTCAACAGTAAAAATATTAACTCAAATTCTTCGTTCACAGTTTTATTTATATCATTTGTGTGCTGCCGTCTAGGGTTAAAAGTGACCTTCCACAGGTAAGAATCCATTTTTTTTCATTTGATTTCATGTTTCAATTGTCACTGGTGATTTAAAAATGTCCCCTCTGTGTGAAACAAAAACAATTATGTGTTCTGACATTGTGTAATGATGGGTATTTTGCTCAAATTTGATAGGAGCATAGGAAGATCTTCAGTCTCCGAAGATGGACGCCTTTCTCTCTACGCGGGTTATTGACCCAGAGTGCCTGTACAATTGCACACAATATAGCCCCATATGATTCTTCAGCGTGTAAGAGCCCTGAGGAGCCACAACAGCAGTTACAGAGTCGGCAGCATCACAGCCTGCGAGCAGCCACTTCACTGGAGAGGCAGAGTGTACAGGAAGAGTCAAGGGATGGGCGGCAAACACGGGGAGAGACGCATGAAGAGAGATCAAGAACGAGTTATCTTATTATTGTATCTATTATTTTCTATAGCTGACGTTGGCACAGAGGAGACTTATTTCCATCTGCTTGGGAAGTCACTGCACACACACACACACACACACACACACACACACACACGGATGATATACTCAAGTCAGTGTGCGTCAGGAGGTTTTAATTCAAAAAGCTTTTACATATCAGTCCACGTCGGACTTGCTCAGCTTTTATGTGGGGTTAAGTGTAACCATGCGTACATGCAGGTAGACAAAACATAATAAAAGTCTTATGAATGGCAGCCTGTACAAAGAGCTGCCCCTCAAACGCCACACACATGTCGACTCAGGGTCCACATGCAGCGTGAACTGACGTCAAGCCGGGCCTCCGAAGCATTGGATAGCCTTTATATGCGTTTATTTTCTTTATCCCCGTCATTAATCCGAGTCTATTCATGACTGAAATCCGATGAGCGCTGATGGATCACAAATGGAGTGCATTTTCTACATCTGCGAGTACGTCTGTGTGTGACCGTGTGCGAGTGCACAAAATGCCCAGGTTCAAAGGCGAAGTGCATAAAAAGGCCAGAGATGATAAAGCCACTCGGAGGCTCCTTGTGGAGGAGCGATGTCACACATGAAGAAAAGGAGAGCGGAGCAGAGAAAACAACAGGCTCCACAGTGAGAGGCTGATGCTGGGCTCAAGTAGCCCGAGATTGCACCCTGAGTAGAGGTAAAGGGCATCTGATCACATGTATGTATGTATGTATGTGTGTGTGTGTATGTGTGTGTCTGTGTGTACGTGCGTGTGCATTTGGATGGGGGGGAGGTTAATGTTGTTCATGACTAGTAGAGTCATTTCAAAGGGCTAGAGGCGCGGCTGGATGATGGATTGGAAGCTGAAGGGGCGAGCAGATGGGTAAGTAGAGAAAGTGAGGTTAAGTGGCAGTTAGATGTTGCAGATCTAAGCAGATCAAGAGCCGGGGAGTGTGTGTGTGTGTGTGTGTGAGAGAGAGAGAGAGACAGAGACAGAGAAAGAGGGAGAAACAGACCTCGCTATATTTCAGAGTGCCACCAAGACGTGATTGGGGCGTGAATATCGTATTTGTGACAGATTTAAAACTTTTGAAAGCAATATATCTGACTTCAGCTACAGCTCCTCACCCCCTCGACCTCCTTCCTATTATCACAGTGGAAGAGAGTGGCGATCGCAAGCCATGTGTAAACGTTTCCCATACATTGGCCTTCTGTAGCTTTGAAAAAACAAGTCTGCACTCTCTGGTATTATGTCTTGTGTCTGTTTGATGAACAATGATTCCACCTGGCAAAATGGAAGAGAAATTGGCTGTAATGATTCAGAGCTTTTCCAGTCACCAATTATGTTAGATTGCTCGGGTCTGAAGTCAATATACGGACTTTTTCTTTCTCTGCTGATTTGCCACGATTTAAACTTGGCAATTGAAATTTGCCAACCCCCGTCAGATAAAAATCAAGCCCAATACGTTAAAGGAAAGGTTCACTCAAAAATGGAAATTTAGCCATTATCTACTCGTCCCCATGGAGAATAAAAGTTGGGAAGTGAAGATTGTCCACAAAACATTTTTCTGGAGCTTCACAGCAAAAAACAGCACTGCAGCATTCTGATAAACAACTGAGGTGGATGGGGACTTAACGGGGACTTTACAACTTAACCTAACAAAAAAGTAAATAAAATGGCTCCATACAGCTCAACTGGCGCGATCCAAGTCTCCAGAAGCTGCGAGAAGACGTCATTCACACCCTTGACGGGGGGTCGAGCTTGTGCACCCACGTCAGACGGGGTGCGCTACTGCTTTTAGCTTAGCGGCTACAGTGAAAGAGTTCAGCTACATGAAAGGAGGAATATAACGTCTTTTCAAATCAATTTGAGATCTCAGGGCATCAAGAGACTTGGATTATGCTTGATGAGCTGCACGGAGCCATCTTACTCTTTCTTTTAGTTGTTTTCTAACGTTCTAAGACAAGTCCCCATCCACTTCTACTGCCTCTTCTACATCTACTGGGAGAATGCTGCAGCACTGTTTTGCTACGAAGCTCCAGAAAAGTTTTTTTGGACTGCAAAACTTCACTTAACTTCCCGTTGACATGAAAGCTAAGTAAATAATGACTGAATTTTCCTTCATGGGTGAGCTTATCCTTCAAAGCCCAACTATGATTACATGTTAAAGTGAACACAAAGTATGGGAACACCACGTTCTGCCAACACAAACTCTTTTTTTGGTACCGATACTACTATTCCGCAATGTCACTGCATTGTCTTCTAATGCTAAATCTAACTGCAGAAAGAATCCATGCACCCTGACGAAAGGGTAAAGTCATGTTTAGAATGACAACTTTATGGTTTGGCAGAAAAAACGCTTAAAAACCTTAACTGCACATTAAAGGTTAACCGAGAGCAGAAGACCTCTTGTTCTGAACTGCGAGACAAGTCAATTGGATATCCAGGCATCACTCAACGCCACAAGAGAAAAAACAGCCTTAATAAGCACTTGCCACCCAGCTAATATTAGCTCGCTGCAATAATTCAGTATTATGAGAGGCAACATCCAAATGGGAATCTGGTCAAAACCCTGCAGTTTCGTGGGGACCACTGAATACAATGATACCATAACCAAAGAGTCTACGGCCACACTATTGGTGCAGTTGGCTCATATGGACGGAGCTTCTGGATCTGAACGGCAAAGCTTCATACCTGCATTCTCTCTAATGGCCATCAGAGGGTGGCTCCACAGAGGTCTGATTGTATGTAAGGTTATGAGAAAATTATTATTTCTCACTTGATTTATTACCTCTGTCAAAGCTTTCCTCATGAGTTTATTGTCTCTATTGTCTTTGTTAATGCAGCATGGTGTTTATTTTGGTAAAGCTACCTTAAAGAACTTTGATATTTTGTTGATTTTGGAGGCCCTCTGTGTACAAAAGTGGTCGTGCTTCCATCGGCGAAACCACAAAATATAACGGCAAAAACAAAAGTATCTTAAGAGAAATCTCCCTGCTTCATTTCAACCAGCTGACGTACCACTCACTTTAATTTTGCCTACACAGGCGCTTCCAGTCTGCATGCAGACCCGGCTTCAGGCGTTAAGAAAAACTAAACAGAAAATAGTCGATCTTCTTGCTGAGGGTTTGGTTTTAGGCATCAGTATTATATAGAGTCTGTTTCAAAACAAGTCAAAAGCTCCTTGTAGTAGCTTTAATTATGGCTCCATTTAGAGTGAAATAAAGGATAAAGCAGGGTACGCTTTGAGACACGGCTTCCATGGCTTGTCTCAGTCAGATCCAATCAGAATATCCTCCCCAGCTCCACCCTTTTGTCCAAATATTATTCTAGCTCTCTTCTAGCTCTAACAATGCCAATACTCATGTTTGAGATGTTTCAGTCTGGACCGACCAACAGGCCGACATTGCCATCGCTGAAGCCGCAGTATTACGGGAAGGATGTGATCCAGGTAAGCAGGCAGCGGCTCCAGAGACGGAGGCTCTAAAGGGTGGGGAGGGTCGGGCCACGCAGCCAGGCGCCAACAAGGTTCGGGGAGGAGGGAAGTGAGTTGCGCAGGTCTGTTTGCCTTCTATATTGTAGGCTGCCTCGCCGGGACACGTCGTCTGGGTGGCAGGCCTGTCACGGGCCTGTCAGTGTGCTGTCACACACCATTGTGGCAGCACAGGATTGATGAGGAGCAGCAACAGGATGACGAAGGGCTGCCGGGAAACAGGAACAGGAAGAGGAGGAGATGAGAAGAGGAAGACGAGGAGGAGGAGAACTCTAATCGGCGGCAGAGGTTTTGTGAGGGTTTGCAGGATATCGGATGGAGACGAAGCCGTGACGGATTGACTGTTGATAACTGAAAATGTTTAGGAAAACGTCATGAAAGCTGGAACGTCGTGCAGTTTCTCCGAGCTTTCCAGCGCTTTGTTGAATATTAGAGTCTGCTGGACATTGATAAAATGAGACAATTACTTTGCACTTGGACGGCGGCTCTCCCCCCCGCACTCCCTCATCTTCTTCTTCGCGCGTTATCAGGAAATTCCAGACAAAGTGTCCGTCTGAGTCAACTCCCATTTATTAACCTGTGTGGCTGCTGTTGATTCCCATCTGGTCTGATGTGAAAAAAAAAAGAGAAGAAAAATAAATCAGACTTTGGCCGGATCGTTTTTCAAAAAGTTAAAGACAAAATGATTCAAGCCCTTTTTTTCAAAATAATATTTAGACCACAGTCACACAGCTGTGATGATGTCATAAGGCGACTTCCTGACAATGATTATGTGACAAACGCCTCCGCGGACCACCATTACGGAACGTGGGCACCATGTCAAGAGCTCTGACACAATAAATATCTATAATCTCTGGCATGTTCCAGGGACCCTGCCTGGCTCTTTGCCCCCTAAAATCACTCACCCCCACCCCACCCCCCACCCCACCCTCCAGAAGTGCTCCCAACTCAACCCACCTGCTTAAAACAAACAGTATTTGCAAATAAAGTCTGGTCTTAACCTCTCTTTCCGCTGAATCTGCTCTCCCTTTCTTACTCCTTTCCAATTATCCTAATCCTTCCATCCACTCTGTGATGTGTCAAGCCCCCACCTCCGCCACCCCACCTCCGCCAGCCGCCGGGGGATGTAACGGCTGATGTACGAGGGGTAATGGTCCTCCTCTTCCTCCTTGCACCCCTGCTTTCCTCTCCTGTTGCTGTGCTCGGTGGCTCTCCCTCCCCTAATTCAATTCTACATGCTTTTCTTGGCTTGACCGGCTCCCGTCTTGATTCGACAGTTTTTCTCTCTTGGCCCTCTTTTTCTTCTCTGACCTCCCCGCTTTCTGCATTAAATCCTTCTTCACTTGTTTTTGAAACCCCAGTTTCTGGTCTCTTCTTCAACTCCCGGCATTGCTCAGCCTCTTCCCCCTCTCCCCTCTTTTCGGGTTGCTGTGTTTTTAGTGCTGCCTCTGATTTGCAACCTCTGGATGTACCCCGTCTTGCTCTCACTCTCCGGGCCGTCTGCCTGCCTCAGAGGGAGCTGCTCGCTGGGGCTGAGAGGGGTCACGCCTGGGTGAGGGATATCACTTCTCCCCTATCTCCTTTTATCTTCACTTTCCTTATTCACCGTTTAACTCCCTTTTTCTTCTCTAGATCACTTTCTCTTGCTCCTTCTCTTCTTGTTCTCCTCTCCTTCTCCTCTTCTCCTTCTCTCCTCTCTTCTCCCTCTCCTCTTCAGGTGACACAATTGATTCGCCGAATACCTCCAGGAGCAGATCAAGCCAAAATCCTGCTCCAAGCCTACCTTTAAAAATGTCATTTCACTATGAAAGGCATGCATTTGCACATAAATTGATATTTATGATTTTAACATCTCCCATATACTGCATAGGGTATATTTAAAGGCACGTATACATATATCTCTTGTATGTGCAGCGCTGGAATGATACAGGCAAGACAGTGGAAGTGTAGGAGTGTGTCGGGGTGCTGATGAATGATCGTACATGTGTGAAGGAGATGCTGTTGAAGAGCTTTGTGTACACAGATGTAGAAAGGAAAAGAAAGCACCATGAAGAGAGTGATGAGGAGGATAAGGAGACAAAAGGGAGAAGATGGAAGATGGAGATAGAAAGAGAGAAGAAAAAGAGAGTCCTGCGTTCTTGTGGGGGGCAACTGCGGGGATCGTCTTCCCCCCTCAGCCCCTCCCTGGCCCCAGCCAGAAGCCTCCGGGGGTCCCTGGGTTCCCGAGGAAAAACATCTCGGCCCCCATCACCCCTGAACCCAAAGCTGGGCTGTTTACCTTGGCCTGGCCGCCTGACAGCTTTACTGATGTTACATACAGGCACACAGGGACCCTGAGTCAGAGAGGGAGCAGGAGCACAGAGAGGAGGAGGAGGACGCATGAGGAATGGAGGAGTGAGGAGGATGGAGGACGAGTGACGAGGATGGAGGGGAGGAAAAATGGCACAAGTTGAGGCGAAAAAGGAGGAGAAGGCAGAGGAGTAGAGCGAGAGGTGTGAGGGAGCGAGAGTG
Source organism: Diplodus sargus (assembly GCA_903131615.1). Taxonomy (NCBI): domain Eukaryota; kingdom Metazoa; phylum Chordata; class Actinopteri; order Spariformes; family Sparidae; genus Diplodus; species Diplodus sargus. The sequence goes on from CAEMYA010000103.1 coordinate 7,957,658, forward strand.
TCCGCTTACTCTGATCTTAATCGCCACGACCAGATCCGTTCGGGGAGATCGCCAGAGGAGCGAGCCGTTCGGAGGGGCAACAGAGTGCACGCTGAGTACACACCGGGAAGAAATATTGCCGGCGAAAAGTCGGCGCTAGAAACACAGGCATTAATTTTCATCAGCTTTCTAAGTAGATCACTGTGTATATAAAGCAATATTTTGTTTTTAGGATCATTGCTCGGTGTAGTATGTGAGATTTGAAAAGCAAATGTGGAACGGAGACTCAATATTTTTACAGGAGGTAACGTTACTCATTACAGTGCGGTGTAGAAATGTATACACACTTTCCATACTGTTCACGGAGAGAGAATGGGGCCGGGCGGGGGCCACTGCCACTCACTGAGCAAATGTTGACACAAGCACACCATATCTGCTTTAAAATAAATGAACATTATCAAATTAGAAACCAAACTTTTCATGACGGAAACCCCTGTATTCACCCGACCAGAGCTCACATGAATCACGAGCAGTGTCAAACGAAACACACACTTGAGTAAAAGTAAAGATATGTTCAAATTTTAAAGCCACCCATTTGAATAGTACTTGAGTAGAAGTCTTAAAGTATCTGATATGACACATACCTGGGTATTATAAGAAATTTACTGACAAGAAATTTACTAAAATGTCAAAACAAGTAGGAAAAGTAAATTAAAGACACATTTATATGTATCTTTAAACTGTATACTTGGTGTTGACTTGGCGTTGGCATTATCGGTGTGCTGCTTTGGCTTTGATGCAGCTTGTACTCTGCAAAGTAACTAGTAACTAGAGTTATCAAATAAATGTAGTGAAGTAAAAAAGTGCAATATTTGCCTGCGAATGTGGTGGAGTGGTAGTGTAAAGTTGCAGAAAATTGAAGCACCTCCGAGTTCTACCTAAGTGCTGTGCTTGAGTGAATGTACTCAGTTAAATTCCGTCACTGATCATGAGTCGGGGAGGCACGGTCAGTGGAAGAACACAAAAATGGTTTCAATTTGCAGTCCTCCTTCATCCTTTCCGGACAAAACTTCCCCTCCAGCCTGGCAGTTTGTCTATTTGTGGGCGTTTGTTTGTCCATCTCTGAGCCACAATGCTGGGCTGGGCCGGGCCGCAGGGGTTTCAGCGATGGGGTGGGAGGTCTGTGTTTTGCAGCTCAGGGCTCTAAGTCTTGTTTGTCTGTCCTGAGCAGCTGGACAAGCTGTAATAATACAAACGGGCCTTTGAACAGGCTGCTGTGTTGTGCCGCTCTGGCTTGGGTTACATCCCACACCCGCACACTTGCTCGCTCAGAACCGTCCGCGTGTGACGGGGCAGACTGGCAGCCGCATGCACGAATAATTCATACCAAAACTACGCGTTCGCTCGTGACTGAGTGCAGGTGGACGTCCAGATATGCATGCAAGACGCGCAAAACAATGCAACCCCGATCGCAGCTGAATAATCAGCCTGCTCTGATTCCTGCCTAACTGTGATTGATTATCTAAAACTCTGCCATCACTCTTCCTGTCGGTCTGTTTGTCCGTCTCCTCTGTTTGTTTGTTTGTTTGTTTGTTTGTGTGGACAGACGGCTGGCTTGCTTGTTGTTTGTTTACGGCTGATCATTTGTCACAATAAATCATTAGGCAGGGACACACACACACACAGACACACACACACTCACGTACACACACACACACACACACACACACCTTTGAGCCCTGTGGATTGTTTCCACCCCTCTCATACTGATTTAGGCTTACACAAACACTCCAGGCTCACTGCGCCGTCACCCTCAAATGCTGGAAGCACCTAAAAAAAAACCAACAAAAAAACAGAAAAGGACATAGTTGAGTGCCACCCCACTCCACTACACTGACGGATGACTTCCTCTGTCGTTATGTAATGGAGTTCAGGGCTTCACCTGCCCTGGTCGGCCGGGCCAGTGGCCTCTGTGCACACACCAGGATATGAGAGGATGGGGAATAGGCCTGTAGGTTGCTGGGTCGCTACTCTGGGGATCTACATCGACACCAGCAGAGAGGAGGCAGGAGGGGGTTTGGGGTGTCCACGTGGACTTTATGTCATTGCAGAGTTCACTTGTACAAAACCTCTGAGAACATTTCCTCACTTGCTTCTTGTATTGTTTCCGAGTATGACCCCTGCTGTAAAAGGTGTTTTGTGTCATATCCGACCGCAGCTGTTTGTACATTTTTTACAATTTTTGGATAAATCCCAGGAGGTATACAGTCAGGGTTGGAATGGATTACTGGTTCACCCCAACAGAACAAAGCCATCATTAATGTTATTAGCTGCACCTGTGCTTTAACTGCTACAGCAAGCCAACATGTTTATTGTGAGTACAAGTGCACTGGCAAACTCTCTGGGTTTTATTAGCGCTTTATGAAATACAGCTGCAGCTGGGCTGGCCACTTAACCCAGTACACTGTACTGTATTAAAAACATTGCTGGCACCATGTGATGGATAAATACATCTAGGAACATTTCCATTAACCCCACATAAATGTACGTCCTGTTGTAACAAGAATTTCAAAGGAGACATATTCTGCTCATTTTCAGGTTCATAACTTTGTTTCGCGTCACTACTAGAATAGGTTTACATGCTTTAACGTTCTAAAAAAAACACATCAGTTTCTTCTCCATCTGTCTGAATCACATCATTTTAGCTACTGTCGCTTTAAGGCCCGCCTCTTAAATATCGAGTCTGCTCTGATTGGTCAGCTCACACACGCCTGAGCCAGCACCGCTGACTGTGTCTTCGGCCGGCTCTGTTGGTTTTTTCAGCGTCCAGTTGGTATTGCCATGTCTAATGCTTGGTTCTGTTAAAAAAACACAGTAAACCATGACAGTGTGACAGTGAACTGACATTTACAGCACAGCAGCTGGACCCTGAAACTGAAGAAGCTAAATGGAATTCAGCCATAATTGATTTCATTATTTACACATGTGCTTTTCTCACTCTGACGTGTCCAATTCTCCTCAGTTAAAAAGGCCCATCTGCAAATATCAGCGTTGCTGTATGTCCAAAAATAACTTGCAAATGATCCATTACTGCCATTGTTGTCTCCCCCCTTAGGTGAGGTTTAGAACCGCAGGAGTAAAACTCAAAAGACTAAAGACTGAGTGTGAAGGCCTGTAGCTGGGTTCGGTCAGCTCTTGTGCTCTGATATGTGCTCATGATTTATAACATCCAGGACGAGGATGTGACGGTGCCAATGGAGCGAGAGCCGAGGAGGGATGCTGTGATCTGCCTGGATTATGGAGCCATGGGTCACACAGAGTTGAGCTTCTGGTCACAAAGAAAGCACAGATAGAGTTACTCATCCCTAGCAGCCAGAGTGAGACAGACACGACAAGAAGGAGATGAGTAGCCAGACAAAACTTTTCTTTTTTTGCAAATTATTTACGAGTTAGAAAGATGTGAAGAGAGACTCAGGCTTAGGGTTGCTAGTGTTGTTAATACCACTGAGAGACAACATTAGGACAAATGAGCCATATATGCATCTGCAGAATTGTTCAACCAAATCAACACTAATATTAGAGAGTAGTTCCAATTACATGTGATAGATGGCGAGAGAGCGGAATTCAGTGGGATGTTCATGAAGCTCTAGCTGTGTCTGCTGAATGTGTAGCTTCGGCCACATGCACCTAGCGAACTACTCGTCCCCTGAATTTTTGAGTAAGATGATTAGTGAACGCAAACAAACCTGCCATCTTCGTGATGTATTTGCGCTGTCAGATGTGTCGGGCCTCCCTCCCATTTTGATGAGCCAGTCCCCACTGCGTTTTGTGGCCGGCAGAGCGTGCGTAACTAGAGACTTGACTTGAATAGAAAGAAAATAATTAAACCGTGCAGCTCTTCTAGACATTTTATTGGGCTGATGGCTCAAATTATGAAACTGTGACGCTCAAAAAAGTGTATCCACTCTTCTACAGCCACTTCTCTTACAATGTAAGCTTATGAGAAAAAGTCTTTCTGGGCCCCAGTGCATCATGTGATGGTGTAATTACACGGTTTGGCCACTAGGAAAGTTGCCTTTCAAGTCTGGCGCTCTTCCTGGGGGCTTCACCCCGACTTACAGCACGTTTCACTTAGTGCTGTGGCTGAAATGTCTTTGCTCTGATTGGTTGTAGGCCTTTCCCATTGCAGAGGCATTTTGATCTGCGCTCATTGAAAATTTGGGAACTGAAAATGAAAGGGGCCAGACTAACGTGCATTCGCAAATTGATCTGGGCAACACCCGGCTAGGTCGAGGGCATCGTGGCTGAAGATGTGCATTCAGCCATCATGCCAGCCATCTCTAATATTAACCTAAACCCCATGGTCATTTGCAGCTTGTATGTTTAGTCTGAAGCTTATGTCCAACCATTTCTGATTTAAAGTCAGTCTTGCAGTTTGATAGGTCAACCATAGCGCTTTAATCAGTAAAACTTGGGGGATTCATGATTTTCGAGTTTTCACGATGGGCACCACCGTACGCACATGATGTTTTGTGCATTGGAAGAGAAAGTGCAAATCTGCACAACAATTGACCCAAAACAAGCTTCAATTCCTTTAGCTATTCATGACAAATAATTCCACTGGCAAAAAATGACACAGACCTCCAAAGACACAATGAGAGTGGAGAAAACGAAAGGAAGGAATGGGAGAAAAAAACGAAAAACAGAAGGACAACAGGACGACATTGTAAAAACAAAAGTGCGTCTCGGCCCTGTCCTCCCCTCCTGACCCGGAGGCCCTGGGGTGAGTTTGTAAACTGCTTCTCAGTGACCCCAACATCTGACCACCCTGTCCTCTACCTGCAATAAAACACAGACGGAGGCACCGCGAACACAAGCCAGCCCCATCAGCTAAGACCAACCGGCGGGCCTCCCAGTGTCCACAGATCAGCAGAGAGAGAGAGAGACCCTTTCCAAAACACAAGAGTATGTTATCACGCTGTTCGTTTTTCTTCCGCTGTGTGGACTTCCTCATTTTTATGTCGTATTTCCTGTTATCAGTGTGTGTGTGTGTGTGTGTGTGTGTGTGTGTAGGTGCACATGTAGGCAAGTTCTCGCCCCATTTATCACCCTCACATTTACTTTTGAACTTCTGATCGAGTGCACATGACACGGGTCATTTCTTTCCCGCCTCGCTCTCTCTCGCGCCGCGTCTTGTTTTTACATGACGCGCTGGGATTTGTTGTTGTGTTTGGTTTGTGACTCCTCAGCCGCGGTCTTCATTAGAGAGCGAAGGGGACGAGTATTTGTGGTGGGAAGGTTGAGGTCACGATGGTGTTTGGAGTACACGCGCATGACTGATTCGCGCGGCCTTGCCGAACTATGCAGACTCTGATGAGTCAGCCAAAACTGCCAGCAAGATTTAAACTTCTGGTTAATATAATGTTTTGTATTTGATTGGAGTTCTTGGTTAAAGTCTATGTTGATGTTTCCCTTACAGTGTTTCTCAAATTTACAAGCAAAGTTCTGAAATTTCTCTAAAGTAGTGTGAATGACAACTGTTTTGATGAGAACATACAGGAGGATTTAACAAGATTACATAATTAATCGAGCGCAAGTGACTCCGATCGTGGCTTTTAATTGCTACTATTACAGCTATGTACATCTCCATGCAGCTCTACTGCAGAAAGAAGACATTAAAGCAGTTTCTTTCAAGATTTTTCAGTAAAAACAGACATGTGAGACAGTGAAAGCCTGTGTGTTACTGAAAATGCAATGTTTGAAAATGCTAAATGCTTAGCTGCAGCCTCGAAATCAAGCGTTACATTACTGGAAGCATGAGCGCGCAGTAGTTTTTAAAACTGAGCTGTTGTTGCTATCAGATGAGCAAACCAGATACGGGTGTGAGCACGGCCCTGGTGTTGGTGACCGGGTGAGCTGTGAGTCGCCTGATGAAGACACCTGATGGGCTGTTGAGATGATACAAGGCAGCAGCCTTAATGTCTGGAAAAGCCCTTTCGCGCCTCCGACAGAGATTTCAACCTCCACTGTAAGCTGCTGCTCTTCTTCTCTCAGACAAAGCCGCCTCACCAGGACTGAAACAGAACTGCGAGTTTAAAATTTCAGTTTGATTGAGGAGGATGATAGAAGACTACTCTATCCACTTTTTGTGCTCCTTTCATCACCAGGCCCAGCCTTTACGGGGCTCTGATTTGGGGGTTCTACTCCTTGATCCGTTTCAAATTAGTACAATTACTTTTATATTGACACCGAGGTTGCCAGAAAAGTATTTTTCGTTTGATGACATTGTCTGGGGTCATTTAAAAGAGGATTCACTGTCTTATTTTTGTCAGCCATGTTAAATTAAAACTTTGGTGGCTAACATGCATACCACGGTGAGGAAATATTTGCACTGGTTAATAAACTACATGGGTGTTGCCAATTAGGAAAGATATTCGTTGATGCCGCTAATTAGGCTATCTCTAGAACGCTTACTTTGATATTTAATGTTGAATCTTTAGATTGCCTCACTTTGATCAAAACAAAGGCTTAGGCCATGTCCACACGTACCAAAATGATCTTTTTTTCCCTCCGTCTTCCTCGGCATAGTTTCAAGAATATTTGCATCCAAACGGATCCACTGAAAACGACTCTAAAACGCTGTAGTTCATATTCCAGGCCTATAGGTGGCTCTTGAAATTCAACAAAAACGGAGAAGAAGAGACGAAGCATGCGCATAAAGCTTGCGCACTGTAAACAAACAGACAGTAGACGGAGAAACCGAACACAACAAGAAGAAGACAGAAATGGCTAGTGCGAGGAAACCACGATCGTTTCTGTGGACCGATAATGAGGTCGAACTGCTGCTGCAACTCACACTCCGCTAAAGGGCAAGTAAGTTGCAAGAAACACAAACACAAGCAGTAGTCTGCCATTGTTGTTCAGAGGTCGAAGGCTAGAGGTCGAGGGGTGATGGCGTCATTGATAGGGAAAGTGTGCAGATTCGCTGTCCACACGAGAACACAAGGGCTGCATTTTTGGATTTTTCCACCCTGAGACCCGGTTAAAAAAAATAGCCAAAACGATGCAAAACATGTGCGTTTACACAGAAAAGCGTTTCCGTGTGGATGGCGCCTTTGAAGGTTGGTCCATTACTAAGCGTCAAGTTACCAGGTCTGGCAAACACCCCCCATACTGACCCCGACAACTGATGTTCACAGATGAATTGTAAAGTGTATCAACAACTCATGTTCATGTCTCGCCACACTGCCATAGCAAGCCTGGTAGCTACCTTGAAATACGAACCCAAAAACACGTTCTAATCTTAACTCAATCAATGGTCTTATATCCGACCTTTTTCTATTCGCCGGCATGAGAGGAGGCCGCATGACATAAATGCGTTATCACAAGGAGATGCAACAGCTCATACCAAGGTCCATAACAATCTTTATCTCTTTTCCAGCATGCTAACTTTTCTTGGCCAATCGTAAAAAGAAAAAACTGTGTGTCCATAGGATAGCAGCTAAGATGGATTTGTATCCGCAAGTGTGTGTTACTTTATATAGTCTGAGTTGGCTTTACTTCACTCTTTAGACCTCCCATGGTTCCCTGTGGTGTTGGGCTGGCGTCAGTAGCATCACGCAGAGACGTATCTCATATCACAGCCACGCCTTCTCTCTGCCTCTTCCAGTCCCATTGGCCACCCCTGCTGTTTGTTTAGTGTTTGTCAAGTTTTAGGATCGCCATGTCTAATGCTCTGCAATAACGTGTGTTTCACATTAGAGCTGGGGGGGGGGATCCACCTCAGAGAACGGGAGAGTGATAGAGGAGTATATATATGACAAATGGACAGAGAGACAGAGGGAGGTTTGCTGAGCTCAGGTCTTGTAGCGGAGTGACAGATGAGACAAGGGAGAGAAAACAGATCAAGAGGTGGCGCAGAGATGAAACTGGGGAAATGACTAAGGAAAGAAGAGCAAAGCGGTGGAAAGAGGAGGGTAAGATGGTGGGAAAGAGCAAGAGGGCATGCGGAGGCCACGCGAACCACCAAAAATGGGTTGAAATGAAAAAGCTGATGAACCCCTGCTAGCGGGGGCCAGATCGAGCGGACGGGAGGGAGGGAGGGAGGGTGGGTGGGGACGGGGTTTTAGCGGGGCTATCGGGAGCAGCACATCTGCAGAAGTCATTAAGGAGTGTGTGTATGTATGCGGCGTGACACTGTGTTTTCTCTGCCCGGCCCGGCTTGGGCCTGCGCGGCAAAACTGGGATCGGGTTTCGTCAGCGTGCAGTGGGGGGCCGTCTCCAGTTGACGTGTGATGATTTAGTCAGGTGTGAGCGTGCACTTTCCAATTTGGAGGGAAATAAATTAGAAGTGATTTTTTATGAGACCTCTGTCCCAGGCTGTCTTAACGCTCTCTCTCCCTCCCGCCGCGCACTGTCAGCCCAACTGATGTGTTTATAAAGAGCGTTGCACTGGGAGCTGCCCCACATAAACACGCACACACACACACACACTTACACTTACACAGACAGAAACACACACGTGTACGTCCAGACATGAGCAATGCAAACAGTTGCCATGCATTTAAAGCATACATGAGTGAACATAGTTGCGACTGTCTTTGCATAGTAGGATAATTCTACAAGCTGCTCGCTCACATTTTTTATGCTTTTCATACAAGATCACCGAGCAGGGAAAACAAAACGATACTCCTCGTGTCCTCTTTCCCGTCCGCTTTACAGCCGAGCCCTCTGACTGGACAGTGTGTTTCAGTGGCAGCATTTCGTCAGCGCCTCTTCCAGGTGCAGGAGCAGCTCTGGCGAGTATTTAAAGAAAAAGCAGAGGAACGCAGGTGTGTTAGTGGTAGAGGATGCAGAGCAGAACAGATCCAGGCGGGAGATGGTTTTCTGAGGGAGACATGTTTGAGCCCCACTGGGGTCTAGAAGCCGGAAACCCAAATCCCACCTGACCTCTGACCTCTGTTTGGTTCCCCTGCTACTGCTCCCACACATGGCTCTGGCTGCCTTTTACTAAATGACTGCCTGACTTGTCTTGTCCGGTCGACTTTCTTCATGCCTGTTTTTCCGCCCCGTCGCCTCTCTGCCTGTCTGTCTTACTGACTACCTGTCTGTTGGCCTGCTTGCCCTGTAGACACTTTGTTGGACCATTTACATTGCAGATTACAGGTAACTGCAAAATAAATCACCTCTTAAAGTGTTCTAAACGAGAGCTTTTAACAAATCACACCAACAACTAATTCATAATTCGAGTGAGAAATCGTGAAACTGTTGGTCATTTGAACGTCCACGTATAAAAATCAGTAATTGGTGCATTTTAATGAAATTCAGTATCGTACAAGATGCTGTACATGTGAAGGAAATAATACAGATGCTGTGGCTGAAGAGAAAAAAGCTGTCCACTGCACTGAAGAACTATATGGACACACATCTATGGGAATACAACAGGTCAAAGTTTGATATCTGAGATAATGTTGCCTTTAGCATTTTTGCGACAGTTTAACTGAACAAGTGTCAGTGAGATACATTCAGATCTAGTTGATTTTACAGGAAAGGCACCTCGGTTTGTGACCTAGGTACAGCAGATAAGACGCAGAGGTCAAGGCTTTACGGCCTGAAGGCGAGTTTATCTGACAGTCATGTTAAAGGTGGCACACCTCAGTCAAACACTGATAACTGCAGCAGCATCAGGAATGCATGATCACACATATTCACTTGGATGTTGAATAGTAAAATAATAAGAAAAACATACGTATACAGAAAATGTGTAATGTTTATTCAGTTTGGACAGTATGAAATGCAGCTACATCTTCCCGCTCCCCTCCTGGAGCGCTCCACCTCCAATATTTGAATGCCTCTCTTCCTCATCTCTTTCCTTCCTTCTCTCATTAGTTCCTTCTTTGTTTCTATTTTTCTTTCTTCCTTGTTTCCTTTTTTCCTCTGGCAATTCCATCATTGTTTCCTTCCCTCTGTGCCCTTTTCCTTCCTACTTCCCTCACTTGTTTCCTTCCAAACATTTTTCATTTGTCCTTTATTCTTTCCTTCCTTCTATTCCTTTGATATTAACTTTCTTTCCTCCTTTAATTCAATCATTGTTTACTTCCTTCTTTAGTTGTTACCTTCCAACCCCTTTTACTTCCTTCCTGTCCACCTTACTTAATTTCTTCCTCCTGAGGGAAACAAGGAGACAAGGAAGGAAGGGATGAAGGAAAGACGTAAGCAGAGATAGAACACTATAATATAACAGGAACACTATAATGGATGAAATAAAAATTAAATTTTTCTGTAGTTGTTTCCTTCCTTCTTCCCACATTTGTTTCCTTTCAAACCTGTTTCATCTGCCCTTCCTTCCGTTCCTTCGATATTCTTTCCCCCTTTAATTCCATCATTGCTTACTTCCCTCTGTAGTCTGTAGTAAGCAGAGATATAAAGAAGAACATTATGATGGAGGAAATGAAAATAGGTGGGCAAGAAACAAGGAATTCAGGAGGGAAGGAAGGACGGGCAGAAAGAAAGGAAAAGGAAAGGAAAAGGCAGGAAGAATGAGAGAAAGAAGGAGGGAAAGAAGGAGCTGCACAATCCTTCAGGAGAAGGACTTTGACACTGGGGTTGTGGCTGAAGCTGGATGTGCTCCATCAGATCTTCTCTGTTCATGGGCAGCTGATGGCGACCATTTTGGGTTTTGTGTTTCATTCGCCATGGGCTGAAGAACGAAATCTCCTCTCATCAGCGCACCGCAAGGACACAAACTGAAAACACAATGCCTCATCCAATACCCCACTGTAAAACATTCAGTTTGAATATCAAAGTAGTGGTATTTCGACTTGAGAGTACGTGCACATCAATAGACTGAACAGTAGGATGCAATATCCATCATGGTCAGTCATAAAGTTTATGATATGTTGTAGAATGTCTGAATAAACTTGTTACTACATCACATCAAAACGAAGGTTCACTCGGCAGTGATGTTGGTAGGTTTTATTTGCTTCAACATTGAATGACTCTAAAATCAGTCCTGAGCCTTTGTAAAGGGGTCCAACACAAGTCAGTAGCTTATTGTTTCTTAAAGCACTTTTAGCAGCTGGACACTTACAATGGAACTTTGAACAGGAAGTCGGCACACAGCTCCTCATCTCCAGGCGAGTCGCTCTGAATTTGCCTAACCCTCCTACACAGAGCAGATGAACGAAAGAGATTGGGAACTTTTAACCGAGGGGGTCAAAGTCTCCTTCCTTTACGAGTTGTTACAACATGAATG
>CAEMYA010000103.1:7968979-7988028 GCA_903131615.1 Diplodus sargus
AGAGGGAGAGAGGGAGGATCTAGGTATGGGGGGAGGAAAAGCGAGGGGAGGGAGGGAGGGAAGGAAGTGAATGGTGTAGTTTTTCTCAGCTATAGCGCCCCTGAGCGAGGTGAGAGGTGGGGGCCAGGGGGCACTGGCTGGGTGGTCAGCATGATCGGCGACCTGTGTGTGTGTTTATGTGTGTGTTAATGGCCGTGTGTGCATGTAAGAAAGTCAGAAAGAGAAAGGAGTTCCGTATGCCGAAAATCTCACCATGGGAATAATCAAAAGCATCTCATATTTCCCTCCAGGCGGTTTGATCCCTTTTTTTTCTGTCCTTGTCTTGAATCAGTTTTCTTTTCCTCAGACTACTACTTCTATTCTTGTGTCATTGTTATTCCACGCAGAGCTTACACATGCACATTCTCTGAGGTTTTGCCCTTTATGGGCTGCAGAATGAGGTGTAGACCAAAATGACTACTCTAATCGAGTAGCCGCATGGGCCCTAAAACAACAGGCTGCATTTAGCCAATATAATTCATTCCTCTTGACCATAAAATATCCAGGGTTAATAAAAAAGGCATCAAGTATTGAAAGCTTAAGTGTTTCACTTCATACAGACTCTTGCTAAGAAAAACACAGCAAGCGGGGAGCTATGTTCACTTTTGGGATGTGGGATGATGCCAGTTGAGGAATAGTTGATGATTATTTGCTTTCTTGCCAAGAGTTAGATGAGAAGATTGATACTACTCTCTTATCTGTATGATAAGCTACAGCCGGATGGTGGTTAGCTTAGCACAAGGACTGGACATGCGATGAAACGTCCAGCCTGGTTCCGACCAAAAGTGCTTACCAGTACTTGTAAAGCTCGCTAACTAACAGTAGCCGTGTTTATGTATGTAATTGTCAAGCGAATCTGAGGTGAACGTTTATGTTTTACGGCCCAATAAAGATGAAGCGAAAAGGTTTGTTTCAATCAACTGGCCTGGAGCAAATGGCAACACAAAGCGTAGTTTTGTCCAAAGTTGGCGGTCTTTGCTACGTTATCCACGGTTGTAATGAAGAGAACAAGTAGATGCTGTGAACTGGAAACAGAACTAGCTGTTTGTCAGCTATGCCTAGAAGAAGAAGAGTGACAACAACGAAACAAGAACAAGCCGTTTTGGCCACCTACCAAAGAAATATGGATAGAAGTCTTCTGAGAGTGTCAAATAGGTAATGGGTATAACGCCTTTAAGCGACTTAAGCCTCCCCTCCCACGTGGTAAATGATAAATGAACTGCACTTATATAGCTCAAGTCTTAGCGACCACTCAAAGTTCTTTACAACACAAGTCAGCATTCACCCATTCACCCACACTGGTAGTACAGGCTACCGTGCGAGGCGCCACCTGCCCATCAGGAGCAGTGACCATTCATACACTTACACACTGATGGAAGAGCCACCGCAAGACTGCAGGGGCTCCTGAGCCACAAATATTTCTGTTATACATTTCTGTATATAACCTTCAGAGATACAAAAATGCTACATTATGGTATCTGGGTGATTTCTGGAAGCAGGCTTAACTAGAGGCTAATGTTAGCAAACCAGCTCTGAACAGACAACTTTCACTGTAAACGCAAGAACTTTGCAGGCACTGCTAAAAGGCTAAGTAAGTGTCGCTGGGTTAAGTGAGTGCTGTTATATCTTGTATCTAGTATAAAGTTTCCAGTCTTTACGCTTAGCTTTAGCTTATATTTGCCAAAGAGACATGAAACTGGAATCAATACTATCTCGGATTCTTTTAGGATTAATTTCACCCTCATTTAAAGCTAACTGATAGACTTATTAACACCCTGGCCAACTTTATTTACAATATTTGTTTATACAATAACATAGTCACGCTCATGATCCATCCATCCAGCCAGTTGTCAGTCACACAGTAACACACAGTGTTCCTGCAGTCTTTGGAGTTCTTTGGTAATTCTCGTTCAGGCCGTAGCAGCAGTGTGGGCAGCGCGTAGCCACATTCAAGAGCGGCTAGCTGTCATCAGACGTTGCTAAACCTAAACAACGAGCGGCCACAGACCCTATTCCCTCTCACCCTGTGACTACACTCCTATCGGCTTCCCACACCATCATTAAACAAGCACACATGTTCTCGCTCCCTTTCGATATTACTCTCAGAAATATTTTTTCACATCTTCCCACCCGGCTCGTTCTCTCATGCCGTCCGCACCCGCCATCTTTTATCCCCTGACTCCTTCACTTCTCGTGCTGTCTCTCAAGCGGATATCTCTGTCAAATGCACACATGGCAAGAAGGCAAACATAAGTCAAACACATTCAGAAGTGAAGCATTGTAAATTTATGGTGTAGGCTTTGATCCAGAGAGCTCATGTGTGACAAAATGTGTTTGTGAGCGTGGGGGAAATCCAAACCTGGCAGGAGTAAGGGGATGGATCAACAAGATCAAGCGATGTGGGGCGAGAACATTCATTTCAGATGGCCCGAGCCGTGACAGAATTGTTCCTGCATGCTGTTTTCCACCGAGCGCCGGTGTCATGTTCGCAGGTTCCATGTGTTGTAAAGTCAGAGTGGTTTTGGCACAGGGGGCGAAGCCAGCTCCCGTTCTGAGGGTGAACCCCATCCTGCCCGATGCGCGGTGGGCCACAGAGTGACGCAAAGTCAGGCGAAAGGAGCGAAAGTGTTGACAAGGCTGAAGCTGGAAATCCAACCCAGCCCTGACACTGAATACTCAGACTGCCACTTCATGTTCCCCTTCACAAACATCAACCCCCACCGTAGCTGTCTGTCTTCCCCTCTCACTCTTTGTCTCTGTGTCTCTCAAGCTGTGTTCTTTTTATTGGATCAGGTTTCCAGTTTTTATAGATAATGATGGCGTTCGGCTAGAGGAAAAGAAATGCCAAAATCCAGTCAGAGCTCTGTAAATGTCTCTTTTCCTTCCATGTAGCAGATCCTTCTCCTCATTTTCTTGTCGTCTGGCCACTCCTGTTGCTCTGCTTCTTTTGTCGTTGTTGAACTATTAGTATACACAAAGCAAACTGTGAAAAGTGAAGAATTTTTAATAACAGACGTACAAGTGATGTGCTGTTTGTAAAGTGGATATATGTCACGCCCATGCTTTGCAAGTGGGGATTAACCTTGAATCTCTTAATAAAAGTGGCAGAAAAGTGCTGATAGTATAGTATAATATATAATATATATATAATATATAGTATAATTCATGTGTATCCCTGAAGTTGAATGTGTCCATTTGAAGGCCATTGTATATGCTGGCCAGACGGACAGACAGACAGACAGACAGACAGACAGACAGACAGATTCCACTGTGACTGGGAAGGGAAAGACGACTCCGCAGCCATCACTTCGGATGCTCCTCATTCCTGTCCACGCAGAATTATTGTCCCTCGGAGGGAAAGGAGACAGGTGGTCGCATTGATATGACACCCATCCAGAAACTCATTCCTAGAGTGTAATGGAAAAGGCAGCAGGATGGAGCAGAGAGCCAAAAGAAAAAACCCTTAAAAGTGACCGACGGTGATGAAGACAGTGGATCCTGACCAGCTGCAGTGGGCGCTGTTCTGTCACAGACGCTCACCTCGTACGTCCCTGTATGACACCTTCACACAGTTAGCTATAACAATGGCTGATGGTGAAGAAGATGATGATGGCGATTGTGAAGGTGGAAATGCTGGCAGGGATTTATGCTTACTGGCATTGTAAACAGCTGATAAGGGGCAGCCAGGCGTAGCTGGCATGTTATTCTGCAGTAGCAGCAGATTACTGCTGTAAACAGTATCAAAATCTGATAAGGTTTGAAATATAACACCTCAGGTCGTGGTAAAACGAAGAGGAGAGTGATGGGGATGGAGTAGTAAGAGATAAATAAATGAGCAGGGAGAGGCAAAGAAATGAGGACAGCAGGAGGAGGGCAGAAGGAGGGAGGTGTGGGTATGTGAAGAGGATCACAGGCAGACAAAAGAAATTTAAGTGCCTTTTTAAAGCTGGTTTATGAAATCAAAGCGCTGGGGACACGAGTTAATGTTTGATATATAGCAGTCAGAGACATGTTGTTTCTTATAGGTTTCCTCATTACTTTAGCACCCCGAGACAATCAAACCACCACACGCAGCACAAACATCCTGTGTAACATTTACTTTTCTCGCAGCGAACTGTGACTTTGCTCTCCCAGTCAAAGTGATGATATAATCAATACTGTTTGCTGCTCCCTGAAATAACCCCGTCCTCCTCGCGCGCGCGGCTCCAAACTGTTATGACTCACGTCATATCTAAAAAACTCTGATACAAACACTTGAGCCCCTCCATTATGTGACTGTACTTTCATGCTTTAACACACAAGTGGATGAAACATTGGTCATTAATGTGCAGCAGCCCTCTCAAATCCATAACCGTAACAGAGTCGACCCCTGACACACTCCATCAACATGTCTCTGCTTTTCCATTCGCTCAGACTTGGTAAGCTGTTTCCTATATGCCTCAGAGTAATTCAAAATCATGAATTAAAATGCACAAAAAAAGAGATGTAGCATGGCTGTCTCTGACGGGGATTTTCTGCTGGTTTCTCATACGGTAAATCAACTTTAAAAGTGCATTACGTAGTTTTGGGGAAGAAAGAGAAAGATCTTCATCGACTGATTTTTTTTATGCCCGAACAAACTAAATAAACAAATCTTCATTCTCATGATACTGTTTCATACTGTTTTACTTACATTTTATATTTGTATATTTATACATTCATATTTGGCGGACCCTGCCACCTTTCTACCTTCAGACAGTGTTCTGGGGACCTTATTTTCCTCTGAGAACAGCTTGTTTATTCAATCATGGTAAATAAAAAAACTTACATTTCTGAGGTTCCGTATTTCTACTAAAAAAAAAGAGTTTAAATTTATTCTTCAAAAGCACACAGTGCCCCTTTAAAACTAGGTCAACAGCTTTCCGTAAATAAGTGCTGGGAAAAAAATGAACGCAAACCGCTGATTTAGGCATTAACGTTTCTATAAATCACTTCCAAATCAGAACTCTGTGACCTTCAGCAAATGCGCGCACGAGACACTTTTATAAATGAGGATCCCGATCTCTCCAGATGATGCCGGGGCACAGCGGGAAAAAAAAAGAAGACATAACCGCACAGCAGTTTTAGATAATCCCCAAGATGGCTCTCCCCTCATCTTATCGCCTCCTCGTCTGCTTAATGAGACATCTCTTCTCGCATGTCTGAGACTCCGGTTTGATTAGCTAATGAGGCCGCGCTACACTCGCACTCGTGGCTAATGATTTGGTGTCATGCATAAACACTCAGGCAGCTGAGGAAAAGCTAGTTAGTCCTTCGTTTTTGTTTTTTCTTTAAAAAAAAAAAGAAGAAAAATCTGTTTAATTAGTGTTTATGTGCATGAGGAAGCCAGGAGAGAGATTTCAAATAACAATGAAAAAAAACATAATGGCGAGCAACAATTATCGCACTGCTTGTAAGCAGTTAGTCATACTAAGCTGCGCTATGTGAAAAGAATACACACTGTATTTACACAGACAGGTGTGAGTGACAGAGAAATAGCACAGGCTCTAGCGGTGGGGTCATTCAACTCAGCGGCACCTTGCTCAAAGCAGTGATTATCTGTGATAGGAGGCCCCTTTTCTCTCTATCGCAGTGTTGATCTCAGCTGTGGGCTGAGCTGAGAGCGGGTCAAGATCTCTGTGCTACGGGAGGCTTCATTCACGGCAGGCTCAATGACTCCCTTTTCTGGAATGCCATTCACTCCAAAAACCCGTGGTCCATTACAGCAACACATACAACATAATATCACATACCGTTCAGTTGTTCAGTGCCACCTTGACTTTCTTTGGCACTGAAACTGAAGGATATTACACCTGTTACACCCGTTAACCTGCATATAGGAGAGTATCATACACATAATTGAAAATTGTCCTATTCACACTCCTACCTCACTATTCACACAATAACTATTTTTTGTTGGAACATATAATGTTCAATAAACTCTATTTTTTGCCACTGATGTAATGATGATATATGAGCAACAATGATGCAACTACAGCCATCTCTTCTGCTAACAATCTCCTCTCTTCTGACCCTTCACATGTTCTGAACCGAGGACACCAACTTATTCAGAGATCCCTCCATTTAAATTGCAACAGACTGAAGGATTCTTTTATACATCTTTTATACATGTTCTATGTGGTTTTAGGAATATGTGCCATATGCGTAACTGCGTGTCTAACCTGTGTGTAAACCTTGTGAGCGGTTAAACAGATAATAGCGTTGTATCTTATTGTCTCGCTTTGTATCATATGGTATCCTCTCATACCATTATGTATCGTTAGGTATATTATCATATCGTAGCGATGAACTGGAACGTGTAAAAATCATCAAACATCCTGAATTATAACAAAAACAATGAATAAAATGTGGAGAAAAAAAGTGCCTCACTGTTTATTCTGGCATCCTGTTGGCTAAAATGCCGGTGACATTCTGATACATGGTATACAAACAGGGAACACTGTAGTCAGCAAAAATGATCAAGGTCCCACACATACATTGATAAGTTGATAAGATAGGAGCAGTGAGATAAGATAAATACGTTTTGTATGCAAACCTCATCCAACCAAGTGTCTTACTTCATATGTGGTGACTAAAATAATAAACGCTAATTTCACTTGTTGTCTTACCTCGTCTTCCCCTTTGCTCTGAATCTTTTTTGCATTCTTAAAGATATAATATGTAATATTTCTGTATCAAAAACTCTAGAAACGACTCTGTTGTATATTTTGTTAAGTTGTGTACCAGATGTTTCCATCAATGTTAAAGCCCACACAAATACGTACCTTTATTCCAGGTAATGATGCGTTTCATTTGGTCGCTTGTCGCTAAAACCTTTCGGGAAACATTAGGCGATGCGTCAAACGGTGAGGAAGGAAGTCGGCGAATGTAAGGAAATGTCACGCGAAATACATCTGATAGATCTTCATCAGCGTCTGCAGCTGTTTAACAACGAAGGCAACCGCACACCTACGGTGTTGTTCGGAACTCGTGAGTTTTGTCATGTTAAGGAAAAAAGAAGCATGTCACTGTGGTTAACTTTTGAAAGCACTCTTGGAAAAGGCAACCGGCGGACATAAAAGGAAAAAAACCCAAACAGCTCTCCTGGTTCATTTTTTCAAAGCCTTTGTAAAGAGGACAGGACCAGTTTTTCTGCCCTTTGATCAACATAAGAACTGTAAATGAACAAGTATAAAAGAGCACGCTGACAGGAGACGGTACACATGAGCCAGCAGATGAAGACAGACAAAGGAAAAAGAGGAACAGACGGAAAGAGACAGATTTTTAGGAGGTTTGGTAGAGGAGCAAAAATGTGAGTGATTTGCGAACATTACAAGAAGATGGATCGGGCACTAGATTATTGGGATATCTGCACAGCCTGCGTGTCAATCACATACGCACATCTGTAATAGAAATGTATGAGACTGGTTGCGACGCACTTGAAAAAGATGAAGAATTAATGTTTTCCCTATTTATCTTAATGTTCTACTTTGACTTTTGGGAAAGTAAAGGGAAAAAAAACAAACTCCGGCACAATGTCCACTTCGCTTGCAATTAAATTGAATGACAATACCGTTTCAGTACGAAAAATAAAGTAACATAAAAATAAAGAATATGGAAAAAAAACAAATACGCTCTGAAAATCTCAAGTAGCTGTGACCTCCACCTTGAGTTTCTGTGCTTCCCCTTGTGGTCTCAGCACACGAACACACACACACACACACACACACACACACACACACACTCACACTTGTACAGTTACAGAACAAGAACAACAGCTTACGGTGGAAGTAGGTTGGCAGGGGGAAGGACAGGGTTTTACTGCTCTGACTAAAATAAAACATGAGGACTTTGTGGTCCACAGTGCAGTTGGAAAGACAAATATTATTTTTTTTACGAGCGAGAGAAGTCCGGGGACAGGCCGTATAAAACGCCTTAATGATTGAATGGCTGAAGTATTAAGCCTTGTAACTCTGTGGCTGTGGGGTCCTGACCTGGATGAGTGGGAGGCGAAGGAAGAGGGACGAGTCCTGTCAGAGCAGCTTGGTGGGGTAAAAGTCTCACACACACTCATCGACAAGCAAATATAGCGACACACACACCCCTTTACTCTTAGCTTGGCAGGGTAGTTGCTCAGTAAATCTTTATGTTGGAGAGAATATTGCAGTTTAATAATCGGTTCTGAATGAAGACTTCTGTTTATTTTCGTTTTAAGACCTTCTATTTTGCTTTTTATCCAGCCAAAAATCCCTGAGATTCTTGTATTTGCTGACATCCTGACAGAGGTTAAAAGGACATCTATTTAGCACACACTGGATGACCTTTTAGGGTTGTGTCTGCATCGGAAGAAAAGTCCATAATCATTTTTTAAAAGTATATTATCCTTCTGACGGAGCTTTGAAGCATAGCCACCGTGGGGCACCACCAGGTTCTCTGATCCCATTACATTCAAACCCGAGATTTCCTCCAGCATTCAAGCACTTTGAACTCAGTATGCTAATGTTGACATACCACACCGACAGCTCTCCATCATAAGGCTCATTATCCGTCTGCTACTCTGTGGGATGATCACCGTCATTACCCTGACAGAGCCCGACACAATCATCCATGGTGCTGGTCAGAATTTCAGGAAGGGCTCAGATTCCAGGCGGGCTTTTTTTCTCACGCGTCCCCCCTGGGGGGTGGGGGGGGGGTGGGGGGCAATGGATTGGATGGATGGAGCAATGGGTTGGGTGGAGGAATGGGTGGTAGGAAGGGGCAGGAGGCAGATGAGCCTGCAGGCATGTAAGATATGCCAGGACTGTGAAATGTAAGCGCGTACACAGATAAAGGCATGAGCAAGGTATGTGTGAGAACAATCTCTGACTGTCTTCGTCTCCCTTTCTCTCTCTCTCTCTTTTGCACACACACACACACACACACACACACACACACGAACACACACACACGCAACCTTGGTCCTTTGCACCAAAGGGGAGGAAGAGCTACAGGTGGACATGGCAGACGCACATGTATAAAACATTAATAGAGATGCAAATGTTCCAAACTGTCTTAATAAAACAGATGAAATCAAAGACATTTTCTGCCACACGTGTGTCTGACATTTGAATGAAAGACTGCACATGCGCCCGACTTCAATGTGTGTCACTCTAGCTGCGTGCACGTGTGTGTCTGCGTGTGTGTGTGTGTGTGTATGTGTGTGTGTCCCTCTCCCTTTCCAGCTGCAGCTCTCATGCTGAGGCCTCCTCCTGGTAGCCATTATGGGTGTGTATGTGTGTGTGTGTGTGTGTATGTGTGTGTGTGTTTGGGTGGTCTAGTCCCGTCTCCCTCCTTCTAATAGTTTAATACTGTTCTGCCCTGGCGGTGCCCGAGGGCAGGGGTGGGTTGGGAGGGGTGGGGTATGGGGTGGCGGGTGTTGCATGGGGGTGTGAGCGGCCCCGTTGAGAAGAGCAGACGACAGGCCTAATAAAGCTTCACAGGGTCTAGGCCCATCGCTCTCAGCACTTCCTCCGCGCTGCCCTCTCTGCTCCCTCCTGCCCCCTCCGTCCGCCACTACCCCCCCTGCAGGCACATGTGGTCCGGCCCTAATGGGACCCAGCTGGACTCCCACCTTCCTTCTCTTACGGACCCCAGCTCAGGCTCTCCTCTCTCTGTTCCCCTTTCAGTGTTCAGCCCCAGATGGCACTCCTTCAGGCAGGATATTCACTGCTGGGGGATGTGTTCAGTATCCCTTTCTTCTTCCACTTCCTTGCCTCCGCGTCTCTCTCACTTCGTCTTCTTCTACTGTCACAGCGTTTGGCGGCTGTGTGATGTGGCCAAAGTGAGGATTCGACTTCCCAAGGAGGAGCCGTGGCACTAGACGAGGGAGAAGAGATGGAGCTGTCCCGTCATGCCGCAGACCCTCAGCAATGCTCGGGATCCCCAGTCTCTCCTCCGGTCCCACCACAGCCAGTCGTTCACACGTCAGGCTCCCCACGGCCGCCCTAATCTCTGCCCCTCTGCGGTGAGGCAGCGTGGGGAAACATTTGTTCCCCAGACCTACTCTGCTTCATCTCTCCGGAGTCGCAGCCTCGGCATGTAAACAGGGCGGTGCCAATTGCCAGTCCCCGAGTTTTATGGTACCGAGGCAGAGCAAACAAACAAACTGGAGAATTTTACGCAACAGCCTGCGAAACATTCTCACAGTGCTGCGGGGGACAAGTGCTGCCAAGTCCCCTCAGCTGTAACTCAAGCACGTACACATGGAAGCGCGCTGACATGAAAGCAAATGTGCATGTATTTTGCGCATGCATAGCCTGTGCTCACTGCAGCACATGCCAGAAGTTAATGATAGAAGTCTCTTGTCATCCATTGCTTAACGCTTGTGGTCGTTCCAAAGTGCCCCTTTTTGGCTTTTAAAGATTGTTTTTGACAGTAAATATTTAAAACTTCAGAGAAAGCAAGACCGTGACAACTGGGAGGTAATATCTCTGTGGCTGGGAAACAGTACATTTTTGACACACTTCCTCTTTTCAGCAGTACGTGCAGCTGAAGGAGTGGGACTTTTATCGTAATCGCGCTGGGGACAGACAGGCCCCGTAGTGCGCAGTTTACCATAACATCTTATCATTCTCAGACCATAACGAGATGTTCACGCTGATGAATGGTTGAGCTCCTGCTGTGTGGTCCCTCCCTGGTCCCTTCGCAGATGGTGTCATAGCGGTTCCCCTCCATGTCACAGATGAGAGGGAGCTGGGTGCGGCGACACTGGGCTTTTGCTCTTGAATTCATTATCTCTGACCAAATCCGTCCCTGTGATCAGAGCAGGAGTCAGCAGGGTGGCGGAGCAGGACAGGGAAGTCGTTTCTCCCCGTTCATGTTTTAGAACTCATGCGCACACACACACGCACAAACACTACTGCCGAATGTATACGTTCATCTTGCGCTGGTTTCTGAAGACAAACAGGTGAAACAGCCCATCTGGATCCATGCAAGTGTCAAATGAAAGGGAGCTTTATGATTGCACAGTTTCATGCTATTCTACTAATCGACAATTGGAGGTTGTGTTTCAGGAGGAGAAATGCATCAAAGAGAAAAAGAGAATGACTATATCCACCTGTCTGGTGGGTTTTACGGGTTGTAAGAATTTGGTGGAAATTGCTACCTGTTAAAGCAGCAGAATATAACTCACTGGAGTCTCTTTTAAATTGCAAACACATTGTGTGAAAACACCGAACCCAATATTATAAAAGTCCTTTTCTAAATGTCTTCTGTCGTATCGTATAAAATCATACCGTATCGTATTGTATTGTATCGTATCATGTCGTATCGTAACGTGCCGTATCATAGCCTTTCAAAGGGAAATGAACATGATTTTTCTTTAAGAATTTGACTATTGTTAGCAAAGACAAATGCTTAAAAATAAATATTCAATATTAATGATAGGCTACCTATGGTTCCTCCCGCAATCATGTGAGCAAGCTTCCCAAACTGTACATAAAATCACTGCGCTGCACCTATCCATAAAGTTGAATTAGCTACGTAACTACATTGTAGAGTCCCAGCTTTGTCTCTCCATAATAAAATCAATTTGGAGTTCCCCCCTACCAGCGGTTAGAACGAATGCAGGTTAAGGCGCTTGCTCAGTGGCTTCACCTTTCAGACCCGTCCATATTTCAAACAGTCGTGGGTGTGGCAACAACGGTGGAGCATGGCACAGTGAAAACATTACCTGATAGTTTAATTAGATAGATATTTTAACTTAATTGCATTATTTCATTTTTTTCTCTTTATAAGATTTGTTGACTGCAAGAAAAATTCAGACTATAGTTCGACTTATCCCTTGTTCCTCAAGGATGCATGCAATGTGTTTGGTGAGAAACACCGAATGTAAACATGCCCTAACTGTGTTTATTTGTGAGGAAGTTCCATAGGGTATCTTAAGGCACAGAGGAAAAGGCAAGTTTAGTTTTGGGGCGAGTTTCGGTTTAGGATCATCCTTCCACAATGCCCTCTCCAGTCAAGCCTGTACACTGGCCTTCTCTGAGGTGGCTTTCCAAAGGGATTGAAACCATGACTCTTGCCCCCCCCTCACCTCCATACGTCCACATATCCTGGAGCACAGGAGGCCCCTAAGTGTTTATGTGCGGCAGACGCCCAGGCTAAACAGGAAGGGACAGGAGACTGTCACTGGGGACTCCGAACGCAGACCCACATCAGCAGGCCCTCTCAGTGTGGATCAGGTTTGCCATTGCTCTTTTAAATGAATATCGCAAACACTACCGCGGCCAAACGCCTGTAAGTGACCACATGTAGCCCGGAGCACTGTGGGTGGCAAACGTGCATGTGAAGGGATATGTGTTCACACCTGCAGCACGAGTTGGCTTGAGTCGCGATCGAGTGCTGATGTGTGTAAGAAATACTTGTGACAACCCAGGCAGAAGGCAGACGCTCACACTGTCCATGCCGGCCTTCATGAGAGTCGTTCAGACAGAAAAATAAATACTGCCAGAGGAGGAGAGGAGTGGAAACCGTGTCTGTTTGAAGTCAGGGAGCTACGGAGGCGAGCTGAGAGACACATGAACCATCCCGTTTCAGCAAACCTGAACGCGCCCTTGTTAAGGCCCAGTAATATGTGTTTGTGTGTGGCAGCAATAACACAGTTCCAAGACTCGGCTCTGTGTGCACACATGAGCCTGTGTAACCCTACACACCTCTCTGATGATGTCAGATTAGCATTAAGCGTGAGCTCGGAGCCTGTGTTTATGTGCGTGTCAATGTGTGTGTGTATTCAATGTGGCGAACGAAATGTCTGGTATTGTTTTTTGGGCAGTAAAGGGAAATGTAAACAGCGGAAGGTAGCGGCTAAGGGAGAGTGGAAGAGCGTGGGCGTGCATGTGTGTGTGCGGTGGAGGGAGGATGACATCAGCGGCTGGGCAGAGAGCAGGCGAAGGGGCTCTGGTCAGTGTGAAAGTCGAGTCTGTCACACAGACGTCGTCTGAATGCACGCCACGCTCACAACAGAGCACTCAGGCACTGGCAGAGGCTTTGAGGACCGGCTGTCGGTGGTCTGCCAAAGCCTGTCAGCTCCGTGGCAGCTTAAATGTTTCAGGGACGCAGTCTGGAAGGAGAGAAGTAACAGTCGCGGCAGCAAAACGCTGGCATTGGATTTCTGCATTCAAAAGGTTTCCATCTCAACGTCATGGGCGCACCGAAAGTAAATGGTGTGTACTTTTCTACGCTAAATTGAACATTTTAAGGCCAATTAGAAGCGGAGTTGATTAGGGTTTTCTCTTTTTTAAGTAGTTCAATTTCAAACAGCCCCGCTCCCTAAAGGAAACCAAAGGAAAACAGAAATACAGTTGAGTGCTTAATCCCTGTAATCTGCAGCGAAGTTCTGCGTCGAGAGCAGCAGCATGCGCGTGGCTCCGTGCCAGGCTGCCGTGGATGCTGCCAATTCCGGCAGTGAGCGCATGCGGAAATGCCCACCTGTTTCCTTTCCTTCACTTTTTTATTCATTCATTAATACCAGACGCTACCGCGATGAGTGCTCATTTTGCACGCGTATCATTTTTGGGGGAATAAAAATTCTCCCGTTTCTGTAACCTGTCATTTAAATCACAGCCCAGACAGTCATCCTTTCTCTTCGCTGCCAAGTTCCCCCCCTCTCCTGCTTATGTAGCATTTGCAGCATCTGCAGGGTGGCCGAAAAAAGTTGGAGGCCAACCTCAGGAGGAAGCATCCATATCAGCCCAGGAGGTGCAGCGCTGCAGCTGAAGCAGTACCCTGACCTCCACGGGTGAGGGCAAGTGTAACTAATATTCCCAACAGGGATCAATGAAGTATCCCTTTTACAGTAAGTGTTTTATTAAGTATTTTAGTTGGGACCACCGGTGAGGGACGGGCCCCAAATGCAGACTGAGGAATGATGAAACTTCTCTCACTCAAGGCTCATCGGTTCTCTTTCTCCCTCCATCAGAGGAGGTGGTCCTTGCTTTTTCTGTAGTCCCAGTCTTTGATCCCCTTCTCTCTTCTCTTTCCTACGATTCATCCTCCTGGCGCGGACAAAGACTTCCCTCCCAACAAACGCAGCCGCTGCCTTTCAGGGCCAAGCGTCAGGCTGTTGAGGAAAGGAGACAACAGGAGAAGAGCATGGACGCTGGGAGGACAGAGAGGAGAGCAGAGGAGAGCATGTGGTTTCACCCACCCCGGAGGTCTCCGGCAGCCCCCGGCTCTCAGTACCCTACCTCCAGAAGACCTTATTCAGAGACTCACCTAATGAACACTCCTGCCCTCATTCAGCCCCACAATGGAGCCCTCCACCGCCATTGAGCCTGCTCACAATGGAGAACATCGCTCCAATTAAACCCCAGAGACAATGAGCCGGGGTAGGTGAAGGGGTGGAGGTGTGCGTGTAATATGTGTGCGTATGAGGGGTCGAGCTGGGGGGTCAGCGGGGTAATGAACAGGCCCAACCTAGCGGATCTCTTCGGAGGTCCACTGAAGTGCCGTTGCTTCTGATGTGCTATTTGGATCAGTAAGAAGCAATTAGGTGCCCATTCCCAGCACATCCCAAACCCTCATCCTCCCCCAGGAACATCTAGGGTGTGTGTCTGTGTGTGTGAGTGTGTGCTTGAAGGACGAATCGGAAAAAGAAAAGGGAAAGGCAGTGACCAAATGCGGTTATGAGCCTCGGTTTGGCATTTAAAGCAGACAAGAAATCCTGAGGTGTCTTGACCACATTTGAATGCCAAAGTGAAACAAAAAAAGGACAAGGTGCAAAAAAAGAAACCAACAAAGGAGGAACACAAAGAAAAGGATCGGGTCAACAAAGGAGGAGGAAGAGAAAGGGGAATAAAATACAAAAAAGGGATTTAAATAACAAATATGTATCAAAAATCCCTCCAAATAAAAGCAGCCGTTTGAAAAATCCCCACGGCGATTTACGTGGATATGAGAGAAATGGGGAAGGTAGAAACAAAGCACAAAACCACACATGTAAAAAAATATATCAATGTGTCTGTGAGCAAAGGGTCCACAGGCTTCCATAACGTTGGACGTCTCATTATTGACACTGATGCTCAAAATACAGAGTCTGCAGAGACGTGACATTTGATGGCGGCAGAGGCAGGAAGGAGAGCCAACAAAGGCCAGAACAAAGGCAGGGTCTGGGCCATGATAATGCAGCTCGGCGCAGATCCCACTCATGAATATGGCAAATGTGGTGGTGACAGTCACGACAGTGCGAGCTGGTGTGTGCGATGCATGCGTATACTGTATCTTACCGCATGTTGTTTGCTCCTGCTCCGGTATCATTTGACCCACAAATTATGCACGTCCTCAGTGCTTCCTCACCAACATGTGCATGCATTACTGGATTGAGCCTGCTGGTGTTAAGGCATTTATGTGTCTCTATCTGCCTCTGGCTGGCTCCCAGCGGGGCCAAAAAAGTCAATCAACTAGTCTGTCAGGAGAGCAGGACACACACTCTGCCCAGGGATCAATGCCCTTCACTCCTGGGACTCTAGCTTAGCCGAGGGGGG
This sequence comes from Diplodus sargus, assembly GCA_903131615.1. Lineage (NCBI taxonomy): Eukaryota > Metazoa > Chordata > Actinopteri > Spariformes > Sparidae > Diplodus > Diplodus sargus. The sequence continues at coordinate 7,984,558 of CAEMYA010000103.1, forward strand.
GCATCCAGAGACCCGCAAAGCTCCTTAAATCCCTCGTTGCGGTCTGACAGCTGACTGCAGGGGACACCTCTTTATATGTGCGTGTAGGAGTGTGTGTTTATAGTTTTCGTGTGTGTGTAAGCAAATTAGGTTCAGTGCCACTTTAATTTGGTCTTAGTGTGTCAACTGTATGTGACTGCATGTTTTGGTCTTTTTGCATGTACGTAGGCCTGTCATAATAATTATTTCAGTGATTCATTGCACATGTCACTGTAAATATATCATCTTAGCATATATTTTTATCCTACTGACTCACATGACTCATAAAGACTGGCAAAAACTTGATTGGAAGTACATGTTAAGAAATAACTTTACCCTTGTATCAAATATTTAATATTTACGTATTCAAAGGAGACCTATTGTGCTTTTTCATTTTCTCCCTCCCTTCAGTTTGTTATGTACTGTAGGTTACTGTGTATTAAAGTTAAAAAGGCCATTGTCCGCGCCAACGGGAGGTCCTCTCTCCCACAGAAAATACTGCTCCTGGAATGCCTCCTCAGTCGTCTCGCCTTTAATTCTGGGACTTCCATTTCACACATTTGCATGATTCATTCTTTTAATCACGGTAGAAGTGAAGCGGAAAAAAAACAACAGAGATGACCGGAGACATGTTGAGCGCTGCTGGGTCAGGCATGTGTGAGCTGACCAATCAGAGCAGACTGGGTATTCAGAAGGTGGGGCCTTAAAGAGACAGGAGCTAAAACAGAGAGTGTCAGACAGAAGGGGAATACAGAGCTGCAGCGCTGGACAGCATTAGAAAACTGACATGTTTTTTTGAGTATTAAAGGTTCTTGAAACCCAAAATGAAAAAATGAACCTGAAAATGAACATCTTAAATCTCCTTTAAGTGTGTGTGTGTGTGTGTGTGTGTTTTTTTTTTTAACACAGCATGAGAGTCCATTTTTATTTATTGTTGTTGTGTTTTTTGTTTTTATTTCTGTCTTATTTAGTTACAATATTTAATCTCTTTTTTACAATCTAATTTCAGTCTCTCAATATTAGAAACCATTAATTCACTGGTCTCTCAGTTTTACCATTCTATTATCATTATATCAGTGGAATAAAACGGTCTTTCAATAACAATAATATTGTTTATAGCAATTATTTCTGGGACAGTACTTCATCCTACGAAAATAGTTATTGTGACAGGCGCCGACACATATGTTTATTTGTAACAGCATATTGGATATGTGTGTATGTGTGTGTGTGTGCAGCATATATACATATATATATATATTTTTTACAGCACAACATGTACCAATGATTGTAGCAGGCCTTGGTACCAAAGGCATTTGGAAAAGAGACAAGTGCCTCTATTGCTTGAACTCATTTGTTGTTATTTCTTCTCCAGTAGAAACATGGCTTTGTCATGGATGTATTGTCTTAGATCCTCTTCTCTCATGCAGAAGACCAATAGCTTTGTGTCTCTGAGTGCACAGCCTCCCTCCAAGATGTTCAGGAGCAACGGCCTCCATTCTATACTCGGGCAGTTTTTGTAGGCGCTAGGCTAGCTTTGTTCAGGATCTCATCTGCCCTCAATTTACTCTCCCCATGACCTCACAACCCTGACCTGTCTGTCCAGCGTTCCTTTCTTTATTACTGAAAGCCGTATTGTTTTCAAATGAAAAAGGACATAAATACTCGTTGATATTCTAGAGTCTTGCTCGAGTGGAACTGAGAGTTGCAGTAAATCAAAGGCCAAGAAGAGGAGTCCCACCACTGTGTCCATGCGTCCGTGCAGTGTGTGTGTGTGTGTGTGGTGTGTGTGTGTGTGTGTGTGTGTGTGTGTGTGTGTGCATTTATGTGTGAGCGCTCTCTGTTTTTGTTTGACTGACTGACTGTGCATGTCTCTACTGAGTGTGGGAGGGTGTTCTCGCCTTCTTTTTCTTAATCTCGGTCGTCGTCCTCGCTGGTGTTGCCACAGACCTCCTTCTCTCTTCCTCTCCGGTTCCTGTGGCCTCCCAAGGCTTCCTCTAGCCGTCAAACGTAGGACTGCTGAGGGACTTGGACGACGGTGGTGGGGGTGGAAGTTTGGAGGAGTAGGGTGGGTATCATGTTCTTTCTCTCTCCCCTACTACAGATTTATGGGGGCTCAGTCCTTCTCTAAATATTTGCCTTTCCCCCTGTACTGTGGGAGATTGATGGCCTTTGATGTGGGGGGGGGGGAGTTATGGAGGATGGAGGTGCAGAGGCTCAGGGTGTTGGGATGGAGGATGGGAGGAGTGTATGGATAGGTAAAGACCAGGTTTAGGGCCACTCTGGGGCCCAGAGGTGCATATGGTTTCTCCATGTTAAGGTTAGAGTACAGAATCCTCATTTACCTCAGTTTACTCCCGTTTTGGGTCGATATGCTTCATACATCTGTACAGTCTAGTACATGATGAAACCAATGAACCGATGATTTTAACATAAATGTTTTGGAGTAATGGAACAAGGTCTGCCAATTACCTGCTCCGCGGAGGATTATGCTGGAAAAACCTGAGTGGAGCTGCTAATAATAATCCTATCCAGAGTCAATCACGAGTTACAAAAACATCTGTTATAAAGCTAACTCTCAATCTCTCCCAATCTCTTTTGTAAATAATTGGTTTCAGATTCCCAAATCTATTTCCAGATCCAACAAAAGTTGCATCATCTGGAGTTAAATTTGTCGACGTCTGTTTTCTTTTTGAATATAGCCCCCTCGCCCTCGCTCCCCCCAAAGCTAATTGCGCGCTCCCCACAGCAAAGGCCAGCTTATCCCCAGACAATGATGTTTATGTATATGTAATTGTCGTAACTGTGCAGCATGGCGGCCCCGTTCTCTCAGTGCCTTGTTGTCTAATCAATCCAAATAAATCTTATATGGACACGCAGCCAAAGTAGCAACTGTGCTGTGAAAGCAAATAATTGCTCCGGTTATTAGAGCTGAAGGGAACATAAACAAGTAATTTCAGCTATCATGGCAGTGGTGGTGGTGGTGACACAAACTTTTTCTCTCTCTCGGTTGCTGCACATCTCAACTTCCACACAAAAAAACACACATGCACACACACACACACACACACACACACACACACACACACACACACACACACACACACACACACACACACACCCTCTGCCCACTCCACCCTGCACATCTCCTTTTCTACTTTTCCCAGTTAACAGCTCAGTGTCAGGGGGTAAGTACTGGGGCCCTACCTCTGCACCCCGCTGAGTGGGGTAGCTTCCACCTTGTATACACACATACACACACGCGCGCGCAGATGTACACACAAGCTTTTATATTTATACTTCCATGCACGCACACACATGCACAAACAATTTGGCACAGAACTGCAACAACAAACACAGTCATATAAATACAGAAAACATAAAAATTATGTTGTGTACACGCAGGCACGCACACACACACACACACACACACACACACACACACACACACACACA
>CAEMYA010000103.1:7988047-7998460 GCA_903131615.1 Diplodus sargus
ACACACACACACACACACACACAGTCCGTTCAGCTCTGGTTCCTATTTAGCTCCCTCCTCCCCAGGCAGCCATTGCTCCATAGCAGCGCTGTGCTAGTGACACGGAAGGGAAAGGGGAGGAACAGAGAGGTCATTCGGATGACTAATGGTAGAATTCACAGGAAACTCCGGGAACATTCTTCCTCAAATTATGCTATTAGCTGCTTGGGGGAGCGAAGAGAGGGAGAGAGATGGAGGGAGAGAGAGGGGAGGAAAAAAAACAACAAGCGAGGATAGTGTGTAGGAGGAGGGGGGAGGCCTTAAAACAACAGAAACAGAAAGAGAAAGGAACTTGTAGCCGTTCGGCCTCCTGTTCTTTAGCGGAATGCGGCGCAGTGGCATTTACACGTTCGCAGTGATTTATCAGCACTGGTGTCCCCCCCTCGTCTCTGTCAATACAGGCCTCTCAGAGCCAGGAAAAGGCCCTAAGCCCAAGGAGACAGTGGGCCTGAACTATTCTCCCTGTCCCCCTGCACCTGTTCCTTCGGCGGGGGGAAATGAGAGCCTGTAATTATGTGTGAAAGGGGCTCTGCCGGATAGCCGGTGTGATAGTGTCAATCCGCTAATGTTTGTATGAGGGGGACGATATGATCCTTTGAGCACGGGGGGGGAGTGTTGTGTCACACGACAGGCATTTAAGTGTGTGTGTGTGTGTGTGTGTGTGTGTGTGTGTGTGTGTGTTTGTGAGCACAATATTGTCAGTTGCATTCATCTTGGTTAAAACAGTTTTGCCTGCACATTTAATCCCTTAGATTTAAAACTAATAATCTGCCTGAGAATTAACTGGACTGTCAGAATTGTTATACTGTGTGCTGTGTCAGGTATTAGCCAAGTGAGTTGAATGTTTGATTTGGCCACCTGCCCAAGGTCGCTCCAAAAACGTAAGGGGGGCGGGAAGCCTATCACCAGAGTAATTTCTTACTGCTGCTCACTTCATATACTCTATGCTCTAACTATATTTGGTTTGGGCGTCCCAGATAGCACAAATATGTCATGGTCTTGTCATTTCAGTTTCACTCATTTTGTTAAATCTGTTTTCTGTTTCCCTTGTTACATTACTTTGTTTTGAAATCCAGTTTTTATTTCAGTCTTTGTCAAGTCATCTGTTGTGTTGGCCTCTTCCTGTCCTCAATAAAAGTTCATCTGTTGATATTCCTGCCTGCTGTCCCCTGCATTTGTGTCCACCATCTTTACTCCAGTGCGACACATACAGGTACGTATGTGCACTATTGGAGGACTAGCTGCCATTAGTTTAGCTGCTCATAGCTAGCAATAGCATGCAGCTAACTGGCGATACCTGCTGAGTTTACCCGGACAGTGACCTCGAATCACGGGGGATTCAACGCAGCCATAAGTTCTCAGACACCAAGTGAGCATGGCTGGACACCAGACCGGGACTGAACATCCAAGATGAGGACTGACAGTGGGGACGAGGAGACAAAGGCAGGCTGGGAGAGGAGAGGTGTGCGACGGTGCAAGTATGGCGTACAGTACGTCATAATGGTAGATTAATATTGTTGGACAGACCAAAGGAAACAGAAGTTTAATTCATTTACATTAGTCAGTGCACAACCCAAGATAATGTTAGAGGTTGCGTTGCACTTCAAGGATCTTTTTGTGCACGGAGATGTTTTGACCTGAGATACTCATATGAATGTTAATTAGAAGATGCTGATAAGAGTAACTTCCAAATCCCAGCTTTTTTTTTTTTTTAAAGATCCTGTGGAGTTTTGACTCTTGACAGGATTGACCAGAAACATGGGAAGCAAGAGACGGGCAAGACATGCATCAAAGGTCTGTGGCCAGAACTGAACCTGGACCATAGTGGCTATATGATACATATCCCAAACACCAATGTATCAGAAAGCCCAGTATAGTCCAACTTTTGATCCAAAATGTATGCTTTACATCATAAAATTGGAAAAAACAACATCATTTAACGGATTCCCCCATTGGAAATATTGGATTATGTCTGCGGAAACAAATGGTTTACTGCTTCCAGCAATGCTAGATAATTTAATAACCGGTTAAATCTGTGTGAATTTTTCAGCTGTAATGTCGGTTTTACCTCTGGGTCGGGTTTCCTAGTCTGAGTATGACTTAAGTTGAAAATGGCTGCAGAGGGAATAAGGGCAGTTATTAAATACCAATTTATATCCTCCAGGTAGCAGCCTCCGTATTCAGTGGTCCGAGGCAGACTGTGCTAACTATAGAAGCTATGATGTCTGTGCTTGGGAAAATACAAGGCAGGTGAAAGAAAAGACAAGGAAGAAGTTAGAAGTGTATGAGACGTTAACTGTGGCAGGCGCAGGATACAACTGTATTCTCTTTCTCGTCATCCATGAGTGAGACAAGGAGGCAGAAAAAGCTTATTTCAGTGTTTCCAGGAAATGTGTGTATTGTGTATACAAGTGTGTATGTGTGCCAGTGTATGTGTGTGTGTGTGTGTCTACAGCAGTCAGTATATACAGGAAACCACAGAAAGCTAACATTTATCTCCATAAAATGAGGGAAAGGTTTTGCTCCACCTGACTGATGCAGAGAAAATCACAAAGCACAGTGGTCAGACAAAATAACCAATGATTTCTACAGCCACCACTAACTTTATAAACCATCTGACCCTGTGTGTGTGTGTGTGTGTGTGTGTGGTGTGTGTGTGTGTGTGCAGCAGCGCTGTGTGATTCATAGCAAGGCTGCAGGTGATTGGTAAGGAAGTGGTCATGTTATTATCTCTAATTGAGGGGTAATTGTAGAGCTGAGTGTACCGTACTGTATGTGTGTGTGAATGTGTATGTGTATCTTTCTATGTGTCTGTGTTTGTGTTTAGGTGTATGCAGAGTGGAAAATTACATCTAGAGTTTAGGCTTGCTGTGATTAAAAACAAAGCAGAGTAAACACTGGGCTTCGGTGGGCAGCAGTGGGAATGGCTGGATGTTCTGCATCCTGTGTGTGTGTGTGTGTCTGTGTGTGTGCGTGCGTGCGTGCCTGTGTGATAGTTAGCAGCTATTGTCGGCCTGCAGGGAAAACAAATCGAGCACACAGGCAGCCAACTGGCCTACTGAATTTACCGACAACAGTGAGTCTTCAAGCTTTCTTGTTGTTATTTTAAAATGCTTTATATTATTTTCAGGGACACTATCTGTATATCAGAGCTGCAATGATTAGTTGACAAACGTATTAATCAATGTGCAGAAAAATACTTGCCAACTATTTTGACAACCGATTAGTCTTGCAAGTAATTTTTTCAAGCAAAATTGGCAGAAGTTGCTGTTTTCAGCCTCTCTAATTTGGCGATCTCCTGCTTTTCTCTGTTTCATATCAAACTGAATATCCTTTGGGTTTGGACTGTTATGACATAACCTCTGACTTTGAGAAACTGGGGTGGACAATGTTTGAAATACTTTCTGATTTTTGTGTATAATCATGCTATTCAGGCATAAGGCTACATCAGGCAGGTACAGTCAACAAAGAAACAGACCAACTAGCCTACAAACAAGCTTGTTCAGATATTTTGTCAACTCACCGATTTAGCATCTGGGTGTTTCAGTATCCAAATCCAACATAAGCTGTCTTCTCTTATTCCCAAATGTAGATCCAATTTAGTACAAATATTTTGCTCAAAACACAGTATTCAGTACATGAATGGTGGCAAAATAGCGACAAACTACTTTTTCTCTGTCAAAAACTCCACCATTTGACCAGTTTGGAGCTTCTATGCCTGCACTGTGTCTTACAACAGTCAATGGGTAATTTCATAGACTGGATACTTTGTGCTTAATGAGGATAGTTTTGCATAATTTTTAATCATCTACTTGTAGACAATTAAGTTAATTATTAGTTGCAGCCCTGATAAACATAATATTTAGGACACAGGATTGTCTGTACTGGCATCATCATGACAGCCTGTGATTGTTCAAAGCTCGTTAAGTAACTTCAAGAAGAATATTTTATAAACAGAACAAATTGGTTGGATCTACATATTTTTTCTATATGTGTGTGTCTATACAGAATCATCATAACAATCGCTGGAGTAAGTTGCTTCCCTCTGCCTGCTCCAGTTGGCCCTCCGTTTATCTCTTCCATCGGCGTGAAGAGGAGGAGGAGGAAGCGTTTCCCTCACTGTCTGGCTTCCCATCTCTCTCTTCGTGCCATCTACTGGTTTGAACCCCCAAACCCTCCCCTCTCCAGATAGCTGTCTGTTCTCACCTACTCTGAGCAGGGATCTAATTGAGGGCAATCATTCAGATAAAAAGCCCCCTACAATGACGCCGCTGTGCTTGCGTGTTTGCGTACGTACATGTTTGTGTGTGTGTGTGTGTGTGTGTGTGTGTGTGTGTGTGTGAGAAGAGAGAGAGGATGGGAGGGAGGAGGGGGTAGGGCAGGTTCCTCTCTGCTTCTACCACCATCCAACCCCTACACCTCCTCTACTCTCTCACTCTCTCCAGCACCATTAAAATGCCATGTCGCTCTCTCGACCCATCTACCCTGCTATCCCCCCCCACGAGCCTTTTGTGCGCCACAGAGAAGAGGCGCTGAGGCTGGGAGAGGGGGGGGGGGGGGAGCCAGCGCCTGTTGTTGACTGGTTGTCTCGGACCTCTGGGAGCACCTCCTTAACATCAGGAGAGCCGGGGTGCTTCCAAAAGCGCTCCACTTTTCACTCTACTCTCCTGTCCTCTTAGCCCCCAAACCAGCACCCTGACCCCACCCCAATTCCAACCCATATCAATGACTTGTGCTTTTTTTTTTTTTTTTTTTTTNNNTTTTTTTTTTTTTTGCTTCCTGTTATTTGTTGATTTTGAGCTATTTCTGGCATCTATTTCAGTGCATTTCTAGATTGTGATTTTCAATATTTCGTACATGTTGCTCTCAGTAAAAGTTATGAGTTGCGTATGCAATGCATTCTGGCACTGGAGTTGGTGCCTCTGCCTCTTCTGCAACACTCTCCTCCCAGTGTGGTTGTTGAATGCTGGTACTTTCTATCAAAGAGGCCCCTCACTTTTTGATCCTCATGGCGGGGAAGTGAAACCTAGCGTTTGCACCTGATTTTTTATCGAGAGCTGAAAATGCTCCTGCCACAAATTCGACTTAGCTGGAGCTCAGTGTTAGTCCTGTGAGTCCAGTGATAGAGAAAAACAATGCAAGAAATGCCTTGCCACATTTAATAAACGTTTTTTATGTGTTCAAAATTAAAGCATGATCCCATTAGTGATCGGATCCACCCACAGACGTCTGCTACCCCATAAAATATGCCGAGTGATTGCGAAGCCCTCCAGGTGAAGAGCACCCCGCCATCCCCTCTTTCTCTCGTTCCCTCTGTCTCTCTCTCCATTCACCCAGTAAGAGCCGGCAATGGTGTCATTGTAGTGCGACTGGTGGTGTGACCCCACAGAGCAGGGGGACACGGTGGTGGCGGTGGGGAGGTTTGGAGAGGGTAGAGGTGGGGGAGCTCGGAGGGTAATAGGGTGGGACAGGCTGTTGTCGAGTGATCCAACCCCACTTGGCACCACTCGGCTCCCCATAGTGTCCGTATCCCACTCAGGGTTCTTCTCATTCCTCTGACGCTCCTTCTCAATTCACTTTCAGTTTTATTCAAGAAGTTTTGTCGGCATGAGATCATTGTAACATCTCTCCAATTTGTTCCGCTGTGTCGGAGTTTCTTTTATCACTTCACCACTGTGACACATTATTATATAACTGACGAGGAGCTATAGATCAGCTATTACCTGAAATGCAAACATCACTTGTGGAAAACAGAAAGCTATTTCTCAGCTAATGAGATCCACACATTTCTATTTATCACATTTATTTTATCATTCATCCAATGAAAGTGATATCTCACCCAAATTCAGGCCCTGCACTGAGAGACGATGTCATTTTTTTGTAACAGTCTCTCCTTCTCAATCTTAGTTTTCTGACATCTATAAAGTTATAGTCTCCACATTACATTAACATAGACTGTCATTTAATTAAATCTGCTGTTAAGCATTATTTTCTTATTAAAATGCATGTTAATTATCCCTGCCTATTTCATCCAATCAGACATTCCTGTCTGCTCATCAACTTTCTCCTTTTTACCGGCAATGGCGGAACAGAGTAAGCTACAAAGTCCAGCACTCCCAGGGATGGCTTATAATACTAAAAAAGCTTGTGGACTGCCTTCAATGAAAGAAAGTAATCGTGCAAGTGATGTAGAGAGGAGGGAGGGGATTACTTACTGATAAACGGACAGGAAGTTAGCTAAAATGTGCATATTTCTGCAAAAGCCATTGAGTTTACTCACATAAGAATATCTCTCTATATAAGAGTTTTTATTGAGAGTGGCAGAGTCTGCCGTTCCAGGACGGGAATCAAATTGCTTTCACACGCAGAGGGGATTTACAGAAAATGAAACAGCATATAACCGAGCATTGCTCAATGGATCACTTTGAAATATTGCAGAGAATACTGGAGCAAGAAGGATCACAGCCAGCTGTAGCTAGAAGCTGCTCAAGACGTGTTGGCTATTGTATTAAAACAGTACCCACTGATACAAACAGTGACCAGTGTTGCTAAATCAACTGGAACTAATAGTCCACTAACACTCCCTGCAACTATTTCCACTTCTTTAAACGTCCCGCTGATGTTTAGTGTCTCTCAGAGGTATTGCAACATTCCCCTCCAACTCTCTCCTCTGAGCTCCTCGCACTCCAGACGTTACTGAGAGTTCAAAGGCCATCTCCTGACCCTGGATCTTCTAACTTTGCATCTTCCTGTGCTCCATCAGTCCTCCGCCTCTGACACCGCCAAAGTTACTCCCTGGCGACTATTACGCTCACTTTGTTTTGCGTGTTTTTGTGCGCCTCATGTGCGCCCCAAGTCACGTGCAAGTGAGGGAAAAAGGGAGGAATGTTTGGCAAACTGAGGTAAAGGGCCACTTTGGGAGTCTTGCTCTGCATTTACTTACATTATAGTTGGCAAATGAAAGAGCCACTAAGTCGAGCTGAATGAAACTCCTGCTTCGGCACTAATGTGATTTGGAGCTCTGGCTTGTATGTGCCTTCTGTGGGCGGCTACTGTACTCGTTGTAATGTGGTTTTGTGTGAGTGTGTTTGGCACCGTGGGCTGGTTGAGCGATCCAGCGAGAAGACCCCTCTCCAGTATCAATTTAAGTCACCAGCTCACTCCACTTGCTTCTGTCACCCAGGTTTACCCAGCTCTCTACTGCAGCCAACACACCAGCAGGGAAAACATTAACATAAGTAAGCCCTCTACTGACAACTCTCTCTCCCTCTCTATTTCTCTCTCTTTCTCATATTGCCCTCTTTTCCACGTTTTGCCTTTTTTTCTCGTTTGCAATCTCTCCCTCGTCTCTCTCCGACTCTCCAGCCTTCTCTCGCCGTCTCTCCAGCAGGGAAAACATCATTGTCATGGAGAGAGGGATGACAACAATGAAGCGGCTGCAAATCACACTGATTGTTAGTGCTGGACCTGGTAGATGGGGAGAGGGCTAATGTAATTGTCCAGGCCCTTGTCACTGTTGATACAGGCTCTTCAGAAGGCGGGGTGATTTAGCTAAAAGCTATCTCTAGGCCAAGTAATTAGACACACCATTCAGGGTGGCATTAGCTCGGGCTGCTGCTGCTGCTGCTGCTGCTGTCGCTGCCACAGTGTCTCTCGTACACACACACACACACACACACACGCACAAACGAACCTCGCTAAGGCCCCATCATGCCACTCTGGGTGTTATTCAAACCATTAGCAGGGAGCATGGTGTTCCAGGCTGGGAACAAGTGTGTGTGAATTTGTGTGTGTTTATATGTGAGTGAGAAATTCATGCACTTCCTGCTTGTGCACACTCGCCTGTTGGTGTTTGCCTATATGTATCATGGCTATCGGCTCTTTCTGCCAGCTGATCGAGTTGAGGTAGCGCATCACACTTGACTCCCCTAAAGCATGCTGTGTTCCCCGTCTCCCGCCGTGACTCCATGCTCTCCCATTAAATCAATTAAAGCAATCCAACACTCAGCTCAAAACAGACGGGGCAGAGTAGAGCAGGCACTGTTCAACGTGTACTTCAGTGGCATTCTAACCTAAAACCCATGGGAATTGGACTGAAGTGTGTTGGATTGTTTAGCTATACTCACTCCAGGATAATGCCTTCTGTAGAGGCCCGTTTTCATTTGAGGCCTTGAGATGAATAACAATATGTCCATTCTGATTTCATTTTTTTTTTCTACAGTTGTATGGTCAATCCCCATTATTTGGTGAATGAATGACATGTCGTCTGACAGAACACAGGCTCTTACTGCCTGCTTTAAACTATGAATCTGCTGTTCTTGTGTTTCTATCAAAACCGATAGCGTATCGAGCATGGGTTTGGGATGAACAGAGATCTTCCCAGAGACGCCTCCGGGAACAAGAGATTGCATGGTATGTTTGTATGCATGTATTTATGTTATTGCGTAGCAAATTACATACAGAAACTCGGTGCTGACTACAATAGAGCATGTCTTCTCATGCTGTTATTACAGTTACTATCACTGGCTGACTATGAAGACCTGGAGACCTATGAAAAATATGACATGGTAAAATGGTTTAGTCTGTGTGGCTGAGGGAGAAAATCGAGCTAACAGCTAATAGAGTTAAAAAAAACAAACAACTACTAATGGAGCTAAACACACAGCAGGACTGAGAGTTTCTCAGCACTTTTGTTTATGTACATTCATTTAAATTTGCAGATTTACTTGAGACATATTTTTTTTTTAAGCATATTGAGTTGGCATCAAACTGTCTTGAGATTATCTATTTTCTTTTCTTGATAACAAAAACCCACATCCCGTGTCTCTTTGCTTGGTCTCTAACAACCCAATTGCCAGAATAAATGTTGGCAATGTGGCCACAGTTATGTTGAACCATTGCATTTCTCTATGTTGAGATTTTACGTTTCTTTTGGTTAAATTTTCAATCTCTTGTGACAATGCTGTGGTTATTAAGTTTAGGCAGGATTTACTAATTGGATAAGGTTAGGAAAAGATTGTGTTTTGGCTTAAAATACCTGTTTTGGTCAACACAAACATGGCTGGGAATATTCAGAGGTTGAGTTAAAAACAGCTCTAGGTACGTTGCTTATATCTGTTACAAATGTGAACTTCTCAGCGGTTTGCAGTTAACCTGACATAAAAGAGATATTGCTTGATCATTCACCCACACTTACACATCGACATTCATCAGCACTCAAAGTAAAAGATTTGAGATTGGCCTATTTTCAATACCTCTTTTTGAGGAATATATCTATTTCACTGACGTATTGCCACTATACGTTTGCTTATGCGATGTCGCTGAATACTTCTTTCAGCACTGACCACTACACAGCCATATCTAAACATGTATTTTTCACTGATGTCAGCCTGTTAAGATGTCAGCCATGAAGACTTTCGCATATTTGGCCGTCTCGGGTGTCAACAGACAGTAAAACAGTGACAAGCACTTTGTAATTCTAACAGCCATAAAAAAGACTGGTAGCATTGCTGGCGAGTTAGCTTTACCCTGCAAGCATCCGGATGGCCTGAGGGGAGGTTTGTGTTTAAGTTAAGGCCAAATGGAAAGTACTAAAAACCCCCTCCTAAAAATCATTCCCTCTCTCTATATTTTCCATTTTTCGCCCCTCTCTCCTCTCTCCCCTCCTGCTCTGCTCCCTCTTTTATGGGGACACCGGACTCCCTGACAGTTTGTTTTAAATTTGACCGTGCAGATGTTTCTCTGGGTGACTGACTTTTATAGTTTAGAAAAGATTATATCAGCTTTCCCTAAGATTGTGTTACTGTATTTAAAAATGGCTGGAGATCGAAATGGGAGGGTGGGGTAAATGGAGGTGGGGGGGTTGTGCAACGGGAAAGCCAGGGGAGGAGAAGGACGTTTGTACTGGAGGTCTCTAAATCCTTGGTCTCCCTCTCGGTCTTAGCATTGCAGACTGGACAGGGAGTTGCTCGGGGAGGAGGGAGGATGAAGGAGGGAGATGGAAATCAGGGGGAAGGAGGTTAGAGTTCACAGCAGCCAGGTTTGGCTTATTGCATTAGACACAGATTCTTTCTAATTTCAAAGGACAACACCAGCGTTAAATTTGAGGATATTAGTTTTTGATAGGCAGCTGGGGCAAAGCACACAGTAAGGGGGCGGCTAAGGGTGAGGAGGACAGGGTGAGCCCTACTTTTCACATTACTGGCCACAGAGCCAGACAGTCACTCCTCTTTCGTTCTTTGGTTCCTTTAACATTCATTAATCATCTCTCTGTAGGGTCTGTCTACAGAGATCCCTCTCTATATTCCTGTAAAATGTCCTTTCGTCCTTTATGACAGATAGCGAGCAACTTGCGAAATGACGGGAGGGGCAAAA
>CAEMYA010000103.1:8002920-8033092 GCA_903131615.1 Diplodus sargus
TACTTTTCCTATTTAAAATGGAGCAGCGATCCTGTTGGATGTTTTGGATTGCAATAAATTTGCCCTGGTGAAAAAAAAAAAGCAAGGTTTGTTATTTTAGCTTCCTTTTTCACTCGCTTTTCCAGTCGAACAATAAAAAATAAGAGCGTGTCATACTATATTATGGGAAATAGAATAATACCATAAAATAGCTTTCCACTGAATTGGATCTTACTTAGAAAGCCTCTTGTAAAGAAATACCTTCAGTTATAGGTCCCCTGGATGCGTCTTCTAGCCCACAGTTGGATAGGTACAGTATTTATCAAATTAATAATAATAACTGCTGTGTTGATCTTAGCATAGGCTTTTTTTCTTGTTTACATCGGTGGAAGTTAGACCGTGATAGACTGGTGACCTATCCAGGGTGCTCTCTGTTTCCCCCCTATGCAAGCTGGGATATAATGGTACAGAATTAGATGGTTGGGGTTTTTACAGTGACTATGGGGAGGTCATAATGCTCCCAGGCTCTTCATTAAACATTGCTTTACTCTCTGTTACTACTGGTGTATTGTAACTAAGCACATTCAAGTAGTTACATAACTTATGATGAACACATTTAGGTACTGTTACTATTGGCTTAGGGGTGCCAAAGCGTGACATAAAACAAATGACACCATAGTGTGTGTACATCAATAATGATTGATTTACAAAGACGCAGTACGACTATACAGAGTGTGAGTGAAAATATATACAGTGGTGAAGCCTCTGTACAGGTTGAGCTCAGGCCAAAATAGAGTTGTAAAAAGTACCTAAAAGTCATACTTGAGTAAAAGTGAAAATATAGTTTTTAAAATATTACTTTGATGAAAATGAGACTCAACCTTATGAATAGCACTTGAATTCCATCACTGTGTGTACTCAGGGATGGAAGTAATTAAATATCTACTGAAATTACTGTATTTATGTCATTTTTGAGTTTTTTTCCCCCCATGTAATCCACCTAGTTACTTTTTGAAATTGTACAATTAAAAAAAATAACTAAGCCTTTCATCTGCATTTTTGTGGCCAATAATGCTATCCGATTACAAATGGGCCAATAAAAACCCTGACATACTGGCGAAAAAAAACAAAAAACAAACAACAACTCTGCAGCAGGTGCAGGTGTGGAAAGGGTGACCGTGACCACTGAGCAGAGCAGAGCAGGAGTTCAGACTGGAGATGTGGCGAAACAGAGACACCTCTGACTGAATGTATGTTACCGATAAAGCACAAAACTTTGCCGGTTAAAAAACGAATAATCTCAGTAGCGTAGGAGAAGAATTCTTTGTACTTTTACTTATTTCAATACCAGTAGATTCACTTGTAAGAGGGTAATATTTCACTAATGAATGTAACTGTACTCGTACTTGTGTAAGACTTTCCATTTCCACCCCTCTTTCTATTCACTGCATTGGAGGGAAATACTAGAAATATAGCTTTTCACTCTTTGACATGTAAAGTAAGTAATATTTTACAAAGGAAGCTTATGTAAAGCTTATGTGTATTACTTTACAGGTTGAACATGAAATATTTAGGTATTAAAATTGTGCACCTGGACAAACTAAGTACCTCTTACTCATAGGTTGACCAGTTTAGGCTAACATGTAGGCCTGTGTAAGCTACTTGTGTAATGTTCAGTGACTGTACGTTTTTAAAATGATACTCAGTACTTTTACGAAAGAAACATTTCCAGGCATGTAACTGAGTAGTTTTACCGTGTAGGCTACTACTTTACCTGAGTGAAGGATGTAAGTACTTCCCCTGAAGCCACAGTCAGGCGTTGAAACGAGCGCAGTGTGTTGTTGTTGTGTTTGTTGTCAAACAGAACGCAGCAATTAGAGGCGCGGCGCGCGCGAGGGGTAGGGCGACACCCCGGTGAGGGAGTCAGCACGCGCCCCCCCCCTCCTAGCTCCGCGTCCCGCCTCGCTGCAGTGAGGCTCGTGCTCTAATGAGAGGGATTTAATGGATTTACTGCGGCGGAGGATTCCTGTGTGTCCGCATGCTCTTGGCTCCGCCGACTAGAAAACGTCTGTGATAATTGCTGAGCCGCCTCCACATTAACACGAACCATAGAGAGCGAGAGAGAGAGAGAGAGAGAGAAAGAGAGAGAGAGAGGAAAAAGAAAACTGCATCTTCTCTTCACTGCTTTCCCACGGCCATGATGAAAACAGGTAGCTCAGGCCAACAACAGATGCTGTGCAGTGAGGAGAGGGTTGTGGGAGTTGGGAGCAATTGTAGTGAAGGTAATTTTCTCACATTTTGTCATGTGGATATTAGTTTTTACACAGACGGTTGTTGTTTGCCGCAGTCTGTCATGAAGTGACACCACTAGTTTACACAGTAGCCATCACAAACATTAGCACGGGCCAGGCAGGTGTAGCCTAGCATGGAGGGGAAGCTAGCACCTTCTGTTTAAAAAATATGTCAGGCCTCCAAATATGCTTTGGCTTTACATGTCGTTTAGGTCCAGATTTTTTTATTGATTAGTAAGAAAAGAGATTCGTTTTGTAGGTCTCCCATAACTAAATGTATTCAATACTTGAATTGTTTTTTAATTAAATGCCAAAATAACTGATTAATACATCATATTGCACATATCCAGCTTATATGTGTATATATATATACATATATATATATGTATATATATGTATATATATGTATATATATATATGTATATATATATATATATATATATTTATATTAGTATATATATATTTATATTAGTATATATATATATATTTATATTAGTGTATGTATATATATATATATATATATATATATATATATACACACATGTATATGTATATATATGTGTATATATATATATTTATATTAGTATATATATATATGTATATATGTGTATATATATATTTATATTTATATTAGTATATTTATATTTAGCATTCTATGTATTTATGTAATCAAATACTTAATATGTATCATTTTATAATGACTTACTTAAATACATGGATAATTGTTGTAGTTTTCATGAGCACTCTCTTTTATTATTTTATTTAATTTTCATCTTACAGACCAAACAATGTGGTACAAGTACAAGCCAATGAGCACAACACACATACCCCACATTCAAAAACAAAACAACAACAATAAAAAAAGACTGCGACCACAGAAAGCTAGACCAGACAGAGATATATACACCAAAGGTTCAGCCTAAACAAAACATGTGACAAAGAATGTCCCACTCGGATATCTCATAGCAAGGACTTCCACTGAGATCCCGGAGAATTGAAATGTCAAATCATGTGTTCACAAGCACTTAAATAAATCTGGATAAAGAAATAAATGGGCCTCTTAGCAAATGCATCGGCATTAATGAGATTGATTTTTGTCATTGCTGAATGTTGTTTAATTGCCATGTGAAGGTCAAACTCTTGTTTTATTTGCCACAACATGAGCCTATTCTTCTACCAACAAAGCTTTGAATTTAGAGGCACAGTTCTTGCGTGTCATTCCTCTTTGATCCAACCTTTTCAGACTGGGGCGCTCACCAGCTGTCACAGAGTCACAGTGTCCTCTGCTTTGTCAATCGATAGGTCTGCTAATTTATTGTTAATATGTCCATTGATCAGATGTCCTCTGGGACCAGATAGAGAAACAGCACTTAAGCCTGGTTCAACTAAATCCCTATATAACATTGCATTAAAGTGAATATTGCTATGGTGGGTCAACTGAATGAATCGTAAAAAGCCTCATTAAGAAATCATCTTGTCACCACTAAATGTTATTTTCTAACTATTTATATTATGATGATTTAATAGCATTAAAGTCATATTAAAAGCAATCGAAATCTGTTTTATAATGCTAATGATTTTGTGTTACATTTTTGTGTTATTGTCAAGCTGACATGAGCAGAAAATATGTGATTTTGTGTTTCCACATGTATCCATAATGGATAAGAAAACATGTCAACATTTATATCACATCTGACACAAATATCCTGTCTCACAATCCTCATCTGATTTTAATAAATCACATCAAAATGAAAACACGGGCTACAAAACCAAGAGCACTTATTGAGTTAACAAGTCAAATTCTTTTTCTTTCCTGTCCCAGCTCACCACTCGCAGGACAAAAGAAACATTTAGTGTCTGCTTGTTTATTCCTGTGCTCGCTCTGTATTTATTCACTACTGCCACTCATCTTTTTTTTCCCCCTCTCTCTCGACCTCGCTCTCCCCTGCAGCTTTCTCTCACACACAGGCGGTGCGATGGCGCTGCAGCAGAGAGAGAAGGATCTGGGTGACCATCTGAAACCAATTATGGCGGCGCTGCAGCCACCCAGAAACTCAGTGACGGATGGGGATCTTGTATTTATAGCTGGGGTAATTGGCAACACTCAGACACACACACACGTAACACGCACGCACACACACACACACACACACGCACGCACTCACACACAAACGTAAGTACAAAGAAATAGACACTTTTAAATGTACACACATAAGGCACAGTTTGTGTTTACACTCAGGGATAGACATCACACACACATACACAGGCCTCACAGGCAGCAGAAAAGGTGCAGTGCGTGTCTTGCTTGCAGTCAAAGTGACGCAGCCAGCATATGAATCAAAGTCCTTTGTCATGGGAAGACAAATAAGGCTCAGGGATGGCCGGAGAGGTATGTTTGTGTTTTCCACGGTCTAATCAGAGCTGATGTTTACAGCCGGTACTGCAGCCGGGGACAGAGGTTGTACATCTCAGCTATCTGTCTCGGCCTGTCAGCGCGTCAAACCTGCATGTGAAAACATATACAAAACACATCTGCCTCTTGTTAGCCTCCATAAATGGCTGCCATGTGGTCTGCTGATAAATAGGCCAGTCTATTTATTGGAGCACAACAAATTGGCTACAAACACTGACAAGGAATTGAAGAACTATAAATATTGCGATGTGATGAAACCTTTAAACGTGCTGCAGGTATTTTACGAGGGGTCCCACTCCTTTGCCTTTTTTTATGTAGTTGGAGGTATTTCTTTTGACTGCTTTCTTCTTTCACACACCGCCTTGTTAAATAGGTGGGGGGACAATGGCACTCTCACACTGAGCAGGTTCAGGGCTGAGTGTTTCTGTGTGTGTGTGTGTGTGTGTGTGTGTGTGTTTGTATGTGTGTGTGTGTGTGTGTGTGTGTGTGGACGGCTTGGCCGCAACTAAGCTGAGCAGATCCGCCACTTGAGAACGATAAAGAGCCCTGTTACACCCGAAATCTCAGAGAGACGTAACCAGAAATTCCTGAATGAATCGGCAACAGACAAGCCCTAAACCCCGTGTAATTACATATTTGGAGTTTATCGGGGTTTATGCGAAAATGCACAAGTTTCCCTTCCCTGGTGGTCCTTAAACACATCCATATGTTTCCATTTCTGCTCCTCCCTCTGCGCTCTCTCCCTTTCTCTCTCTCTCTGTCTCTCTCTCTTCTCCCTCCTCCCTTTTTTTCATCTTCCACCTCCTATTTTCCCTCCCCATGAAAAATGGCTTTGGTGTACAGATGGATGATATGACCCATTGGAGTGGTGTTTTTCTATTGTTAAGTTGTTGTTGACTCTCTAGACTCACAGTGGTACTGATCCAGTTTGGTGTTTCGGAGTGTGTCGAGGCCATCAGCGCCGGGGCCAGAGCTCTTGGTGGAACTGTGTGCAAACAGAGGAAGCCGCAGCCTGTCCACATCGCACAGACTGGAACACACACACAAATCTGGGGAGGCCTTCTATCGTGTGTGGGCCGGTTTTTTCATTTCTTTTCCCTCCCTGTCTGCCTCGCTCTCGCCTTCTCTCTCTCTCTCTCTGCTTCTCCCTGCTTGAGAAAACCGATCTGTTTTAAAACACGTGCTAAATATTACCATATTTACATTTTCCTGTTTCAAGAAGGCAGCAGAGGGGGAGTGTGTGCTGTGGATTTTTCTTTTTTTCTCGCAGTGGAAAGGTCTCGGCTCGGGGTTAGGCTCTGTTTGAAACTTTAAACCTTTTTCATGCTTATTTGTTTTATGATTCTGCAGGGCACTGTGTTTACACTAAGAGTGCAACATCTGGATTAGATAATTTGTTGGGAATTAACTGAGCCCGAATGCTTATCGACCTCATCTTATTACATCTGTTTGATGTTTGGTGCTTTTTTTCAGTGTTCGTTATTTTCCAGCCGGCTCACTGCTATTTCGTTTTTTTGCTGTACATTTTTGTTTGATATGTTTTCAGACGAATGGAGGATTAACATTGTGCAGCATTAACCTTCCATCTAATCACCAGCAGACCCCCCCCCAACATACTCTGTCACATCTCTCCAGTCAGTGACTAGCAGTGCTGGGCCTTTCATAATGGCTAATTCCCAATTAGATCTCACTGGTAATGTTTGGCTTTCCAGTGACGCATGAGACTGCTGGAGTGGACATGCCAGTACAGGGGCTTCCATGTGCATTGCATTAAGGGGACACATTAACTGATTAAATCAAACTTGTAAAAGAATAATCTTAACCGGTGGTTAACTGGTGGTGTAAATGAAATATATAGCTTGTGTATGTATGTGTGTGTATATATATATATATATATATATATATATATATATATATATATGTATGTATATATATATATATGTATACTTAAGTAAGGGTGGCTGAGTGAGAGCCTTTAGATGATCATAATAATAATTTTGTACTGTAATCGCATTGTAGCCCTCTGAGTTGGACTCTAATGGAGTGAGATTCCCGCCCCTGAGATATCTCTGAGTCTCTTTCGTTCTCGCGGTCTTTCTCTCTGTCTCTCTTCATCACTGTCTTCATGTATATTTTATTAGCAGCAACCAGCAGCTAGAATACTTCACTCTGTCGCACAGTTAGTGAGTCGTTTGCTCCAGATAGTTCAACAAACTTGACATATCCATTAGGACTGTTTGAGCCTAATTGCTCTGCCACTTTAAGTTTATTGGGGTTTTGAAGCATCAGGCTGCTGTGTTGGAAATCACAAATCCACAAGGAATCAGTTTAGCACCAAACTGATTGCATATTTTGATGTGTCTAGTGTTTGATGTAGAGGTGAGTGACATGATGATGGTGGTGAGAACCAGTGCGCCGTTAAGTGACATTTGACCAGCTTTATAGGCGACTACACAGAATGACATCTATCTGACTGAAATGTTCATAGATAAGGTATGATAATGCTTCAAAGTTTTATTTGTGTTACTTTTAGTCACGTTTACCAGCTTCCTTCCTCACTTTCGACGTGTTGCCTGATGTTTTCCCAGAAGTAATAGTGGCAAGTGACCAAATAACATTCATCATTAACCAGGGCCATGTCCAGAAGGGGAGCTGGGCTGGCACTGGCCACCCCTGAAATATGATTTTCCATGCCAAGTGTCACCCCATCATCCATAAATATGAAGGAAACTAGGATCGGACCTTAGTCCGAACCAGCTGTTGATGAGTAGTTGTTTTTAGGACTTAAAGTATAACACAATAGGTGCTTATATTATATTTGTTAGGTCCCATTCTGTTTTGTTGTGATTCGGCCTTTGCATGGCTTTATTGATAGGACAACATTAAGAGATGACAGGAGTTCGAATGAGAGAGAAGGAGGGTGAGAGGTTTTACACAAGACGTTGCTCATGCCTGTCCAGTTCTCACCCCTCAAAAGATACAGTTGACGTTTTTATACTGGGCAGCAAGCTGCCAATTTGGCTGTCCTTTTTGCGGCTAGGTCCGCAGATTTAGACAGAAGGCGGTATATTGGGGGTCTGTTTTGGTCTGCCAATATGACGCCTCGGAGGATACACCACCTCCACTGCTATGTAAATCCAAGATGTCGATGTGCCGGCAATTTGGTGAGATAGGCGGAAGTGTCGATGATGTGAACTGTTGTGTGACCCATAGCCAGAGAGTTTTAAAACCAGGAAACAGCTGATCACAGCAGTCAATTCATGACTTCATCCACAGATGTTAAGATGAGCAACTGGAAAGCAAGATCCAGGAGATGCTAGCGTCTCCTCAGTCTCTGTAGCTGTCTTGGTTGTCTGTTTGTTGTTGTAGCGGCAAGCTACTAACGGTCGCTACTTTCAAATTAAAAGCCCCCCCCCCCAGAACCCAGTTTTAAACTCCAATGGGGTGCAATGTAAAGCTCTTATTTTGACAAATTCGACCTGCTTTCTGTTAGCTGTCTGGTGCTTGAAGCAGCTAACAGAGGGAGTGAGGCGCGCACCCACGAGGCAGTGGCCATTCATGATTATGCTGCATCCTGCCGGCCTTGAGCGGGAAGCTGCGTAGCAATTATGACTGACACTGATCTCACGGGGCTAAATATTCTTCCGACGCATATGTTGTACGTCGTTCTTCACGCCCAACTTCGTGCTCCACGTCACATCACATGTTCATGCCTACCCCAGTGGCGGCTTTTTTGAAAAGAAGGAATATTACACCTCCCTTTCACATAAACAAGGCGGCAGATTGCAGCCTTTACCTTGCTGCAAATGTTCTGCCTTTATTATCTAAAAGGGGCTGGATGACAACAGAAATCATCAAACTAATTGTCAGACATTTTGCCATACTGTTCACACCATGGTAGCTATCTTTAATATCTCTGGATGTGGCACAGCAAAATTAGGAATTTGTTCCTAAGCTTAGGTTCCAGAAAATTCCCTGTGGTTCAACATACTGTATTGATGTAACATGTAAAAACGACACATTGATATGACATGCAATTGGAGGAATTTATCTATATGCCCTACCCCTGCTTTTTTGTTTTATATGGTCAAGGATGTCTTTAACTTCCTGTGTTGATGTTCTTGTCAAAAATACAATGTGACTTAGATAACGTCTTAATTAACACTTTAAATTCAATAGTAAACCAATGGACACATGACAGGACATTTCTCTCTGGCTCTTATCCATGCTACTGACTTTATCTGACTACAACATGTCCCCCCTGGCCTCTATCAGGCTTTATCTCCACTCTACGATCCATTACAAAGCTGCCTGCTGTCCCCTGGGTGATCTGCCCCGTCCCCTCTAATCTGGCCGAGCTGCTGCGATTCCATCACTCCCGTCGGTCGAACCACACAGAAAGATTAGTCAGACTCTCCGTCCAACAGATGTGTCCAGCGCTTGATTTGTGTGTGTTTTATTGACTCTGGCCATCTGTTAATACAGTTGCTGGTTCCTCCTCTTGTGTTTGTTGATGCACACAGACGGGGGAGCCGAGTGCCAGAAGAAACATTCAGCAAAGGAAGAGATGAGAGATAGAGGCAGAAAGATAGAGAGAGAGTGGAGAGTAATATTTTATAAAATGCTGCTGGTTTAACTTTATATTCCTGCATATAGAACAGAAGAATGTGTTCTTGTTTTTAATGTAGTTTGAACATTGATTCAGGATAGCACACAGGCAGTTTTAGTTGATGAATGAGTCTCAGATGTTCGGTCCTTTCTGAAAACAGTGAGAGCGTGAATTCCTTCACCAGGAGGAAAGTGAAAGATTGCTTTAGATATCTGAAATTCCTCGCAGTACCATTCCTTACATTCCCTCTCAACACCGAAGGAGCAGTTGCTGTCAGCAGCAGTTGCTGTCAGAATTCTTTGGATTGTCCATTTGTGTGTGCACGTATGTGCCTGTGCATGGTAGGAATTTATGTCCATACAAAAGGATGATAATGCCCAACAGTTGCAGTCACTTGTGCTGGGTTGTTGTCTTTTCTTGGACATTCCACTGACTCCTCATCTTCCTCCTCTCTGTGTCACTCCTCCTCACAGCCTTCACTCCCATGGTGTCTTTTTCCCCTCTCCTCCTGTCTCACATAACACTTGTATGAATGCCTTGGAAGCCGCAAAGCTTATGAAAACTTTTGCCTCACATTAATTATCCTCTGTCTCACTAAGATGCCTAAAAGGTGAGATAGATTACATCTTAAAGCTTAACCTACTCACTCAGCAAGAATTACATCATTAAGTCATCACGACCTCAGACTATATTTTTACTCTGATCTGTTTCATCTTGCTGGCTGCCCTCCTTCCCAGCATTCCTTCTGTGAAGCTGCCTGTTTACCCACTGAATGGAAAGTTAAAGTCTTCCCTTAGCCGCTTTATCCGTTCTTTTTACGTCAACGGGTGATGTTGCTTCTCGCTGCCCTCTCTGCCGTGTCATGATGATGTGATTTCTTGACACGGGCGTCACTCGGCCAAGTTGAAACCCCAGAACTCCATGTGAACCTGCTGAAAGGGAGGTGGCGCCCAGCCTGGGTAAACACAGTGTGAGGGGGTTGGCCAGGGACACAGACTGTTGGTCCTAAATGTGGAGGAAAAACGTCCAATAACTGGGCCTGTGGGGAGCAAGCAGGGCCAAGGCTAACCCGAGCACAGACTCGCTGGGAGCAGGGATAGTAGTGAAGTTGGATCGCAGCTGCTCCGAGGGACGTATAGGTAACAGATGGGATTTGGACCTGTGTCTTGCAAACAGGAAATCATTTTCCCCTTTGCAAAGCAGCAATTTAAGCAAGTTTAATTCACTTCTAAGTCAACCTAACAAGTGCCTTTTCTTGAAAATAAAAGTTGGAAAATAACCATAAAATTGCTGCACTAACCTTCAAGGAAGTGACTCGTGAATAAGTGTATTTGATCATTTAATGAATTACAGTTTTGAATTACAGGTTAAACTGAGTAAACTGAGAGCAAATTGACCTCAACTCTACAAGGGAGACATTTGAGCTTTACATGGACATGCACTGCTACTTATGTATCCGCCCTTCGTCCTGTACGTTAACCCCCTCTGAAGAGGTATGGATATCGCCCTTCAAGCTTTTTTTTCACCTCATTGACTCCCTGTTCCCCCTTCAACTCTGACCGCTGGAGGTTTAAGCACAGGCCGGGCAAGCAGCAGGGGTTCATGGGAGGGGAAAAAAAATCACATAGAGGGAACACTGTATTCAGCACAGAGCTAGAGGTGTTAACAGTAGTTGTGTCTATGTGAGGCAGAACACAGCCGGATTTGGGTCAAATATGAAATAACTCTTACGTGTATTTTAACCTGCATGAAGTGGCAGGTGTGCTGGGTTTACCCAGTCAGGAAAACTCTGATGGTATCACAAAGAAAAGTATGACTTTCAGAGACTTTCCTGTGTTTTTTTTAACGTGTTGGCACTGTCTGAGGCGGTAACCTCCATCCACCCAGCCACTGCAGTTTTTAAATACACTATATATCTACATACCGTAGACACATATATGAGCACCAAGTGGGGTTTATATTTTTTATCTGCTACAGGTAGGGAGGCACTAGAATTTCTGGGCCAATACTGCATTTTTTTGGCAATAGCTGGCTAAAGTTGTATAGGGTGAATCTTAGCCCTTATGTTCACACCACTTTCAGACACAAATTGCTATATATATTGTAAATACACATAATATTAACATATACATCTCACAATGTGATTATCAAACTCTTCTGACAAAAATATGTAATGGAGGCAGGATGTTTTACAGTTAAACAATAAACCTTATTGCCTACAATGACATCAATCAGTTTATGTGAGCGAGTATTGGATAACATATACTAAATAGTGATATATATCAGGCCAACACTGGCAAATGATTTCTGTTGGCTGATGTATTGGTAAGGCTGTATTCAATACCAACGTCTTCTTTTTGATGTTTTACTCTCCATTTTGTGCAGGAAAACAATTAAATCTTCATTACAAAAATAACTGAACTGTTTAAAAGTATTTTAGACCTTCATTACTGTGAAGTGGTTAACTTAAACTTTTAGTAGCTAAACAGATGAGAGACAAGAGCATACTCACTGAATGAGCACAAATTAGAACCAACACATTTATGAAACAAACTTATAACCTTCTTCCAAATGATTAAAAGCTAGAAGGAAAAAAATGCTTAAAGGCATTTATAGCCAGCTATACATCTATCTACTCAATGAGAAGAATGTTTACTTTTTAACATTTTTTATTTTGTACTTACATATTCTTCCTAACTGATAGAGAATAGCCCTGAAAATACAAATGCTGCATCCGAACAAGACACGTAAGTCACACAATAATTGTGAAAAACAATTGTAAAAACATTGACATTATGGCAAGGTAGCTGATTTCCGTTTCATCATTTTCAGATCATTTTCACTTATTTGTGTTTATTCTGTGAAAAAATACGGCAATTTTCATGACATTAACAAGGTTATTTGCCAGACTCTACTACCCTAAAACAAGTGGGAGTGTTTGTATTACTAAATTTGTATTTTCACATGCTAAATAGCAGGCATGTCAAGAACCAGTAGCTCATGAATGTGCTAGGCCAAAATTGATAACAAAACAGATAACATACAAAAGACATTGGCCACTGCTATCACTGACCATCACCGCATTTTCTGATAGCAGTTGGTACTATTCAGCCAACAAATATGTCCGCCCCTAGCACAAGGTGAATAGAAAAATGCTGGTTTAACAATTTTAACACTTAAGTCATATTCCGTAATTAATTATGATACAGCTTTATAACAAAATTCATGCCTTTAAAGATTGAGAATGTCATTTTCAAGTCATGATTGCCAAAGGAATTCGTAAAACACAAAGCACCATTTAATGGTTGGAAGAGATCTGTGTTATATTTTCCGTTACCATGAGGTGACGGCATGCTAATTATACTGAGGTCTTCACTCTCCCCACAATGACCAACCTTCTGCTTTATCATCGTGTTTTAGGGAATAAAACCCTTTTGAACTTATTCTGATTCAGCCCCGTGGCCACTTGCGCCACGTCCACCCCAAGTGCTACCTCACTACCTCCGGGAGGCAGTTCATGCTTTAATTGGCACTTAATGAGTTAATTGACCCCAGCGTTGTTGGGGGGAGTGGAGGTAACAGGGTGACGGGGGGGCCGGGGGCTTGGGGAGCAGGTGAGGGTGGAGAGGATTGGCCCAAGGTGCTTCCTGTGTCACATCACCAGTGGAGGTACCCATCAACCCCTTTGAACCAGGACACAAACACTGGAAACACTTTCATCGCACCGATGTGTCATCACAGCCGGGTTCCATGTATATGTATGGGACTGTCTGAAAATATACAAAGTCCAATTTGCCCGGGACAGGCCAACCTCAGGATAATGAATCACATGTGATGTGTATCTGATATGCAGCCTGAGTCATCACCAGATGTTTCGACAGGATTACTTCCAGTTCTGGAGAAGAACAGTGGATTTCCAAAGAGAAACCAACAGCGCTCCATCAAGTAAGACAAAGAAAAGAAGTCAACAAACATTCACCGCCACTACGAGTAGAACAGAGGAGTTTATGAAAATTCTGCACTGGAACGCTCCCAGTGCCTCTGGAAGGCAGACCAAAGTGTTTCTTATGTCTATAATTGGGGGTACACATTCCAAATGAGAGGAGTTTTGAGGTCAAGCACAGAAGAGGAAGTAACTCGGGCACCAGGCCCTTCAGATAAAAGCTTACAGGTGGAAGTAAGTACAGTCCTACACATGTAAGCAAGCTGTGCTGCTTGTTTGTTCTGGTGTCTGTTTGTATGTGGAAAATGCAGCTCCCAGCGCATAATATGTTTGCTCAGTTGGAGCATAGCATGCACTCTGGATAACATTGGCTGTCTCTTTCACTTGGCAACAACACATATGAACCTGTGTGAATTTGTGAACCCATGTGCTAAACTCAGCACACTGACATAACCACACAAACACAGAGGGACGCACGCATGCACACCTTTTGTTCTTTCACACATGTGCTTTGTTGTTCCTCCTTTGTAGTTTGTTCAAACTTATGCAAAAATAATTCTTGAGTTGAAAACATCCGTAGTTTTTTTTCAGGGAAGTTGCCTCGTCTCTATGTGTGGGTTCCTGCATTTGCCCCTGTGTGTTTGCACCCATGTGTGTGCATCAGAGAGGGACGCCCAGCAGGCAGTGTTGTTGTAGGTGAGGGTGAGGAGCCCCCTGATGGGCAACTGTGGCAGAGAGGCCAGCTTTGATCAAAGGCCCAAGACGAAGAGGAGGAGGAGGAGGAGGGAGGGAAGAGCAGCAGGCCATCCAGAAGAGAGAGGAGGTGAAGCAGGCCTGCAGAATGGGGGACCTGGGAACGATGGAGTCCTTAAGCCCACAGTGGGACCCTTCAAGAACCAAGAGAAAACACCTGCTTCTTTGCTACCAGCACACTGGGTCAGACGGGCTGGAATATTGTCCCCCTGTGCTGAAATATTTAAATGTTTATAGATGTTGGTGTTTAAAAAAATAATGCCATGGGTTGCACTAAGAAGTCAATTTTCTTTTTCTTTTATAACATTTTGGAGCAAAACTGCGGACGGCAAATCTGAGTCTTCATTAGATTTCCTCCTCTGATGAGATGAAAAAAAAGGGGCTGCATGCTGCTGAGTTTTCCAAATAATTGAATCATGTATTTATTCAATAGGCTCTCGGCAGAGTATTGATTGTCGACAGATTGGGTTACGCTGAGAATCTGTGGGAAGTCTCGCAAAAAGAGACGACCTAACCAAGGGCATGTGTGCAGACAAATGTATTCAGACGAAATTCATGTTGCTTAGGTCATTCTGGCTTCGAGTTTGCCCTGAGGGAGACATGTTTAATTAAGGCCTTCAGTTCTTCCAAATAAAACGCCTTCAGTCTGACCTCTTGCTACTTAATCTTTGCTTTTCTGAAGTGGATTTATGTTTGAAATTTTTTAACAATATTTTGCCTTCATATATTCCTTATTTTTCAACATAATTTCAAAAAGGCGTATGTCTTTGCTAATGAAATGAAGAAACCAAAGGAGACGCTGCATAACGCTGGTGTGAATTTGAATATTTCACTTATAATAAACATCTTCCCATAGAGACCGGGATATTTGTCGAATCTTTCGCCACATTGTGGAAATCCTGCCGAGCTCAGGAGCTTAAAAAAATGATTTTAAAAAAGATGAAATAAAAGTATTCTTTGAAACACAAGGCCGTGTAATGTTGAAACAAGCCAGCTTTTCTTCTGCCAAGCACAACTACAAACATCCCTCCAAATGCAGGCTTCATTGGCCCTGACGCAGTCTGGGAGAAAATTAAATTTGACAAAATAAATTAATGCCAGCGGACCACTTGGACTTCAGCTGTACTGACATGCAGCTCATACTGTTTGATGTAACATTTGTAAAATGTGTTAGCTGTATGATATTTTTTTTCCTCTTCGGGTACTGATTTTTTAAATAAAAGTGCCAGAAATAATAGAAAAAACACATTTATGACCAACGTGTTGTGGTTATTCTTATTTTCATATTTAAGCTCTTTTATAAGCTAATTTATTTTTTTTGTTAGCACAGTTTTAGTGAGTTAATTCTTAACCTTGTAATTTATTTCATTTTTTAAAAAAAAGTATTTTAAATAAATATCTTACTCATACCTTGTGGGTCTGATTTGAACTATTCAAATCAATTATCTCAAGCCAATTATATTAATACAATTAAGATTTATTTTTTTCTGTAGGTGTTATGTAATGGATGATGTTACTTGGTGGCCAAGGAGTTGGTCCATGAATCACGGCAGCATCAGGGACTGTATGGAAATGGAGAACATGTGTTTCAGCTTTGACTGCATGGCGCATCTTTCATGCTGTTGTGCGACTCGGTACAGCGACTGAAAATGTGTTTTCTTAACCCCTTCATACACCTGCATAATGTAGGTTTTTTTCTCCCCCGTGTAACAATATATGATGTGGATAAAGGCGGATTAGGGAAGAAGAAAAGGAACGAAATCTGGCGTGTGTCGGACATTGAAAATGGGCGTTAAATAGTGGGACGAGGCTCTGCTGCCAGCAGTGAAGTTGTGATATATGAGTGAGGGGCGGCTGGTCTGTCATTTCACCCTGCAGGTCCTCATGTGGATCAGAATAATGGCAACAAAACCCCCCGAAACTTCTCACGAGTGAAAATCAAAAGTGTGATGATGCTGTCTTGTTGTAGGATTCAATTGCTCTTGTTCTTTTCCTCCTCGTTCGTGTCAAGAGAATTGCCCTAATTTTGCGCAAAACAAATCTTGCAGGCGTAAGAACGAAATCAACTTTTGCCATCATTTCTGTTTTGCTTTTTTTTTTTTTTTACAGTACAATCTCTACGATAAATGCGTGACTCAAGCGACTTGTTCGGATGCATCACTTATATTTTCGGATCTCCTCATTGATGCTAAAACGGACACTGACTTCCGTTATAATTATGGCCGTGTTGATCTCCAGAGGGAGAGGGAAAGAGAGAGAGAGAGAATGATGCTTGTTTGGGGCCGCAAGCCGGAGCCTGCTGCTCTGCATGCAATGGGAAACGGCGGCCCTGCGCTGCGCCGTTTAGTGTGGTTTCCGAGGAGTACCGATGCCACATGCGCTGCCGGTCCTGCATGATGCATGTGCGCCTTGTGGGGTACACTGAAAAGGAAAAACAACAATTAGACATGAATGTGTGTGTCCAAACAAACGAATCAAAGGGCCGTTGTGTTTGTGGGAAGATGACTGGTTGGGGGGGGGGAGAGATCTTCACCCCTCCTCCTCTCCTCCCTCTCCTCCCTCTCCGGGGCTGACCCCGCCGTTTGAGTCCTGCGGTGCCGGGGCCGAGACACACAGATGGGCTGCAGTCTCTCTTTCACTCGCTCCCCTCGCTCTTTCATTATCTGCCTTTTTACTCCCAATTCAATTCATATCAACCCCAATGCAGTTTCATTCACGGGCTTTGGATCATGCCACACACAAACACACCCACACACACAGAGAGACAGACACAACAAACAAACAGCAGTCAGTCCCAGACGAGCAAAAAATAAATAAAAAAATACCGTGTTGTTATGGTTTTTTCCTGCAGGCACGTGAGGATGTGGTCGCCCTCCCATCACATGTAATAACAGGACCAAACAGCAGCTGTCATGCTTAGGTCATCGTGCCCAACAACAATATGACG
Source organism: Diplodus sargus (assembly GCA_903131615.1). Taxonomy (NCBI): domain Eukaryota; kingdom Metazoa; phylum Chordata; class Actinopteri; order Spariformes; family Sparidae; genus Diplodus; species Diplodus sargus. The sequence goes on from CAEMYA010000103.1 coordinate 8,019,856, forward strand.
CGCGGTGATTTACTTGAGATGATGGAAAAATGGTCGCAAGAAGGAAAAATAAACAACAGCGATGACAGATAAGACTGAACACGAGATTTAGATGACATTTTATATCCAACAGATGTTTTTTTTTGTTCGAAAATGACTTCCCCATCTCGATTGAATGTCTGTTTTTGTGTGATTTAAGTAGATTAGATTAAGTATGTTGCTGATTTAAAGTTATTCAAAAGCAATGATAGTGCATTGCGCTTCCAATGCGTGAAATCTCTCTCGCTCGCGCGACCGTGCGCGCGCGCGCGTGTGTGTGTGCGTGTGTGTGGCCCCGCAGCAGTCGTAGTCTGCGTTTAGCTCCGCTGTCCCGACACCAAAACTGTCTGAGCCTCAAACCCCTGCTCGGTTTCTGTCCCTCTCAACCTCCCGAGCCGCTCACAGAGGGTATAAAGCTCCAGAAGTGAATCGAGTCTGAATGGACCTGGAGGGCCAACAAAGCGCAGGAGCCGTGGGGCCCCCGGCCGCGCGCAAGGCACTCTGCGTTTGCGAGCCTCCGGTGGCCCAGACGAGGCGGTGCATGCGTGGGGCTGCCTGAGGAAGGGGAGGGACGGAGGGTGGTGGTGGTGGTGGTGGTGGTGGGGGGGCTCCCTGTGCATTAGGCTGTAATAGGTTTGGGATGACTTAAACGATTTGTTGACTGGGACAATAAATCTGTTGTGTGTTTCTTGGCATGCTGAGGGGAGGATTACAAGTTGTCACACAAAGGAATGCAAATTGCAAGCCAAACTCTCCGAGAGGCCTGTGGAGTAGCCAGCTATTTAGAGCATTTGTGCGGATCCCTGCTCCTCTCTCTCACTATTTTATGTTTCTCTATTAGTCCTAATAACCGTGAAGGGCCTGAGAGTAGCCACTGTATTCATCTCAAATCAATGGCTTTCCCGCACCAGGCCCTATAGACCTCCGCATTTGCATCCTATCGAGTGAGATGACCAGCAGGACAATTGGCGTTAAGTCTCTTTCAGGCGGCCAAATGGAAAATCTTGAATCCTAAACGACATTTTCTCCCCCAACACCCCCTCCTCTTTTTCTTTTTATAAAAAAAAATAATAAAATCCACTCTCCATATTTTGCACATAGTTTCTCACTGGTTGAACCCTGAAGAGGCCAAAGGTGAGATTCAATTATAATCTTTTCTAATTGAATACAATAGAGGAATTTAAATATATATATTTCTACTCCTCCCTCTCTCTCTCCCTCTCTCCCTCTCTCTCTCTCTCTTTCTAGCTGCCAATTTTTCTTCATCCACTCGTTATGTGTCAGTTCTTTTTTGAATCAATACGCTTATTCATGAGGTCATTTTTCCTTTTCTTTTTTTCTCTCCTCACTTTCGGTTCTTGGTGTAGTCTTTTAATGATTTCACCGAAGCTGAGTTTGCACTTCTGGACTCCTCTGTCCTCACTCACACCTCCTCCTAGCGACTGCAGGCTGAACCACCGGGGCAGCAGCAGCAGCAGCAGCCTCCTAAATCAGCTGAGCCGCAGCGGCAGCAGGTCGACCCCGGCTGAATGAGCAGTAGCTGGATTATTAACATCGGTGCTGTAAGCTTCACTTTAGTGACGATGCTTTGTGCCTTTTTTTTTTTTTTTTTTTTTTGTCAGCGCTCCTCAGGTGAAATCGCGCCGCGGCCCGTGTGCCAACTTTCTGTCAGGCAGCAGATGCCTGAGGTCGGCCGGACAAAAACCGCAGGACGCGGATCAACACGGAGAGATAGCGGAATGATTCCTCTCAAATCTCAGCAGCAGTCGGTCTGACCCGCCGCTGCAGCCGAACTGAGAGGAAACACACCCGGGTCACGTTACTGCACTGTGAAGCAGCCTCCCACTAAAACGTCGCCATGAATCCAGACAGATAATGATGATAATGGGATTTTAATTCTATTCCCATGCGATATTTTAGCCATCAACAGCACTTAAAAACCAGTAGATAACAAGCCCGATCAATTAAAGATGATTATTGAATTAATTTCTTCAAATTCAGGAACAGATTCGTGTGTATTTACTAAGCAATACATATTTATAGGCTGAATTAAGATTTGTCAGGTAATTTGACAAAAACAATATCAAAAGCTTTATTTTGAAATGATGTATTATTATGTTTAATTATATATAATATAATATTTCAAATTAGACTGAATATTGCTCTTAGTGAAGCCTACTTACACAGAAATAGAGATACAGTAAGGAAAAACTGGATAAATAAGTACCAGGATGGTAAAACTTTTTTTTTTTATAGTAATAAAGCTGTGTGTTACAATAGTTTGTGAAAAGAAATTAGGATTATATGTACTAAAATCCATGCGTGGGAGTAACTAATTACATCAACTTAAATTACTGTAATGAAGTCATTTTTTTGGCTCTTTTTTTTATTTATTTTTTCAAGTCTGCAATTTTACTCGTACTTAAATATGCATTACACCATGTAATCTACTTAGTTACTTGGTACAATTTGAATCAAACCTTTCATCTGCATTTTTGTAGCCAGTAAGGCTCTCAAACAGGCCAATGGAAACCCTGATGTATGGATAGAAAAAGAAAACAACAACTCTGCAGCAGGTTTGGAGAGGTGGTCACTGAGCAGAACAGAGAAGGAGTTTTTGGGAATAATTTAGACTGAAGATCTGGAGAAACACAAACCTCGCTGCTTGGATATCTTCTATTGATAATGTATCAAACACCATCAGTTGAAAAGTAACTTCTTGGTATTTTTACTTTTTTATAAACTTGAGCAATATTTCAGTAATGTAACTGTGCTCATACTTAGTAGTCTTTCCACCACTACTTCATGTACACGATACAATTCAGCATACTACCGAACTATTTCTCTAGCTGAAAACTCAGGGATGCTTTTTCTCCTTGGGGGGGTGAACACTTAAAACTTGACAGTGGGCCACAGACCAAAAGGAAAAGGCTGTTTTGTGTTGTGTAGATGCAAAATGGTGTCAAGATACCAAGTCGCCTTATTTGACTGACAGTCCGAACAAACTGTCTGCTATGCTCAGATGAAAAGATAATGAATAATTACAGTATCCATCCTTCATATTACAGGGAATTTTCACCTCATAAGAAATAAACCAGCATACACACCAAGTAATATAATAACTTGCTGCATAAATGTTTATTTTCTTTCCACTCGAAACATTTGGTGGGCCAAATCAAACTTTGGCCTGCGGGCAGACCTGCTGTAAACAGTACAAGTAGTGCAAAGAAATGAATACTGGTTGATGTCAAAGAAGCTTATTATGACATTGTTTTTGTTGTGCTCAAATGTTTATATTTGCATACAGTAAATCGTTTCAAACAAACACCTGCACTACATAACACAAGTAACACATTAACTGAAATATCTAATAATCCCTTGTGTATTGGTTTAAGCTTATCTTGATCTCTGCAGCACCCATGCAGTCTTTGTTATTTGTCATATAAGACGTCGGTGCTGCGCAATGTTTAATCTTCAATCCCAGGTTTTAATCTTGTAAGTCGAAGCTGCTTCAGAGGCCGATCACCTGATTCCTGTAATGAGCTCTGATGGTTGATACATAACTGTGATTGCAAGGAGTCAGTTTCATGTTATGACTGAGCCGCGGGTTGTTTTAATTGGCGATCAGTCTGGAAAGTAGACACACACGCGCGAGTTATGAATGTGCGCGTGCACACACGCACACGCACGCACACACACACACACACACACACACACACACACACACACACACACACACACACACACACACACACACGCACACACTACCGCACAAAGAGCCCTAACACTTTGCCTCACAATAATCGACGATGCATTGTTTTCCACCGTTCGCCCGAGGTTACCATGTATGTGCCTTCTCCCCCGCACCTCTACGTGGCACAGCAGAGATAGTTTAATTAAAGAACAACATTATCTTAGGGCAGCAGAACTCCTTGCAGCGAGGAATGCCTTGTTTTCCGTGCTGCGTCAGGAGAGAAGAGAGAGCATGCCGCCTACGTTGGCTGCTGCTGCTTACCTTCCCCTAGCTAGCTTATATGGCCCATGCTCTCTCAATAGCTTTTAATGGTGCGATTGTAAAACACCTTGTCACATGAAGGAGTTGCAATGATGTTTTACAGCCCCCCCCCCCCAGCTTTCAAAGATGAGCCATAATACTGCCCTCCGTAACTTTTGAAACAGGCTCGGTGTGTGCAAAGAGTTGCATAACGCTGTGGACCATTATTTTTAAATGCACACTTCAAGATGGGAGTTTGTGTGTTCTGGTGTGTATCATAAAGTGGGTACTTAAGGACAAGGCCGTGGACACAGACATGGACGCAGAGGGTTGACAGACAGACGGACGTGGTCAAAGGGAAGGAAATAAGCCTCGGCCACCTTTTTAAAAAAAAAATCATTTCACCTGGACAAATGTAGTGTTTGCATTCGCTGGTTATTAATTTGCTCTCCATTATCTTCCTGTTTTCACTGAACGCTGGTGTCTGAATGCTGATCTGTTGGCCCCGGCCGGCCACATGATGTCTGAGGCGGGCCGTTTAAACAAGATTTTTTTATATTCCTAATCAACACGATCGTAACCTCCCGCAGAACAAAGGCATGAATATCCATTTCCAAGGAAAAGGGTGAGTGCCCTCTCCATGCCCCGCTCGCCCTCCCCGCCCCTCCGTGTACTGTACTTGTTACCCTGGTAACCCCATGGGCAGAATGCAGATCAGGGGGACCAACGAAGCGGTCCCCTTGTCTCCCCTCACAATTCACCCTGATGATGACTAACACTTTTGTTCATGGAGAGGGCAGGTGGGAGTTACAATACGCTTCAAATCATTGCCCACCCGAGATCTCCCCTTTACTCTCCACCTCCAATCTCCCCCCCACATATCTTTCTTTCTCTTTTCTTCCTTTTCATCTCTCTCACATATTCCCTCTTTCTTTAACATTTGTGAAAAATCCATTCCCCCCCCTTTTTTTTTGTTCATCCTTCCACTCAGGGATGACGGTGAGTCCCAGCGAGGCTCGCTCACAGCAGACGGCGGTGCCGGTTTGCGAGAGGTCAGTGTTATCTAAACAGACCCATTGGGCTATTTGCTATAGCACCCTCCATCAGGCAGGAAGCTCCGAGGAATCAGCCCATCACTTCAATCAGCCACGACGGCATACAATGAATTTATAATGGCTTGAGCAGGGCGAGGAATGAAATCAGATGAGAGACGGAAAGAGAGAGCGAGAGAGAGAGGGAGGGGACAAAGAGGGTGAGGAAAAAGATGGAGAAGAGGAGCGTAGTGGAGAGAGAGGAGCCGGTCTGTGTCAATGACCACTATGTGGGAAGAGCGTGTTGTTTGTTTGTGGTGTGAAACAAACAAGCGATTGTGATGTGAGGAGATGGACTGTGACTGTGTTTGACAGTAAACTGCGAGGTTACAGCCAGTCATGTGTACTGTACATGCTTGTACAGTGTTTTTATATGCACAAATAGACACACACAAAGCAGCTCATATGGACGCATTTGTGTAGGGGGGTGTGTGTGTGTGCGTGCGGTTGTGTACTTTTGTGTTTATTGGCCTTATGTGCAAAGAGAGGTAGTAATCTTATCGCTATGTAGAGGGTAAGTACATGTGACAGTAGAGATATACAAACTCTTGATCAATATCTTGATAGATTGTCAGATAATGACTCTTCAGGCAGATATGGACAATTGCTTCAATATGTATGTTTTCCTGGCTGGTGCACAGACAGCTTGGCCAAGAGCCACCATCCACAATTTAATGTTCCAAAAGCAGAGTACGGCCCGGTCTCGGCTTGGACTGACTGCAGCCGGCCCCCACGCTCACTCCCCAAGCGCAGCCTCTGCCCTTTGACCACATTAACCGGCGCAGTCCGACTCATCTCCCAGTCTTCTCTTATCACCTGGAATCAAACATTAAAAGAGGGAGGGAGCTGGAGTTACTCATAAAGTCAGAGAAATATGGAGCGCCGAAAGGGGGAGAGGCAGAGACAAAGACATTTAGAGGCAGAGAGGGGGATTTAAAATGAAAGAATAACTGTTACCAAAAGATGAAAATGCGGAAAAAGGGAGATAAATATACGGAAGGAGAGGAGTTAGGACCACGCCATGTCACCTCGTCCTATGAGCTGCCACTTCCTGCCTCACTGAGTTTGGCGTCTAAAAACAAGCAGGGCGGAGTTCAGCTGTCGGCAAACAGGCTGTTTTACGAGTACTGTTCCGCAATTACCTGTTACCTTGACTGTCGCGGGTTTTAAGAGCGGCCTGGCCTTGGAGTTACCTGGATACACCTGGAGGAGAGCGATAAAAAAGAAGAGACACAGGGCGGGAATGAGCTCCTATCTGAGCAGCCCCCAAAACTCCATCTGTCTGTCTGCTGTGGCACGACTGCTGGCGCCCACACACACACCCTGTGTATCTGTCTGTGTATCTGTCTGTCTGTCTGTCAGTCTGACTCCATGTGTGCTATAATAAAGCCAAGTTGTCTCTGTAGTTTCATCATCTCAGCCTATATATGTTCCTCAGCCGCCCTCTTGTACGTGCACACACGCATGCACGCACAGCTCAAGATTTCAGGGCAGGTGGTTTGCTGATAGTGATGGGTAGGAAAATATTTGATGTCCCCAGCTTGGCCATTTAACATTCTCACCCTGTGCTCTGACCTTAAAGAGTGCGCATGCATGCATACGGCGTGCATGGGTTTGTGTGTGTGTGTGTGGGTGTGTGTGTATTCTGTGCTCATGTGGATCAGCACAGTGCATCGCCGGGTGTTTGTTCACTTAGCTTTTAGCCCCAGTTAGCCGGTCAGACCCCCACAACCCTATTCACACACACAGACACCGTCCTATTAGCGGGACTTATCAGAGCCCATTTGACCTCCACCTTCTCCCTGACCTCTAGAAGGTGGAGGTCTCCATCCCTTGGGAGAGTGGGTCAGCAAGGCGAAAGTGTGCAAGTGTGCGTGCGTGTGTGTGTGTGTGAGACAGGATGGGGGGCTGCTCTGCTGTCTGACTGTGAGCAAACACTGATGGTCAAACACACGGCCTCCTCCACCCCTCGTATTCTCTCCCCCTCTCTCCCTGCTCCTCCTCTGCGACTTCACCTGTTTTCATGCGACAGCTATTCAAGCAAATGCACTTTTCAATCGCAAATTAAATATTTTTAAAGACATAACATGTAACCTTTATGAATTAAAATGTTTAAAAATGACCAGACCTTTGTTATATATTTTGCTAAGATGAGCACTTAACCCCAATTATTCCAACAATGTTAAAACCCAAGATCTGTCTTTTTCTTTAAAGGGGAAATATGTAACAATTGACCACCTGTTGAATTTAAAAGATAGAGGGGGCAGCATATCACTAGAGTAACTGCTACTAACTGTAGCTGCCATTAGCTAGTTAGCTAAGTTTGCTGTGCAGCTAGCACTGCACTAGGAGAACTGAGGGAGTGCTGGTGTATACAACACTAGCATAGGAGGTGGACTTGTGATAAGGCTTGAAAAACTACCCCAAAATCAACATGATTCTGATAAAACCTTGAAGATACTTAATATTATAAAAGTACTGCATACAAAGTACATGACATTGTATGCTTACAATTAGCTACACATAAATCCACATCATATCTACTGCCAAGAATACACACATTTCCCGTTAAGCAACTTTTCCCATTTAACAAATACCGTGTTTGTATTGTGTTGGAGAGATATCGACGGAAGATAGCATGCAAACCCTCTAACCAAGACCTGTTCTTTTTTATAATACCACTCCACGCTCGCACTGTGCATTGCTAGCTGCACGGTTAACTGAGATAACTAACAGCAGCTACAATTAACAGGAGTGAGCAGTTACTCAGGTGATATGCTGCCTCTGTTTATATGAATTCTTACATTTTGCACCATTAATGCCAAGAAATAAATCATGAGATTTCATTCTGCCGGACAAAACTTGGAAAATAAAAAGAAGCGTTTCATTCTGGCTTTACTTTTTATTATTCACAGTCGCAAAAAATGTTGTTATTATAACTGAAATTTTGAGGAATGAACACACTCACTCAGGTCGTGCTAACTCCTCCCAGCATCCAGTATGATGTAGTTTACACTGATGGAGTGAGCTACCAGCCATTCGACGATTTTCACATTTTTCCTCTATGCCATCTCTTCTCCTTCCCCTTGTTTCTCTGGGCTGTGACTCTCCAGATTACTCTCTCATGGGATGTGTGTCTTTACCTGCATAGAGCACCGCAAAATTGTCCCTCATTCATCTCCAGCAAACCTACTGCCAAATTTACCATCCATCCAAATCTGCCCCGCTGACCGGCCTCCAGCACAATCACACAGCCATTTCTGTTTTCAAAAAAGGGAACTGACGATATATCACATTGTGTTCGCTCCCTTGTGCACTCTGATTTGTCTCTCTGTGGAATATCTGGCACTGTTGGAGCTTGACTGGAAAATGCAGGCATATCGCTCAAATTTCCATTGTGTAAACTTTAAACATAATACTTTCCTTTTAAAATCTCTTACCTCCCACAATCAAGTTACCAGTTTTTCCACAAATGGGACTTCTGAGGCAGTTCCACAGAGCCGAATGTTTGTGCTGCAGAGTTAGTTTTGCCGTCCAGATTGGGTGAATTTCAAATCTGAAAGAAAATATCTGCTGCTGCGAAGAAAAGGGCCAGAGTTAGAGGAGCAGAGCACAGCACATAGAGCACTCTCTTTAGAGGTCTTTTTTCACACTCCTCCATCCTGTGTTCTCCAGCAGACAGGGTCTTCCATTGAAAGGGAACAATAGGGTTCTTAATCAGCAGACCTTTCCCCTTCCCCAGTTCCTGGGTCAACTGATGGCCCACACTGCTTTGTCGAAGGTGAACGGCATAAAATATATGTTTATGAAAAGGAGAATTAATCACAGTGGGTATCTTTGGATAAAGTCATATTTGTTGTTTTTTATACCCTTTCTCCAGCTCTGTCTAGGAGGGCTTTCATGTGGCTGTAATTACCATATTTCATTAGCGTGTGGAGTGTCACCGCTGGAGCATCAAAGCGGTTGGCTCTTCGCATGTGCGGCGACCACTGCCAGGGAAGTACACAACTATCTGTTTTTTTCCCAGAATAAATTCGCCCGCGCCTGTTTTTGAGTGCACTCTCTCCCTCAAGCTGCTGTCGATATCAAAGAGAACCCATTCCGCATGTGAAGTGCCCCTTGTGCAGAATAATAAAGCAGTGCATCATGGCAAAAAACTGTGAAACACAACACTCTCACCACCATCCCTTCAATGCACACACAGGAACACACATGCACATGCACACACGGGCGCACAAGCACACATGGTATTCCTCTCTCCTTTGTACCTACTTTACACTCCTTGGTACACATTCACTCCTTCTACCTCTGCACTCAAAAACAAACTATTTTGGCCTGCTGCATGTTGAAATACAGAACCAGTAGTGCAACATAGCTGTGTTTACTGTTCTGGTACTTTAATTACAATTTTGTGTCCAGCGTAATAATGCCTGCGATTTATATTTTCTTCAATGCATACATTCAATATCCTCATTCACAATATTTTGCGATTAGGCTAAGATGGTCTTTTTTATTATAGTAAAAAAAAATCCCACAACAAAAAAATCAAAATGAAACGGTAATATACTCAGCCAGTTAAAACACATAAAAGAACCATTCTGCTACATTGGGTGACATATTCCATCAGTACACAATGACCTGCAATGACACAATGACCTGCATACTTTTCCATCACCTTGCGAAACTAAGGAAGCGTATAGAGCTAACAGTGACCAGCCACTTTTTGAACAGCTCTCGTTCGGAAAGTTAATTTCCCATTCAAGCCAGCCAACTGCAAGACGAATGGTGTCCATAAAAAGAGTTGAATTGGGGCAAAAACGGATTTATAAGTTCAGGTACATATATAATTCTAGAGTGAAAAACTATTCATCCCATGAACCATTTCAAATGATTCCTTTCTGATTACTTGAAGTTCACAAACACTAGTACATGGCCTGACTTGCAGCAGTCTTGCTTAGCCAGACCTATCTCTTCAATGCCGTGTCGGTGCTGGCTGTACCAGTTCTCATTCTGGTTTAGGGGGGGAAAAAAATGCTCTGGCTTGTTTGTATTTCTTTAAACCAATCATAATCATCTTGGGCGGGGCTAATGCAGCGAGGGTGCCCCTGCAAAATAGTGTTGGGGGTTAACTTGTTTAGCATGTGGGGAGGTGAGCCCCCCAAAAAATCCCCTCAAAAAAAGAGTTGTTCACTTGCTGTTTGTTTGCTGTTATGCTTTCTCGCTGTAGGTTGCTAGCTCAGTGGTTGATGTTGTAGTTGTTTCTCTTTGCGACATGGATTTTGAAATACATGGATAGAAAAATGCTGCCCGATGAATGCAGGCCCTATGACTCGTGGCCTACAAGTTAGAAAAGACAGCTTGTGATTGGAAGGTTGCCTGTTCAATTCTCTGGACTGACGGGATAAATCTATGACAGGCTCTTGCCCCTCCCTCATTACCACCAGCAAGGTGCCCTTGAGCAAGGCCCTTAACCCAGTCTATATCTGTCAGGCTAAACTTCAAGTGATTTCAACATATTTCCTCATCTCAAAAAAAAAAAAAAAGGAACATGTAAGGAGGGGAAATCAAACAATTCGATCACAAGGATTCACAAGTCGTTAAGCGACAAGAGTTCCAGTGATAAATACAAATTCATTGTTGGTTTTGGTATGTTCAGGGGATTGATACAAATAAAAGAACTCAAGCTTAATCCTTCAGTTATTAAGTTTTAATCACCAAGAAGAGGCTCAGTGACACAGTGAATGTAGTTTATCAAAATCAAAACGCCAAAGTATAACATGACCCCTTTATTATGAGCAGAGCTTTTTTATATACCTCCACCAGATGCCATCTATTCTGAGAGACTTGCACCTGACCTGCGTTAAGGCCCTCCAAGGCCACAGGGCCAATCCTACGCCTCAAAGCCGCACATCTTCAAGGGGAATCGGGACAATGAGAGGGAATAATGTCTCAACCAGCACAAACACAGATGAGCTGCGAGTTAGCAGAGCTCACCAAAGAGCACTGCTCTGCCTCTCACTATCAGCAGGTTTATCTAAAGGGAGAAGAGCTATCTGCCCCGGGGCTAAACACACTTTTGTTTTCCCAAAGCTTTATGGCTTCCCTCGGCTAGACAGGCGGAGAATCAAGGCTTTCAGCCAAATGTGTGGCGACGGCCACCACACAGGACATGGTTAGGCTAGACAGACGTTCCTGGTAATACACAATTACAGATCCAGCGCTGAGAAAAAAAAAGTGAGAGAGACAGACATTTTGAAAACATCCTTCGACAACAACCAGACAAAGCTTCTTGCGTGGCTTTCAGTGCGTGCACATGTTTGAGCAGTAGATCTGATGAGCTTAGAGATTACCGTATGTTGTGTTGGCTTTGCATGATGACAAACTCCTCCGTGTGTTATTGCTGTGATCGCTGTGTGAGCTGCGGCTCAACGATCAAAGCGACACACACTTGAGATGCTCTCAACAGCTCCAGCTACCAGAGATCGATGTTCACCTTGGCTCCGGTGACTTTCACTCTCCATGAGCTATTGATCAAAGATGAGGCCATGGCACTGAAATGTGAACACTGCAACACTTGTGTCTCTTTCACTATTGTCTTCGTTTTCTGCTATTTATTGCAATGCTGGCATCATATACATTGTGATCTATATGTCAATAGAGTTGGCTTCCAGGTCCAAGACCTTGGACAGAAGCGAACAAATGATCCCTTATCTTACTCCTATTTCTTCCTCCCCATTATTCCAGTGACTCGTCGCGAGCACCTTCACATCCTCTCTGGGCACACACTGCAGTTTGATTCTTAATCCTTTTACCAGAGGTGATTTTTAACAACTTCCTGCTCCCCTTTCAGTCAAGTCAATGAGTCTGAAGCCTGATCCACTGCAGAGTCTTCCTCAGGCCCAGTAAGCCTTAACCTTGGAGCCCACCCCCCCCTTACCCTCCCCAAGAGGCCCAGGCCAACAGGGAAGGAGATGGGGTGGGGGAGGTAGGCCAGGGGGTGCCGGAGGTGTGTGGAGAAACCAAGGACCTGCCACATTATATGCTTTAACATGACTGGCAAATCCAGCACGGTTAAACAAACTTAACCTTCATTTGTGAAACGGTGCAAATCAAAGGGCAAAAAACGACTTGTGCAAGTAATTACCACCGGGGGAGAGCAACAGGGCAAAGGAAGGATGGAGGGAAGAGAGGTGGGAGGGAGGGGATTGAGGCGGCGGTGGTGGGGATGTGGGGGCTGGTCTCAGGGACAGCTAGGCGTTAACAGGTTGAATGGAAGGAAATGGGAATCATTTAAGGTGAGGGGCATTTTTAATGAGTTTGCTCCGAAATTGATTTTCCACTGTAATCTTTTATTTATATGCGGCTGGCGGCGTGTCCCCGGCAGAGCACGGGTCAGCCCTCAGAGCGCCATGTCAAGGCCCCCACTCCTTCAAACAACACCCCAAAGTCCAGGGAAAATGGTATTCTAGCTAAGGCAAATATTGTCCTGTCTTGGCTTAAGGGGCGAAAAAGCTGTTTGTTCTAAAAAACTTGCTCCTCACTCGTTTTTTTCTCTTCTTCGTTTAAGAGGAGACTGTTGAAGAGGGGAAGGCTCTCTTGAAAGATAAGTGTTAAGTTAAAATGAATTACACAATTATTTATACTGTTCCAATTAATGTTAATTATAAGCATTTAATTCAGATGACTTAAGAGGATTTGGAAACATCTCACCATTAGCAGCAAACTTACTCTACTTATTCTATTCTATCTACATATTTATCTTATTTCAATTTATTTGTATTGTTTGATTTTTGAATAAGTGTCCGATCAAGTTCAGTCTGTAAAATAGGTTTTATTCATCGGGTTGACTTATTTGCTGTGCTCTCTAAAATGTTAATATTTATTTTTTTAAGATATGTGTTATTTTGTGAAACAGATGTTTATTACCTGAGAGCCAACATCTGCATTCAGTAACATGTATTTTAATTTAAATCTAACGCTAAACTGACATAATTAATTAATTTCAATGAATAAAGCAAACAAATAATTAAAAACAAGCCATAATGTTTCCCATCTTTTTATCAGACATGAAATAAAATGTCTTGTTGTCAAAGTGCTCAGAATTATGAACTAAATTGACATTTAATGCAACATG
>CAEMYA010000103.1:8033101-8051294 GCA_903131615.1 Diplodus sargus
TTTTTTTTTTTTTAAAACAATGACAAATTGATTATCTGTCTTTTTTATATTTTCTGACCATGATAATATTATAAACATAGTAAAAACTGTGTGGTTAATTTAGAAGAAATCTGTTACTCTTACTCATACATTTGGAAATCATAGAATTATAGTGAACCTACTTAATTATATATTTTTCGCAGTCATTTCAAAATATAATATAAACACCACCTCGGATGAATCAGACAAGCGGTCCAGTTTTCATCGGCTAAAATGTACGATCAAATATTTTTTTATTGGCTTAATTATCATGCAACATTTTATTGTTTGATTTTTTTATTTGAAATGTGTCAATAAATGTGTCCGCATTCAGATATAATATCCAAAGAGAAGGTCCTACCTCTGTGTCCTCAGGCTCAGGCTCTGGTAATGAGGCCTTTAAACAGCTGCACAGACTGCACCGTGTGCCCTATAAGCTGTGGCTCAACTTATTTTTTGACTCTGGCGCCACTTAGTGGTAAAAGCTCTAAATACGCTGCAACACAGTTATTGTACGTTTTCAAATTACTACTCGACTTTCATATTTAAGTTGAGTGGTGAGGGACACTATGTGGATATAACAATTTATATTCAGCACATGGGCTTATTGTGCTGGTTGTACAGAAGAATATTCTTCTTCAGACTGCTACGCAGTTCAGCTGGAGCATCGTGGGGTCAAGTGTCTGCATAAGGGCAGCTAGATGATACTTGGGAGGGGAGAGCATTCATCTTTCACTTTTCTGTACTTTCCTGCAGACTCATAACCTGTGACTACCTCTCTGCCTTTGTGTTGCTTCTTCGACCAACAAGACTGTTTCGTTGATACGGATGTTTTCTTTTTCCACAGCTCCCTTTTGACAGTAAATATATCATCACTGTGACTTGTGCAGCCTTGTTGATGTAATGTAACGCATCAGATACAAGACTGCAATAATTAAAAGATTTGATTAGAAATTCAACTTAAGCTAATTATTCAGGTTTATTAAAATGAAATGTTTTAGCCCTTTTAATAAACTGAAATTTAGAGCGTCAATGATGTTTCTTTCACTAATTAACATTCACTTCCCATTTCTTGCAATGGAAGTAATTATTAGAAGGCAACTTCTCCGAGCTAAACACACTGAGCAGTCTTCAGAATAAGAATGCTGCATCAATACAATCACGTGTTAATGCAAGAAGAAGCCTTATATCTGTCACTGACTGACATTTTAATGTACAGTGATACAATCAGCTGCCATTATTCATGCCTTCAATAAGCCTTCCACTGTTACAGACTTGGCACAAAAGTGTCATTAATTCACAAGGTTAGGGGGAACTTTTCAGTGGTCTTCATTGTGTTGATGAAGTATAAAGTATGATACATCATGCAATAAAACAGCTTTACCATGAAAAGTGGGTTACTATAAACAGCATAATGACGTTGAGCTTTTGGCCACCTTGACTGTTTTCTATTCAGTTATCGCTCTGATTTAGAGTCATTATGGCCTGACATCTAGAATTCTTCAAAGAGCAAAGTTGGTTAAACAGCCATATGCATTTGGCCCACATACATACCTTTATTAATATAGTAGTCAGAACACAAGTCCCTGTGACACATGCCTGTGTTCTGGGCCAGAATAGGGCCATCTGTATTTATACAGTTGGATGAATCGGGTTCTGAGCTCCTGTGATCTAGACTTCATGGTGGATTAATCTGACTGGTAAAAATGGTTTCACAGTCCTATCACAGAGGTGTTCAATGCAACTGTACTACTATGGGAGGTACGGGGTGAGTTGTTTTCTTAGCTTTATCCACCAGGTGGCAGATGGAGATTACCTGTTGCACATGTCTTACCTTTGCGTTTATCTAAAATGATAAATAACTTTCAATTTATGTTTGCAGTATGTGATTTATGGGTATTTATTGTGTTTGTCACACATCTCAAACTTTATAATCTGCCAAAATGCAACGTACACACACCGCTAAATTTAGTGTCACACATGCACATTTACCCTCGTGTTCATAAATGGACACCGTGCACATCAAATATATCAACAACATGTAAATATAATGAATGAATAAATTAATGATGCATATATCATTCAAAGAAAACGTATACTGTAATTAATTAATGTCAACATTAAACGGCTAAATTAACACATAAAAGGATTGTGTATAGAACACACGGGGCAATTTATCTTTCTTCGTTGCCGGCTTCTTTCTGATTCTATTTTGCCTCCAAGATTTTGCCATAAACAGTCTGAATGATCCAAGAAAAACAAAGCTCGAAACACTTCCATAGTTTTCAATGTTTATTTTTTTCATTCATCCTCAAAAAGCAAGAAAATATACTCTTTTCTTCCAGAAATAATAAATATACAATATTTCTTTATGAACAAAATGCACAATTTACAAAAAGTGGCAGCCGAGCGCTCCACCTCCTATGCAGTACTGTCAGACTGTATGCATTCAACTCATTTATCACAGAGTTACAACTGTTATTAGTATGTTCTATTCTCATTGTTAATGTCAGTCTTTTATTTTTCTATACAGTATTACAGTTTTTTATTAGGTAGAGGATTCCACCACACACACTCTTCAACATGTACAGGTCTTCATTGTGCTATGTGTCCCGTTATTCTACCGTAATACTTTCATGAGGTTTGAAGACTCCACCCTCTCAGACCGCAGCGCAGTCTGCTCTTTGCTTGTGTCACGGCTGAGAGCTTATTCCAGACATTTTGAGAAGTGACAAGTTTGTAAGGACAGGCTGGAGCAGGCCCCGCCCTGTAGGTGGAGGCCGACAGCAGGATTGTCCTGCCTCAGGACGTCTTGTCCCCCACCTCTTTTCTGTATGTGCTGACGGCCATTCCTTGTTTATCAGATACATTCCACTGCTCTTGTGTGGACGCAGAGGTGTCTGCAGTGTCTGTCTGTGAGATAATGCTGTCTTGCGGTCAGGAGGTGAAGAGCATGTGTGATAACAGCCAGGCTAAAATGCAAGACAGCGTGAGCGAGCTGTGGACCAAAGCCGGCTGGGCTGAGCTGGAGTCAGGCGGAGTAGAGGAGGCCGGAGGACTGTGGTGTCGCTCTGTGACGTAGATCTCCGTCCGTCTGCGCTGCTCCTGATGGGTCAGCGGAGGGTCGACTGTCACGTAGCCATTGATTATCCTCACAGTGGGTGGTGGAGTGGTGCTGGAACACAGAGGACACAAACAATCAGGGTTTAGCAACTATTGTCAGGAATCATTTTATAACAAAAATACCAAGAATTCACTGGCTCTACCTTTTTAATTGTGAATATTTGCTAGTTGTCTTTGTCCGATATGACAGTTAGTAGTGACTGTAAGGCTGCAACTAACATTTGTTTTTGAATTGCTCATCAAAACATTCCCAAAGGAACGTTTTCAAACTGATTCTTCTGTCCAACCAGCCGACCAACCAACACTCTTCATTCACTGTCATAAAAGATCATCTGGTCTTTTTTCTGACGTCTAAAAAAAGATGTTGCTGCTAAAACATCTGCAGCGGTGAAACTTGTTAAACTCACTGTAATATCTAAAAAAGGTCATTTGAAATGATTTTGTAGTGACCTGCTATGATCTACAATCACGTTATCATCTGAATCACACACCAAAAAGCGTTGTCAGATGTGTTAGTCACACAAGTGTTCTAACATTTCTACCACCATTTAAAGTGACCAACCCAGTGATGATCTTTGCTTTCTTGATTGAAATGTCTCAATTTACATGAATATTACTCCATCTGCTATTTCCAAAAAAACAAACAAACTCAGAGCACCTTAAACTGGCAGTACACAACCTTTTTGCTTTAACTTATCATTCTGAAGTAAGTACTGATTACGACCGGTACGACCAGTGCGTAGGTGAAGACGAAGGGCTGAATTATTATTATTATTAAAATTCATTGTTGATTGCAAGGTTGCAAGGTGAACAGTGTGCAGGAGTTTTTGTCCCGACAATGGAATGGCTGAAATGGCGAGAATAATGACACTAAATTAATATAGTAATCCAATCCCAAAAGAAATCACACCTATCTGATCCCATGCGAACCCACAGGTCGCTGAAGAGTCGAGGTCGTCCATGGCCGCGGTGGACTTTGCGAGGCCGTTTGTGCCGTCCAAACTCCTCTAGT
This sequence comes from Diplodus sargus, assembly GCA_903131615.1. NCBI lineage: Eukaryota > Metazoa > Chordata > Actinopteri > Spariformes > Sparidae > Diplodus > Diplodus sargus. The sequence goes on from CAEMYA010000103.1 coordinate 8,037,255, forward strand.
TGGCTCAGGCTGTCGGGCAGCAGCATGTGGGGCAGCTCCTCGTCTCCGAGGTCGGGCATGTTGTCCGGGTCCTCCAGATCCAGCTCCATCTCCGGTAAACTGGTCAGCCAGCTGGTGGGAGATGGGTCAGTGTCCTCCTCGCTGGAACCTGCTGCAGGCTCTCCGGCAGGCTTACTCCTGGAGAAGTGAAAAACCAGATAGAGAGGATGTGGACTCAGTTTATACTCATTAAAATGAAAAATGTGGCCACATAAATCCACAAAGGTATCACTCAAACCTTTGACTTCTAGATGGAAAATAAGCTTTTTGTGTCTCTGAGCTGGTCGAAAATACAGGCTTCCTTTCTCTAGGATTTCAGAGTGGCTGCAGGCGAATGTTATTGTTTGTGGTTTCTGACCACTCTATTGCTTTCCACTTACAACTGTTGACTTCTATCAAGAACATGTATCCCACAAAGGACGCCTTGCCCTATAAACGCTGCACTGAGTGGCAGAAATGCCCAGCAGGCAGCATTAGAGGAAGTTGTAACTCCCGTGGCCGTACCGTTGCTTCAAATCCGACATCTGCCCAAAGCAGACCACCCAGAATGCACCGGCCTCTCCTCGAAAAAAACATTTGCCATGTTTCTCTTTCTTCCACCCATTACTCATACTTTCTCCTCTCTTGTTCTTGCTCCTGTCAATGTGGCTGGCATGTGACCTTGTCTTTCAAGGTGAAACATAAGAAAGAACCTACTGTCCACATAATGAACCAAGCAAAGTAAAATGTGGATTTTCCTTGCTCATGTCAAACTCAAGATTACCAAATCATATTTACTAAACATGATATGGTGGGTCTCAGTCATAATTTCTGCTGCTCACTCTAATGAGTTTTCTCTCTCCGATCATCGTAAATTTGATGATCTGCACTTCTGCTTTTACAGCCTCGAAACCCCCATGGTCAGGGTGATGATAGCTCCGGGCCCGCGGTCAAGCTACTGTGGAGCCAAACCCCGTTGCTCTGTCTGTCTGTCAGTCATATAATCACTCATGGAGACCTTTTGCCAATCGGCTCTGGTCTGAGGCTAACAGCTTTCATAAACACCTCTCGTGCAGCCATCTTGTGGTGTTTTTCCTCCACCCGTCATGTCACCTTGTATCGGGGGGGGGGGCTAAAAGTGTCTTGAGTGCATGCACACGTGTAAGTGTGTGGTCGTGTGGTCGCGTGTGCAGCGTACGAGAGTGTTTCCTGACCACAGTCAGTCAGTCCACTTGTCAACTTTTTAAACCAGAACCACTGGCTGAAGCCCACAAGTCTGCAAACAGGGTGGAGGGAGATAGCGAGGCTAACGTCTGCAGCTGAAGCTTGCAGTGAGAAGTTTCTAGATGGATGGATGGATGGATAGAGATATCTCTTTTGAAGAGATTGCTTTTGAGTGGCTTTTTTTCTTTTGCCATTTTATGCCCTCCTGGATCAACCATTGAGGTGAGAGGGTAGCTGCTCTGTGCCAAGGAATGGAGGCAAACACACACACTGAGATATTAAGAGGGATTTTAGAAATGCTGCAGGACGCCAAGCCTCTGCGTGAGCTCGAGTGTGTGTGCAGCCATGCTCCTTGGCACCGTGCAACTCCTCCACTACCCCCTACAAGCACATGTGTATGTGTGTGTGTGTGTGTGTGTGTGTGTGTTTCTGTTGACCACGGTACCGGCGGCTGCTATGAACAGGGCAGAAACGCTGCTGGCAGCTCGCCTTTGGCAGAGAGGGAAGGGAGGCAGCGAAGGAGGAAGGTGAGGGAGTTGATGAGGTTTCAAAGGATTCCTGCATAGCTGAGCTTTATTTGTTACAGAGCACAATCTGCATCGCACTTCAATAAATCCACTGAGGTTAAAAAGCTCCACTCTGGAGAGAATAAGATGGACGTGGACTGGCTTTCTTTCTCTCTCTGTTTGATGGGCTCTGTTGATCTATGTCCACATGTATCTGCACGCCTGCCAGCAGTGCTAAAATGCTCTGTTTCACAGTTCATATTACCATAACATTATTGTGTGAAGCCAGCCCTTTTTTCCATTCATTATCTTGTCAGGTTAACAGGATCTCAAGGTTTCAACTGTTGCATGTTGACTTGAATCATCTTGTGCTCATGATTTAATTATTTAACCAAAATACAACAATGTGTATGTTCATCGACAACCTTTTACTCTTCCTGTTTTCAACAACAGATTCATGTTTGTTTCTTTATGACCGCAGAAATGTAATCGAATTTCATGCTCCGTTATCTGTCACGTCTCTGCTGACTCACTCTTTGACTGGCTCCTGGTAATCGGGGGGCATGTGGACGATCTCGTAGCCTTCCTGCCTCAGGATGTCCAGCACACTGTGGTTCCCCAGGAAGTGACCTGACAAAGGACAGAACATGAAAAGTCATGAGAGATAAAAAAAAAAAAAAGCAAGATAGTTTTACATTTACCATGCATTTTATCTGTATGACTAAATAAAACCTGATGATGTTTCGTAGGAAAAATATCCTGATGCTAATAACATGTACATGACAACCATGCCATGTTTCTGACTGCCCTTTATTCAAAACAAACAGTTCCAACAGCTTGTTATTCTGAAAACAAATGCCCATTGTTCACAAGGCCGGTTGTTCTGACGATACACACTATGGTAATACCATTCGTATAACTTAACAGATGTAACTAATCTCCTTATTTTATCCCGAACTTTTCCCAAACCAAAACAAAGCCAAGTATCTTTAAAACCTAAACCTAACCAAACTTTGCTCGTTGTCACAGGATGTAACCACATGTTTAATGTTGCTTTTGTAGCAGTGGGCGTTTGTTTTCTGAATAATGTGCTGTTGCACAAATGGGCTTACGGTCCAGATCTTTGGACTGTTGGGGCTTCAGGATAATGGGCTGTCGGAACAATCGGCAGTTATCTAGATGGATTTACGTTTGGTACAAACATTCACGTCCCCCTCAGGATGAATTGTAATAACTCTTGGCTTGATATATTGACCCTTCTGTTGGCATCATCCTCACGCAAAGAACTCCAACTTGACTTCATACATATTCTAAGAAAATTACATCATGGGATCTGAGACACACTCGCAGTACATCTCTTAATGTTGGACCCAGGATCGACACTAGATATGCTCGACATTCAGTCGGCCTCCTCCACCGAAGACGATATTTTTCCATCCAGGGATTCTAAGTGTTTATGGCAGTTACAGTCCTGCTGTAGACAGAAACAAGAAACGGGATTTGGATAATCTGTGAGACAACCGGGACTGTTCAAATGTAAAGTCTCTCTTCATCTCCCGGGCCCACTTGTTGCTCTGTAATGACCCCGTATTGTCGGCACTCAACCTCCTGCCTGCTCTCCGCCCCCTCCCTCTTTCTTTCACCTTGTGTATGATTCCTTTAGACAAACATCAAACATGTGGGCCTCAGCCCCACACTGATAAAAGCTTTTTTTTTATCTTTTCCCATCAGCCGATAATCCAGCATGTCACTCAACCCAGCAATAAGATGTAATGTAGCCTGACATCACCCCCGCTAACAGAAGAACTCATATTTGTGCTGACACACATACACAAACCTGCACATGCAAACATTTGCACACACGCAGGAATTCACACACTAACACACCTCAGCTCTCTCCTGCAGCTTATTAACGACACGTTGACAATATTCAAGCCTCTCACTCGTTTTTTGTCAGGGCCTTCTGCTCCCACTCAGCTCCTCACCCCCTGCCAATTTTATCATTATAATGTTCCTGATCATTCCTGAAAGTCAAAGAAAGAGGCACGCGGTGTTACACTTTCTTGGCAGCCGAGTTCAAAGGCAGCGCTGGGATAGGCTGCCGAGTGAAAGGAGGCTTCTAACAACAGAGTGTCGGCGAGATCAGATGGGATTACACAGAGGGGAGGGTGTGAGTTTTTGTCTGGCTGAAGGTGGGTGTATGTATTTGTGTGTGTGTGTGTGTGTGTGTGTGTGTTCTTGTTTTGCTATACTTATGCAGACTAAAATATCCTCACAACGGCAGAAGTTGGGATATATTTCATATCCTTGTTTGTTCAAGAACTTTCTCAGAGTAAGGAGATTTAAACTGAACTGTTAAACAGTAAAAGAAACCACAGTTTTCGACAGCCACAAGTGATGCTGTCAATGCAACATACAGACAAAAAACAGTCCCAATTAGATCCCCTACTAAAGATTACTGCAATATTGATTTAAAAAATGATCCTGTCTTAGCAGTGTTGGTCCTGGATGTAAACACACTGGGATCCTTTCAGTTTGGCATTGCAGTCATCACTATCTTGGTTTTCTGTAGCTTGAAGGAAACGCTGTGGTAGCTACTTGTCAATCACATGGTAGCCACGCCCTAGACCATATCCTGCTTTCTATTATCTATTTTGCTTTAAATGGGACTATGATTTACAAAATGAACATCATTCTGTATTGTAGACGACTTGAAACTAACACTTGTGATCAGAAGCTTTTTACTTAAAAGTCAATGGTCTGTCCATCACTTCGGCCCAGCAACCAATGGATGGATGGCAATGAAATTCTGTTAAGACATTTTAGACATTTAAGTTCCCCTCAAGACTAATTGTAATATAAACAATGGTAATCAGTTCGTTTTTTTTCACTGCCGTCATTCCATCAACATTTTATTTCTTTGTTCGATAAATACCTGAAAAACTAATGATTTTTCCATCAGCCTCTGCTGTATTTTGTGCTTAGTGCTAATGAACACATGTGAGCATGATGGTGAACATGGTAAACATCATATCTGATTGGCATTATGAGCATGTTAGCATGCTGAGCATTTAGCCTCAATGTCGTTCCCATGTCTGCTATTGTTTTTACCAAATAAAGCCACATTGGGAAATGTATTTTGTGGAGAAACTGCACCGATGAACTCAGCTGGTGGATTCATATTACAACATAACAGATACTAATGTGAGAAAATGACTGCTAAAATGTATAAAATGTCCCACTACACAAACACCAGCTTAATTACTGCCACGAATAATTCTCCTCTCTTACATTCTTCTCTCTTTTCTTTCATCCCTTTCTCCTAACAAGACACAGGCCAAAGTCAGCTCATTCAGTGACTGCATGCTGACAGATTCAACCACCCTCATATCTGTGTCAAGCAGCTATTTCATTAATTTTCTTCAGGCCAGGGGCAGAGAAGAACACCTCCTGTGTGTTCTGCCGGGTGTGAGGTCAAGCTGACTGTTTGATGTGCTCACTTGATTTCCTCTGCTCTGCTGTCATGCATAACACACCCGGGCAGAGCAGTTTGTGTGTGTGTGTGTGTGTGTGTGTGTGTGTGTGTGTGAGAGAGAGAGAGAGAGAGTGTGTGTGTGTGTGCGTCTGTTTGTTTGTTTGTTTGCATGATGAAATGGTAGTTTCCCCCCCACAACCAACTGATGACCACGTGTTTTTCATTTTACTTAGACACACCTGCTGTAGATCCGGCATTCTTTAAACATTCAATCTGCTGAGTGTTCCTTTCAGCTCACCCCATTTGTCGTTTTCCAGGATCCTGTAAACACGCAACCCACTGCTTAAACAACCTACTGTACACGCAAGCAAACAGGCGCACAACGCAAACACTTTTGTCTGCTAAGAGGGGACGCGAGTAAACTGCAAACGACTACAAACGTGCACTTATATACGCGTGCTCCCTCTCACACACAAACAAACTGTCATCCTTATCGTCAAAACCACCAATTCCCAAATCTTGGTAACGTCCATGTTTGAACTTTAATTGAGGGATTGTTCAGTTCCCCATGAGTTGGCCAAATCAGTCAAACAAACAAAAATGTTTCTCTGAGTACCTCAAAATTTGGACTTTTGGAACAATCGTATTCACAAGCTTTTCATCGGACAGCAGAGGCGTGTGTGTTTGTTTGTGTCTGTGTGTGGTTCATCCCTGTGTGTGGTTGACTGACTGGGCACACATGTGATGGTGTGTGTGGGAGGCTGGGCCGGTGTGTCTGTTTGTGGAGTATTTAGGCCGTAAACAGTGTGGTGCTTCTGAAGCAGAGAGCAGGCCCAACGAACAGCTCCATTAGCCACGACATAATGAGAGGTCAGCTGACTCCTAATCTGTCCCCCGCTGCACGTTGTGCTCGTAGGCTAACTGCATCCATGCTACACTGTAAAACATGCCGCTCCTGTTTAAACTCTTACAAGTTACTTTCAGCAGTAACCTATTGCACTTTGCATACAAACAAATGTCTTTCGGAAGCTTTTATGTGTTCTCTTGTAAACATCAGGTGTCTGAGAAGTGTTAGAGCACAGGAAGTAAACTGAAATTGAAGGCAAAACCAGGAGTGGTTTATCGGAAATGTAGGATAGAAACTTCTGTGTCAGAATGCCCTAAGGTATAGCTCATTTTTTCAGTTTAAACTGAAAAAGGACCACATGAATGCGAAGGCCACTGCCAATTAAAAACAACAATGAGAAAGCAAAATGTTATTCCAAAGACTCAGTTCTTATTTTTTCCTTATGCTGCATCACCAGCGTTCTCATGATGTCTTGCAGCTGTGAGCAGCTCCTTAGTTTCCATGATTAATGTTTTTTTTTGTTTTTTTTTCTTCTATGTTTAGGCACACACTCAGAGCACTTGGTTAAGGTTAGGGAAAGACCGCGATCTTGGTTAAAAGTCAAAAGGGACTTGAAGCATGAGACAGGATGTGTTTTACTTACTTATTAACATTTAATCAAAACCATAAGCTTTCTCTGTGACCTTGATCAGAAAGAGTTTGTTGTGTAAAACCAACCACAGTCTGGGCTTCACTGTGTATGCCCACCATTCAGCATAAATCCTGGATGTGATTATGTTTTCCTCAAAAATAATCTGGTAAAGCAAATGCGAAGTGTACAGCTTATTTAACTGAAGCATGACATCTCTGTCAGTCTGTCTGACTGTCTGGTTGTCTGTTTGTTACTCACATATCTCAAAAACTGTTCATCTGAAGGACCCAAGGAGGAGCAGTGTCTCATTTGGTGCAATTTCAATGTGACACATTCAATATTAACGAATCTTAGTGCAACAACTTGCTGCAGCAACATGTTGCAGTGAGAAACAAACAAAAGCAGAAGGTTAAACACGTCTTGATGGGTGGGTAGCCACTGTTTTTCTATTCTACAGAACTGGAGGGGAGATTTTAAGCTTTAGCTGAGCGTTAGCCTCACGGGCTAGAATGTTCACCTTTGTTTTGCAATATCATAAGCTGCTTCTCTCATTGGTTGTTGTGGTCCGTCTTGAAATGTACCAGTGTGATTATCCAGACTAAATATCAAACATATTTGATGTTATTGGGTGAGCACAGATCCGGAGGCTTAAGACTGGATTTACATTTACATTTGGGGCATTTAGCTTTTGTCCAAGGCGACTTACAGTAATTCATACATACGTTCATATATATATACACATGGTTTGATGGCAGAGGCTGCCATGTAAGGTGTCGACCAGCACATCAGGAGCAGTTTTGGGCTCAGTACCTTTCCCCAAGGACACTTCTACATGCAGAATCGAACCAGCTACCTTCCGAGAACAGGACGCTGGCTCTACCCCTGAGCCACACTACTGTAATAATCTGTGTTGAACAGCATGTTTTGAACGGGCACCATAACTTTCCGTAGACAGGGCTCAGTTGGACAGTATACGACTAGGGCACTCAAAATGTGTTAAATTAAGTCCGAACTACTGTAAATACTAAAAATTTCACTCAGTTGAGAGACAAATTAACGTTAAATTGCGGTAATGTGGCTTCCAACCACTTTCACATAACACCCAACCCGCCGGTCCTTCCTGCCACTTTGTTGTCATCGCCCTAATAACACAGATACGCCTCGAGTATTTTCTTTGCTAAAAAAAGGAGTCGGTTTTTCGGTGGGCGCGAGCGTGACTTTTTGCAGTGTGTACACTACCTTACAGGGTGTTTCCCCTCCTGTGGCTCCTGAGAGCAGAGTTAATGACCCAGTTACTCCTGTGTTTAATAAGCTCTCCATCCTGATTTCCACTTACAGTAGCGACTTGATGTAGTCCACTTTTGCCTCCGTCTGTCTGTGTTTACTGTAGCCGTCTCTTGTCTCAGGACTATCTCTTTATCTGTCTGGTTTTTCCAGACTGAATCATGTCTTTTTAAAGCATCTGTGCTTGTGTCTGGTTGTCTTCCATCCTCTGTTTGTTTATTTGCCTCTCGTCTGCCCATGCAAGTTTGTGTATGAAGGCTGTATTGTTGCAGCATGTCTCTCTGGTCGCCACCCAGGATCGACTCCAGCCGTGTCAGCACCTCTTTACTCACGCCCGGCCTGGGCCTGTACTCCTCTTTCTATCTTTGTAGCCCCCTTTTCCCATACTCTCCATCACAGGCTCACCGCGGCTGCCTTTATTTCTGTTTCTTCATCCCTCTGGACAGCCTCCAAAGTGCAAAGACCAGCTGGTTGTAGCGCAGGGGGGAGAGTGGAAACTTAGATTGATCCAAAAATGAAGAAAACTCACAGGAAGAGAATTATGTTATTTTTCAGTTTTGCGCAAACAAATGTGTTTGCAATTACGCTGTGTAAACAACGGATCAACTGATGCACACTGGTGGTTTAAAGAAAAAAAATATCCCACATGGCTTGCGAGCAGACCACCTCATATGAAGACTGCAATCAGAGCACAAACAGCAAGATGAAGGGAGAAAACATGAGGGGGGGGGCAGTTATCAACTGAATAAAAAGAGGAAGGTTGCAGACATGATTGATGGAGGATGGATTGAGAGAGTGGATGGCGGTGGAGAGGGAGGACGGATGCAGTGTGGGATCAGAGGGCGAGAAGGATTGCATTGACGTACATCCTCCACCCAGGCAGAAGGCATGCTGGGTACTGTTGCTACATTAGGATCTAAACAAACACAAGCTGTTGCCCCACAGCCATTTGAGCAACAGATGAAAGAGAGATGAGAAGATGAGGGCGAGAATACACTGAAGAGAGGGGAAAATTAAACGACTTTATAGCTGAGAGGGGCGTGTTCCTCTTTAGATTTGTTTGGGAATGTGTTCCCGTGCGAATGCGTACCTACGTAGGCTGAGATGATGGGGAAAATTCCTCTCATCTCCATGTGTTTGTGCATGTGTGCGTAGGTGTCAAACGGGTGACAAATTAAAGGAAAAACTAACGTGAGGTGTTGGACCACCATGTGCCACCAGAACATCGGCGCTCCTCCTCTTCAGAGCTCTGTGATAAACACCAATCCTTTCATAAAATATTCCAGTTGGTGTTTTGATGGTGCTGGTTGAGAAGGCTGCCCAACGGTCGGTCTGAAAAAAATTGCGTAGGTGTTTTAATTTGCTAAATATTACTCCCCAAACAGAGATTATCCGTTTGTGACTTAGCAACTGTATCTGTTACAGCAGGCCTGCTTTGGAATTCAGCACATGCTGAAACACTGGGCTCTACAAGGAGCCGTTTGAAGGGTGGTGTGGATGTTGAACAGCTTAAACAGTGTTTTTCAGGCCTAACTTTAGCTGGAATCGATAACCTGCCCAGTTGACTAGTTTACTACCTACATCAGTAACAATATTTGGCTCGAATAACAATTTAGTATTGATAATGTTCGGTGACTACCATCTGAGAAAAATGTTACGAAATCCGTACTGTCTCCTCATAGGGTAGCTGCTTTTTCATTCATGTTTATAAAAAGTTTTTTGACACTCATGTATAGTGTTTGGTAGTGTTGCGTGCATAGGGACAACTACTTTGTTATGTGTGTCTACAGGTCATGTAAAAAAAAACAAATGTTAACACCCTTTGAAATGAAATGAAATGAATTAGCGCAGCTCAGATGGAGATTGAGTTACAAGCAGCTCTGGATTTAGCATGAGCTTAAGCTACCTCGCTACAGCTGATAAAGTTTCCTATCAGCAGTGGACATTTGGGTTAACAGAATCAGTGATCATTGGCAAGAAATAATGCTTTTGTGTACTTCTGCGTGAAGTCAAATGCCTGTCATTTTTAAAAAAAAGCCTGCGTATTTAGCAGCTACAGCAACAGGGCTTAGTGAAGAGTGTGTTTATGGGTTGAGACCTGTGGACTGTAAAGGCTGATACATTTGTTATGGTTCCCTTTGATTTATTCAGGGTTTTCTTTGCCACCTGTTAATGTGCTAACCAGTGTGCGTTTAATACTTGTAACAGTGAGTGCACATATATGTATTCGCGTACCTGTATGTGGTGCGAGCCTCTCTCTCTGGCTTACCCTGCACAACATTCTTTCCTTGAACAACATATGACTAATGCAAAAAAGATTTTAATAAGCCCGGCATCTCCGCGTCTTGCTGTGCATTTCCATTTCGAGTTTTACAGCACTGGGATCCCTCTATAAATCACACAGCAGCCTTCGGATTAACAGAGCGGAGCCGGAGAAACAACTACCCTCGGCACTTCAGAAATAGTTGAACCGCTGCCTTGAAAACGGAGCGCTGCTTTCACTTGATGTGTAAATCTAAAAAAGGGAAGGATGGTAAATTCCACCTCTCAGACCGGCGCAGGGCTCGTAGAGGAGGAATAATGGCAGTGTTTCCCCTCACCCTCCCACAACTCTCAGTCATTCCTCATCTCCATAATGACTTCACTTCCTATGCATGCGGCACGACGTCCGTCTGTCTCCCTGCACCATACTGAGGTGTTACGACTGACAGCGGTTGATAGGGCCGTTCCCGTCCAAGTTCTGGTTGACGTTCTGGTCAAATACAGAGATCAAGCGTTGCTGGAGGGGATCAGATCCAGAGTCTGTCTGCCGCATGCGGTGGGCCTGACACCGGCCCATGTCAGACAGGCTGGAGGGCGGGCTCAGTGGCACAGTGTTTGAAGCTTTAAAGTGATTCCCCACGTTTAAATATTTAGACTGCGTGAGCTCGCTGCGGCAGTCTGCAGAGCTCTGGTAGCGCGTAGAGAGAAAGTGAAGCGAGTGGGAGACGTGAGGGAAAAACAGATGGGTGTATGGAGGGAAAGAGAGAAAGTTGGAGGAGAACACAAAGGGCGCAATGAAATGAAGAAAGGAGGGATGGTGAACAAAGCTTAAAGAAAATTCCTCCATTGTTTCCAGCCGCAGAAGCATCAGTGGCTGCTAATGTTTATACTTTGTGACGCTGCGTGTTTATGTCATCATGGCGAAACGTGGTCCCGGAGACACCGATTGTAGCGTGATATAAAGCAGAAGTGATTTTGGAGTATTAAGGCGGTGAAATGTCTGTCCAATGGACCGCGTTTCAGGAACACTTCACCTTTTCCGTCCGTCCGTCTGTCTGCATGTGGACCAATTTTCTCATAATACAATTACAGCCATGCAAAACACAGTCAGGAAACTTTCCAGGTATGCAGTTGAGATCAAGATAAAGGCAAAGTTCATAGGTGGTTGTGGTCCGAGGTAGAGGGGCTAGAGTGTTTATTGTGGCGGAAACTACCACAGAAGCAGTTTTGAGCATTTAGCCAGGTCTGTCTGTCTGTTGACATATATTGCCACCGGGAAAGTTTATATGCGTGGTTGAGATAAAGATGAAGGCCAATTTTGAAAATGGCTGTGGGCTCATGTAATAATACAGCCATCAGTACTGAGAAGTCATGGGTCAGGACACGAACATGGTGACGTGGCTGATGTGATCTCACTACAAGATGGTCTCTGTTTTGATGGTTTCTGATACTGTCAGTTGTGGTCTTTACGATCTCTCTCTGCTGTGACAAGGGGATTACAGGGAGCATTCAATAGTGTAGAAATAATTCTTTCTTATGGATACACCCACACACACACACACTCTCTCTCACACACACAGACACGCGATGGAAGAAGCCTTGACATCCTCCCAGAGCTCTGTCTCACAGCAGCCTCCGTCTTTCTCATCTCATTCTCGCACCATCGGCTCATTTCCTCCCCTCCGCCCTCCAGTTGAAGTTGCCATTAAAAAGGACGCGCGTTGAGTTTTCATGCGTGCAGGTAGAAAACAATCACAGATTTCCTTTCATTACAAAGTGCAAATGCTTACATGCATGTCATCTTGTTTACGTGTTTTCAACCGGGTGCATATTTGTGTGCATGTGACAATGTGGTGTGTGTGTGTGTGTTGCTGGTGTACATTACACAGACGTTATGCCCAGCAGGCATGAGCTCAGAGATAAAAGTAAGTGTGTAGGTATGTGATTGTGTATACCTGTGCCCTTTTTTGTGTTTGAGTGTGTCCTTGTTTCTCAGAGCCAGAGGCCGGCTGGTTTTCATTCATACCATTTAATCAGGGTCTGATTTACACCTGGGAGAACAGGTGAATGCAATTAACTACCAAGTAGGAAAAAGCAGCCGTACTGCTGGTTCCTAAGAAAGTGAACCTTTGTATTCGTTGGTCTACAGTCACACACAGTAATGTTAACGCTTAGAAGATCAAAGCTAGAAAGCATCCATGTGTTTATGAAATGTAGCATTAAACTTATTGGCTCTAAAAAGGCTGACGAGATGTTCTTTCAGTTGCCAATGAGGTGTGTAATCTTCCAACAAGCTAATGAGCTGCACTGATTTAATTAGAGTGAGGAATCCAACGAGCGCTAACTGTTACCATAAGACGTTTTCACGCAAACTCACACATTTGCATTCCTGAACATTTCAGACAGCATAACCTTACAAGGATATCACGACAGAGCCCATTCTGTTGCCTCGGTAGTTCGAAGGTATGTTTGCTAACACGCCGAGTCATACGGGGAAGAAACTATTCAGGATTATCTGAATATTTTTTATAAATGGCGAGTGTATATAGGATGTAGGGGAATATCTGAGTGCTCAACATTCCTGGAAATGCAGGCAAAACTATCCTAAAACGCTTATGCCAGTCTAGACTAAAGGTAATTCATAGCCGTTGTTGAACCATTTCAGCTCTTTTAAAAAGTTGCAGTCTGTGTAATTATGTTTTTTCTTGCCACAGGGCGGGCATAGAAGCTCCTAACTGGTCAGATGAGGTGTCAGTTCATAGTTCAGAGGTTGGCAGCCATTTGAGGCAGCTCCGTATTGCAGTTTAATAGTGTTTTGCTTTCAAATAGTGTGATTTTGTGTGTGTGTTTTTTTTTGACAAAAGCATTCAGAGTCACTTTTGTCACTATTTTGTCACCATAATGGATGGAATATTATGTTATGGAGTAAATATTTTACTGAAATGGAAGTGAGCTGAAGAAGACACTTTTTGCTGGATTTTGATATACACCCAGATTCTCCATCTATCTCTGTCTCTCCCTCTCTGTGTGTCCTTTCCACTGAGCAGAGGACAACACGTGGAGCACATACGTGGCCTCTCTGTCACTTCATAAAATGCTCTTGCGCTATGCAGATGTGAAGATTTACAGCTGGACTGCAGTGAGGGATGGTGTCTGCGTAATAAAGGCAAGACAGCAGAAGATGGACATACAGAGCGAGGTACAGAGGTGGAATTAAAGCTAGAGACAAAATGGAGAGCGGGCCGGTAACAGATGGACACACATATGAGGGAAAAAGGGCTGAGAAAGGCTGATATGCAGTAAGAGAGGAAGAGCCACGGAGACAAAGTGACATGCAAGCCAAGCAGACTCTCCTTCAGTCATCACTTCAACACCACAACACCACAAGCAACTGCGAAACACATGGGCCTGCTCTGCCTGCATAATGGCTTATTATAAGCCCGCACAGCCGAACATATGCACAAAAATCGTCAACATTCTGCAGACGGATCCAAAGTGGATCAGACTTCAAAACAAACAATGCAGTACACGTGTATTTCCAACAGCAACTGCTCTTACATATCTCCGCAGCTCACATGACTTTAGTGTCGCTAACGTACACAGACACACGTGCGAGTGTGTATGTGTGTGGAGTGGTGTCTCGGCCGCGGCAGCGTCAGGAAATTCCACGGGATGTTTTCAATAAGGCCGGGCGGCGGCAGCCAGAGAGCTGGCAAATGAAAACCTGCTGAAGCACACCACAGAACTCCAACAACACACTGCCTGCCCTCGCAGCAAAAAAAAAAAAAAAAAA
>CAEMYA010000103.1:8057185-8158868 GCA_903131615.1 Diplodus sargus
CACACACACACACACACACACACATATACACACACCCTAGAGGCGGAACCACCCATTTTCAGATGCATAAGCGCAGACACACAGTCGTACAGTAAACAGACACCCACCCACCACCTGCTTTTGTGGGCAAACACAGTTACATGTACGCGTATATTGATACATACACACACTCACACACAGGGATACACACACTTCCCTCAGGACACACTACACCATTCAGGAAACATTAGCAGCATTAGCCAGGAATGCTAATTGAAACAAACAGCTCATGGTTTCTTCATTTCTGAGGTGGGAGCTGGCGGTAATTGAGACTTCTGTGCGTGTGTGTGTGTGTGTGTGTAAGAAAGACAGAGGTGTGTGTTTGTGCGTGCCAGTGTACATGCGTGCATTTTTGTGTGTGTATACGTGTTTTTCATGCCAGAGATCTGGGAACCATTGTGCACTATTATTGTCCTGCTTTTTCTCCAGATTTGCTCTCAAACACGAAGGAGAGCAAATTGTTCACCATAAACACACATTAGCGCTGACAGGATCAGTGTTCCGGACCAAAACAAACCTGATCTCTCATTCACTTCACAATTACATGCAAACACACACTCTCAGCTCCAATCAGAGTGTATTTGGAAAGACCCCATCTAATGCAAAAATAGAGCCTTACGTTAGAGTTGCTGCCATGTTGGATACTCATTTTGTTTGGCCTTCAAAAAGACATCACATAACCAGCATGTTTAAAGGTTAGCTGCTGTGGCAAGGGCAAGAAACTAATCCCCCATGCAGTGCTTGAGACTCCCTTACCTGCACCAAAAGCGAAGAAGTATGTCTGGTTGGGGTTTCTCTGCAGCAAGGCGGACACGCGGCGAGCCATTCGCTCGTTGCGTTTGTAGATGAGTTCCTGGCGGAAGTAGCTGTCGATCTGCAGGGCCGTCATGCGGTCGTGGGCTGGCAGGGAGCTGTTGATGAAGTGAGGCAGCTGATAGAAAGTGAGAACATTTTAATGGTTAAAATCCGTAGCAGAGTAAAGCCGCCACCAGTCATTTACATCAAACACACAAAAAGAAAGAGCTGGTGTGAAAGAAATCGACAGGGATAGAACATGAGAGGGATGAAAGAGGAGGACTGAATGGGGGTGTTGGTGACAACCTGGCAAATGTGTGGGCCCATGTGAGTGTGAGACCTGGCAACCAGGAGTGTTTGTGATGTGACGCCTGACAGAAAATGACCAATGCAATGCTGCACAAGCTGGTGTTTGAATGAGACGGCATCGATGGATGAAGGGGAGAGGGAAGTGTCAACACTATGGCTGTGTGAGCACATTTTTCTTAATGTGACTGTGTACACTAATGTGGTTATATGTGTGTGTGTGTGTACAGTACATCTGCCAGCGTGAGCGTGTGAAAGTGTGCTTAATTGCTTTGTGATTTATTAAGAGCCAGACAGGCGGGGAGATAGTCCGCGCTTCGTTCCCCTCTTGGCTGCATCGCAGGATTCAACAGGCTGTTAATCTGTGAGGATGAGCGGGGTCGGACGTGGGGTAGTCTGCGTTTGGCATCGGGGTCTTAGCCTTCCAACTCAGACACACACAGTCTCACTTTCTGTGTCTTGAGTTCGCCTGCTTCCTCTCAGTGTATCACTGTACCTGTATTTGACTTTTTCTGGCTCCTTTGCTTGATATATATGCAATAAAGTATGAAATATTGAAGATAGGTGGAATCCCAGTACACCAGAGTGCGTCCATTCGGTCTGTTCGCTCTTCCTGGCATGCTGTTTGCTGCCAGTAATAAATACGTCTTTTCCTAACTGAGGGCTGTTTATACTATTGTGGTGCTAAAATTCTTTTCCATGTGTTGTACTTCCTACTTTGGAGTCCAGAGTTCAGATTCACACTTCAGTTCATTGCACTTTTATTGCTTTTTGTCTCTACAATATAAATGTATATATTTATACATACATATTAGGTGTGTATTGTCTTAAGTTACACAAAAAGGACCCAAAATCAAGACACTTGCAGCCATAGGAAGGTACAGAACAAAAAGCAAGCTTTAATGAGCTGATGTCCCAAAATCCCAAAATCCAAAAGTGCAAAGGAAAATACCAAAGACTTACAAACACTGAGGACAAACCACAAAACAACAAGGAACACATCAGGAACACAGGAAACACATGAGGACCAGAGAGCAGGCACAGACAAAGACTGAGGGGACAACACAGCCTTGAATACAAACTAAATGAGGAAAGGGGATGAGGTTCAGGCGGAGAGATGACGGGAACAGGGCTGTGATTTTGAGGCTGATGTGAGACAGGTGTGGGGGGGTCAGGCTGAGGAGGAACACACAAGAGGGAAACAGCAGGAAGTAGAGAGTTTCAACAAGACACAGGAGAATATAATTGCAAAATAAAACAGGAGATCAACAAAACAAACACCCAAACCATCACATATCACATACCTTTTCTTTCAATCAATATTTTTGTCCTTGTGTTTTCTGATAATCGCCATTTGAAATACACAGTAGAGATGCGCAATTGAATTTGTGCTGATAACCAGTACACCAATGTTTTCCAACTCTTTCTTGCTAGTTACCAATGGCGATACCAGACATGTACATAACTACAGCTCATCTTATCGGCCTGTCTAATTGGTAGTAAGGTTCATTTTAAAGCTTTTATTGGCCAACACGGATGATGTGTGGACCTTTTATCGTGCACCTCTGGGTTTTGTAAATGCTTAATATTACGTATAAAAAGTGTCAGAGCGGTTCGGCTCACCAACTACAAGGAGGGTTGAATGAGCTCTCCTGCCTGTCACTCTCTAAACAGTCCTTCTGTCACCTTCACCCGCCGGTGTCTCATCTGAGGAGCAGTACCTCTGAGGTGTCTTCCCAAGTCGGGAGGAAAGTTTTGAGTTGATCTGTAACAGCACGTTTTTATGTTTCCATGTGTGCTGGAGTGAACATATGCATATGTGTTTAATCTGGAATTGTATTTAAGTGTGACGAGAACACACATTTATACATGCAGTCGCTGTCTAAAACTGAGTTACAAGTTCACACTTCAGCAGACCAGCTGCAAATGGTGCATAAATCAGTGTGTGTATGTGTGTGCGTGTGTGTGCTTGTGTGGGGTGTCTGAATACTCGATACATGGGGGGATTTATTGTACCACATGTGAACGAGGTGCTGCTTTTTCTCTCACTCCCCCGACCGCTCCTCTTACAGCCTGTTCCACATAATGGTTGAGAGGTTCTAATTCATACCTTTGTCAGACATTTAATTGTTTCATTTGTGATTCCCATTAAAGGGAAGTCCACCAATTTTCCAATCATTGTCAGGGATAGTACTGCATATGTTGAATGAGATGGAAAATCCACTTATCAGACCTCTGTTGCCCAGTCCTTGAAGCTAGCATCTCAAGTCTATATTGAGAACTACGACCATACCCAACCCCAATCTCTGATGCAACGGTGTTGCATTTTGGGTAATGTAGGCCCCAAGTTTTTTTTTAAAAAGACGTTAAACCTACTGCGACTGCATCTATTTTTATGCTTTTTTCTCAAACCATCCATTGTGACAGTTGACATTGTGGGTTGCAATGCGGGTACTGTAGGTTCCGGGTTTTGAAAAGGAAAAAGAAAGTGTGGAATAAAAAAAGGTGATATCTCTCGATATTCTGCTGTATCAGTCTTATAGGAGTGCAATGCAGTAGTGTGCTTTTCATAACCTACATTATCCACAATGCAACTGGAGTGACATCATTGGAAGCAATTTATCAGATTACATTAATCTTCCACTGGAGCCACAAAAGGCTTGTCTTTTCACATATGCCGTAGAACTCCCCAAGACCTGTAAACATACTTCAGTGTGGTAAATAGATGGAATTCCCCTTTAACTTAGAAAGATAAAATAGCATCTACAGGTTTCTTTCAAATGTTACGATTATAGTCAAAGCTTGATGTGTTTCGTTTATTTTATATCACAACCCATTTACAATAAAATGAGTGTGTCTTTTCAGTAGTATCTGTCTGTATAATGCAAACCAAATTTGCTCAGAGTAAACCTGAGATAGACAAAGATCCCTGACAAATGCATGTAATATAATGAGGTCATCTGATACATTATTTGGCAGGTGGTTGTTAATTTAACAAAATTAAATAATGTCATTCACACAGATATCAGTAGCCTTGTAGTCTTGTATCTGTCTGTGTTTTATCATCATGAATGAACCAGATTCATCCAGACTGACAGTTGTCCATGATTCACTGGTAAAGTGAAGCAGAGTTGGACGAATACGGGGGAAATAAGTTGCAGAGAGTGAGAGGTGGAGAAGGAGTGCTTCATCATTGCGCCGACGAGCGAGGAAAGCGTGAGTGTTTCGTGACGAGAGTAAAAAGTGTGCGGTCGGAGAGGGGTCAAGGTGGGAGTGTCGCGGTAAATGCAGATAAGTTATCACGGCAAAGGCCATTAGCAACTTTGTATCCCAACCTGCGCAGGAAATGTGGAGTGACAGGGAGATATTTCCTCCCTTCCTCACTACTGGTATCGCTCTGTACTCACTTGCTCAGTCAGTCCGTCCTGCCAGCAATTGACTATCTTCTATTCTTTCTTTATGATTTGGCTCTTTGTAGTCATTTTTTCTTTCACATTCTTTTACCTTATTCCTTTCCTTTCCTTTCCTTACTCCGATGTCGTTTGTTTCCCACTTGTCTCTGTGGAGCTTTTTTAATCTGAACCTTGGATGTCGAAAAGCATTAACCTGCCCTGCACCGTTCTGCTGGGCCCCGCTGCTCTGGAGCCCATCATCAGCCTCTTTCTAATATGATGAAGGTTGAACTGGGAGAGCAACAGGAGTGTCGGAGGCCTCTGGATTACGTCCTAATCTATCAAAAAACACCTGCTCTTTTACAGCACTGAACGCTCACACACACAGACACAAACCTGCTATAGATCACCAGGAGGCAGGCACCACAGTCAGGCGTCTGATTGCTCTAGCATGTGCTGGGGAATGTTAATACATGTTATTATGACACGAGGAGCAGGGGTACACTGGTATGGTTCAAAGTTTCTCATGCAGGAGACGAATGTAGCAGCGGCTGCAGGTTGAAACCGTGGCTAACGAGCCCTTCATGGCCCCCAGAGAGACAGAGACGGATAGGCACAGATGAGAGGGAGAAAAAAAAAAGGGAGATATGTATGTGTCTTTTGTGGAGTGGAGTGGATGAAAGTTGTGCATACTTTCTCTGACTTTGTGTGTCTCCAGTGTAAACGGTGTGGAATCTCTGCAGCTGAGCGGCGAGTTGAGGTTACATGGTGCGTTAGCTTTAATGAGACTTGAGGATCAGTGAGGGAGGTTGACACGGCATAATTGACTCACGAGGAGGGCTTTCGAGTAAATCTGCATTCGAGGGTGAAGAGGGTGGCGCCTACGTTTGTGCGCGCACTGCACACTGAATGGCCTTTTTGACAGCTAGCGGCGCTGGGTGTGATGACTGATGAGGAGGCCATCACTGAAGCAGCGGAGGCTATGTTGGGAAACACTAAGTTAGAGGAGGTCGGCCGGTGTATTTACGGCCGAGTCCAGAGCTATTAAAGTGTCAGACTATCAAGTAACTTTGAGGTTGAGAGGAGATTAAGATGGCAATGTGCAGTTTTGTGGAATTGATGTGCGAGCCTAAAAGTTTGAGGCGATGATAGCGTAATGGCAGACAAGTGGGTATGAGTGGGCTGCCAGCTCAAATCGCTGGTCTGACAGATAGGGGAGTTTTGAATACCGTTACAAATGTTTTTGGATTAAGGCTGCAAGTTGTTGGCATTTTTGTGTGAATATTTTGATATATCAGTAACAAACAGAACCCCCCAAATATCTAAAAGATTCACCTTCACTCCAGATCATTTCATTCTTGGCAGAGAGTAAAGGCCTCTGAAACATTTGGCCCTTAAGTGAATACAGGAGGGGAAAGTAGAATTTTATGTGATACCAACGGTGCAGAGATGTTTTCTGGATGGTCCTTGTGTCAGAGCGCATGGAACACTTGGCAAGCGGACTACAAGTTGGATCTTAACGACCAATCATATACTTGTCATGTTTTATGCCCAGGAAACCAGCCTCTCTGTTGCAGAACCAGCAACGAATGTCTACGTACGATGACACTTTTTATAAATTAGAGTCAACCGTGCACCGTTCATCGTCCGTCAGCGGTTGGTCTTTTTGAGCTGATAGAGTGAGGGTGAGTGTATGGGTGAAACCACATGTGTGAATCATTGGGTATAATCCTACAAACAACTACAAATGGACAAAACGTTCAAACTTTTGACTACAAATGTTGAAACATTTGTGCATCCATGTAAAATTGAGAGTAACTGCTAACAAAGTAAAGTGTGTTTGATTGATGATGGGCAGTATACGATGATTGCTTCCACCTATCTGGCCAATATTGCATTGTGTGACAATATTGTATCGTCTGAGTAACTTATTGTTGGACATCTTTTGGTTACAATGTGTACGTAACCCCCTCCGACAAAAAGCAGTTTCCTAGACAGAAATTTCCATCAGGAACTAGGGAAAATATGGCAGAAAATATTCAATATTTTGGAGATTTCGGCAAAGAGCATTGATGGCATTTTATCATTTATAAGATCATCTATACTTTTTTCATGGTTGCCCTTTTTCAAAATCAGCTGTTTTAATACAATCTCAGCTGAAAGAGACAACTGGATCATGAGTGACTGGACTTTTGACCGACCTGTGAGGTGTCGTGGTTGAAGATGATGGAGCTGAGGTCTCCGCAGTTGTAATGTGTAATGAGGTCTTCGGTGGTGTACGAGCCCTGCAGGCTGCCCGCTCGGACGCCCTCGTGCTGCAGCAGCGTCTGGTTCAAGGCAAACAGCACCTGCAGGGAGGGAGAGAGAGACAGACAGACGGGACAGGAAGGGTGCTTTTAGTTTCTGCATCCACAAACTCGTTTCTCTCCGCTCTGTGCTGTGGAAGAATTTGCCATGAAAGGGGAGAAACTGTGCAAGCATGGCCAGTGTTGCTCTAAAAAAATACTGTATAATGTGACCTTAATATACAATGAAGCCGTTATTCCCGACTGTCGGTGAAGTTTCTTTTGCAGCATTTTCTTTCAGGATATTTTCATACACTTTCCATACGGGCTGACTACAGGTAAAAGCAGACCACAAAAGACATGGCAAAGCTCCACTGACTTTCCTCTGAAGGAGGCAGAAAACAGAGGAAGAAAGGGCGAGAGAAAGAGAGAGAAGGAGAGAGAGAGAGAGAGAGACCCTTTAAAAATAACCCGTCCTTCTCTCTCACCAGGCCTGGGTGCCGTAAATTTACAGCACCCATTAAAATCAAAAGTAAACCCTCTTTAGAGAGAATTTATAGCATGCAGCCGCCAGCCAGCACAACGACTCCACAGCTGTCCTAGACACCAGGGGTTAACGTCCCTGCTCCCGCCCTCTACAATCCCACGCCACCTCTGACTGGCCTGGCAGCCGGGACCAAGTTGTCAATCACCCCTTAGCTCTCTTACATGAACCAGAGGTGTGTTTTTTTTTTGTTTTTTTTTAAATTCTTTTTGCATGCAGCAGATTACACACAGTTCTACATGGAACCCAGTAAGATACTTTCAGCTGACTTGATTAGACTCGGCTCATCATATCTTCAAACCACACCGGTCTGATCCGTGCGCTACGATCCTAATTACTAAGAAACCTGACTAGAGCTTCGGAAAATACTGCAGGGAGAACGTCAGCATCCGAGCAGCGGGTGATTTGTGGAGCAGCTTAAGACCGATACAGCTGCACAACTGATTGAGCCCGATGTCAAAAGTCTAGCTCGTAACTCACTCAATTAAGTAATGTTTTTGCAATCACAAATGCCCATATCGTGCATATTGAATGTTTCAACTCCAGGTAACCTTTACGCAGGGATAATCACAACCAAAGCTCTAAGCTCAACCTTGTGACTCTCTCCCTCTCTCTCTCTCTCTGTCTCTGCCTCTCTCTGAGGTCATTGTGTTTGCTAACCAGTCTTGTGGGCGCATTTTGGCTTTAGCCGCACTTGTTTCATAATGCGAAGAGACAACTGATGAGCTAAAGGCATGAATTACTCTCTCATTATCCACTCTTTTCTCGCTCCACTTTCACTTCAGAAGTGCGTCCACCCTCCTCTCAGCTCTCTTTCAGCGACTGATCCCGAGCTCTTCCTCCTACTGTACAACCAAGAACCGAGTCTGATCGTATTTATTCTTTTCCGCGTTTCATCAAGGGGATTTTCTGCTACGCTCAGAGATCCAGAAATGGCTCTCGACCATTTCGGTCCTCAGAAAATATGACTTTGAGGCTTTTCTCAGCTTGTACCTCGGCCCCGAAGCCCCCCTGCTGTCTGAGTAACGACACTTTACCTCATTTCTGTTTCCATCTCTCATGAGATTATTTTATTGCTCTGAATTTGAGGTCATGTGGAGGTGTGATGCCAGGCCCAGGCATGCTAATACCTGCCTGGTGGCTAACTAGCCACAGTAGCTAATTCTGCCTCTACAGATGCTGATTCTGTGCCAGTAAGGTGCCACTGCCCCTCGTCCTTGACCCACAGGGCTCTTCGCCACGTCTCGAGGATTTTTCCAAGAGAAACACCAGAGCAGAGCCTGGGCAGAGTCAAGGGGCTGGAGCTGGCACAGCGCACACACCTGCCAGGCTGTTTTGTGATGCTGCCAGCTCCAGTAGTTTCCCTTTACATGGCAAACTGCGCCAGACACGACATACCGGAGGGTGAGTGTAGGAGAGGGATGCGTGGCGAGAGGGGAGGGTGTGTGTGTGGTTGGTTGTGTTGTTAAGGGAGTTGTTATTTCAATATTGTCTGTCTCCCGGGGAAAGAACATCTCTGCAGCTGTAACCATGGCGCCTGAGTTTGTGCTGGGCTGAATGAAAGAGCACGTCAATCACTGCAGGAGAGGCTGAGGGGGAGAGGGGAAAAATGCAAACATTCCCTATGTGTGTGTGTGCGCGTGTGTGTGTGTGTGTGTGTGCGTGTGTGTGTTGCGCGCGCGTGTGTGCGTGCGTGTTTATGCATACGTGTGCACGCTCGCATGCATGTGTTGACTGACAGAGTGGGTGTTCTCATGCTGAAGTGGTCCACTCACCCCGACAGACTGGCTCTTTTACAAGCGGGCCTTTACTGAGTAACTTACATCGACACGGTTCTCCACACAGTTTACTACTGCAGGTTTTTATTCCTCGTCTCATCTAATACATGCGTGAGAAACTCCCATTGTAATTTAATGAAAGCTTTATAAGAACAAAGCTGGAAGGAGCGGAGCACTCGGATGGTCTTGGAAAACCCGCGATCAAGAGAGCAGCCCTCCAAAAATTCATTAGTGAGCTTTGGAGGGAAAACAAAAAAAAAGAGGGCAGGGAGCAGGAGCGGGAGCAACTTAAAAAAAAAAAAAAAAAAAAAAAAGGAAATCAGACGGATCTTTTATGCTTCAGAAAATGTCATTTATCAACATGTGTGTGCGTTACAGCTATCGACCTTGAAGTGCGTTAAATCCTGGCTGTTTGCTAGCAATAGTGTTAGCTTGTTTGAAGGTTTTACGGGGTCTGAAGCGTGAGTAGGTGCCGATGACAAGGTGCTGGAGCCGAGAAGGCTCACTCTTGTCGACTACATCACTCCCCTATTATACCTCCTTAAATCTGAGTCGGAGAATGTGAGTGATGGATCGAGCTAAAGGGCTCCGGGCTGTGATACAACAGAAGGAAGTGTCAAACTGTGGAGGCCAAATGCTGAACTCTGGAAAAGAGGGGAACATATAATACCCGGGATTACTTTTTTACTCGACAGCTGTAGGAATCGGTAAAACGATCTTCGTTAATCGTTAACGAAAGGCACGCAGCTGTTAATACACAGATCAAGAAAAAACAAAAAAACACTGTCACGTATCACTACTGTCTGCCTCGATTCCTTTCCCTCCATCATGTTCACTTTCTCCAAGCTTCTCTTCTAATTGCTCCATCCATTACTCACTTCTTCTCTCTACGTTGTGGTAAAACGATGAGGGGCATATTCCACAATCCTGCAAGCTGATGAGAAAAAAAGAAAGAAAGAACAAAAGGAAGGGAGGATTAATAGTACAAGGAAGACAGAGAGCGAAGAACAAAAGCAAGAGAGAGCTGAAAGTGTGAAAGAATGGTAGAAGACAAATAAAGCCTTGTTCTCAATGAGAGGAGCATGTGCTGTGCAGATGGTGATTCTACTCTGCTTGCATGGTGGAGTGTTTGGGTTAGGTGGTATACACAGTGTTTGGGTACTGGGTATGACGGGCAGTCAGGTGCAAGAAAAGCTTGACATGACTGCCAACGTCAGGCAGGAGATCTGAGAGGGTTGTTTAGTTCACATATGTTAGTATTTCTCCTATTTGTGTCAGTACACTTCTCTTTCTTTTCAAAGATTATGTATTTGGGCCATTGTAGGTTTAAAAGAAAACACAGAGCCGAGGGAGGGTGGTAATATTCAGATATGAAACGGACCCATTTGTATGAGATTAGAAGGAAATTCTTTAAGAATAAAGACACACATTTCTAGTAAAACTCAAGGGTTTTGTTATTGACCCACACCGTATCGACGTCATCAAGTTATACTTTGTATTCAGAATTAGCAACATGGAAATAATTGTGATTTTACCTCAATTACCAACAATTGTAAGCATCCCGAATTTGAAGAATTTGCCTGTTAACAGCGCTTTCTGTTCTGTTGTCCATGTTATGTTAATGAATTTCCTGATACATTGCCTCATCCAAATCAGCACGTTGTTTTCTCTTCTGAATGGGCTCAATTTGCTGCAATGTCTCTTCAAAGTCTAGATTCTTGATATTAAATTATGAGAATTTTATTTTTTATTTTATATCTCAGAGGATAGTTGAGGGGTTTCTTTGTTGTTTGCTGTAAATGTAGGACTTAAATCTCAAAGTTTAGAAAATAGTTTATCTTACCATCCTCCCCGCTAAAATGGCCCTAAAATGCTGCTGTCTTTTTCTTTGTTTTGCCATATTAATCCTTCCCCTCTTAAATTCTTAATTAGGTGCTCACCAATATGACTGCAATACTGATCACACTGGCTTCCAATGTAGGAGATCCGTTTGATTGTTGTACTGCAAACCTTCTTTGGTTAGTGTTCTATTGTTGTAATGAAACAGCTTCTATTTAACACCCCTGGTCACATGACTGCGAGTTTTGAGCAGTGCCTATAACGTTAAAGTTATTTTCCTCTTTCATTGTACTCGTCTTAGAAACCTTCAACTTTAAAGTTATCCAGTATGTTACAATTAAAAAAGCAAAGATTTGGGAAAGGTTGGAAGCGACTCACAGTCATGCTGGCAGCTCTGTGAGGCTCTAATATTGCGCACATTGCACAGTGGTGCTTTGAGCTTTAGCTCTAATGTTGGCTCGCTGACCTTATCTTCGTGACAGAAAGCACATTTCCTCATTTCTCTGACTAATGGGAAGTGTGGTCTTAAATCTATAAAAAGCAAATGAGATGAAATCGAAGCTATCTATCAAATATAGTGCTGTGCTTTTGGTCATTTTTGCCAGACATGAATGAATTTATCAGCAATCGGTCCGATGCTTAAAAGCTTTTGAGCATCTTTGAAGACAGACCGTCTCTGTGTCTTTATCTCTGGTCATTTAATCAGCCCCTGATAAAGAAAACAGTCCAAACAGTTTCAGGGTGGTGCGTTCCCCTCGACCGCTCTCGTCTCCCTGAGAGCCGCTTGTGTTTCATCGCCCGAGAAAGAGAGTAGCTGGACCCCTGACCCGGGACACGCACTGCTGGGTTCCTCCGGGTCGCGCCAGCTTCCACCTCCCCCCGGGCTCAGACGACAAGAGGGGATTGGGTTCACAGCACCCTGGGGTGACTGAAGGGAAGGAGGTGGGGAGTTGAAATAACATCCAGGGCAACCCAAGAATAGGAGAAGTGTGATAGCTCATCCCCGTTCCCCGCAGAGCAAAACCCCAAAAAAGGGTGTGGACCAATTTGTGCGAGTGTACTTTCCCCTTCATGGCCACAGTAGAAAACCATTAAAAAACAACCTCGTGTCCATTTTCTTTCAACTTGTACTGTCTCAGTATGACTTCATGCTTGAGCGTACATTTAGCAGTGGCAGGGGTGTTTTAAAAGCCTGTTGTCTGACCTTTTAGTCCATGCTAGCTCTGAAAAGCACCTTGAATACATTAGGGGGGAAAAACAGTGTCACACAAGACCACATCAAAGTTGTCTGGACAGTCTCACATGATAGCTTCGCTGTTGTCTCCAACGGTTTTATCAACAAGATCCTCGAGACTTTCTAAGGGAATCATGTAACCTGTTGAGGGCTTTAAAGGCAACACCGCAGCATAAAAATGCCTCCAACGTGACCTCCAACGTCAGAGCGCTGCCAAAGTAGTTTTACAGCCCTTCAGCGCCCTTCTGCATACGTATCGTTTACTCCGTCGAAGGTGAGCAACACTTTCAACTCATCACATCTGGCATCAGCTGCAGCGAGCCAGAGCCTTTGTTTCTTCCAACTCTTTATCCCTCTTAATACCCACAATACACTCACACACACACACATGCGTGCAAACTCCCAAACAGCCACCCGTAAGCGCACACGTTTATAATTATACACACCAGATTCCTCTTTGAGCAACACCTGTGTACAAAACACTCACTGTAGAAAATGAAAGAGAAGGCATTTCGGATCGTTTCCACCAAACGCAGGGTCATTATTTTTGAATATTGTTTCTCCTTCGCCTCTGCTTCTCTTTCTCTTCCCTCTTCTCTCTCTCTCTCTGTCTTTCTCTGTCTCACTAAGGCCCTCACGCTGCCTGGTCTACCTCCTGTCTCAGCCTAGGAAATCCAGGGATTACCAGTGGAACAATCCCAGTGGCAGAGGCCTGCTGCTCCCAGCTTCCACAGAAAGCCTCCTATTCTTCCCCCTCTTTCTTCCTCAGGTCCTGTCTTATTTCCTCTCTGAAGCAGGGGGTGAGGGTCCAATGATGGGAGATATCCCTCTCTTAGCTCGGAATGGTAAAAGTCTTCTAAACATCCACCCCCTCCTTGTCTTTTGTCTTATCCGCCCTTCCTCTGAGTTCATTCTCTCCACTATCCTCCTCCCTGCCTGCTCTTCTCCACTTGTTTATCTTCATCTTTCCTCCAGTGAAACCAGATCTATAGGCACCCATACAAACAAACATACTGTATACAGCCCTCCAGTCCCCAGAGCCTCCTGTCTCTCCTTAATAAGAGTCTCCAGTGAATGGGGGGGGTGGGTGTCGCCCCTACACTTGTCCACAAATAAACCCCGCTGTTTGACTTGGCAGCGCTGCTGCTGGGCCAGTCATCCCAGCTTTCCTGCCTGCCCTGAAAACAGAGAAAATAATAAAGTATCACTTGATCCGGAGTGAAAAAGCGCACAGCTGGTCTCTCACCGTGAATGCCCACAAGCAGTGGGTGTGGGGTGTGAAAGAGTGGTGGAAAATTATAGAGGGAAGTTGTGCTAATTTTTGTTTTCTTTCAACATGAAGAGCACGGAGCTGTCGAAGAGGAACACATCTGTGTGTCCATATGTGAGGACAACACTGCTGAACATTACAGGACTAATAAAGGTGACAGGTGGAATCTGATTTCCAAC
Source organism: Diplodus sargus (assembly GCA_903131615.1). Taxonomy (NCBI): domain Eukaryota; kingdom Metazoa; phylum Chordata; class Actinopteri; order Spariformes; family Sparidae; genus Diplodus; species Diplodus sargus. The sequence goes on from CAEMYA010000103.1 coordinate 8,070,847, forward strand.
TTAAGAACTGAAGTATGTGGTAAAACACGATGCTGGATTAAAAATGGTAAATTAAAGGTAGAATATGTAAAAATTGGTCAGTTATCGAATTCATACAAAGAAGCAGCGTGTTATCTGGCTGACCGCTAACTGTAGCAGCCGCTAGCTCAGTTATTTCAGTTAGCCATGCAGCTAGCAGTCTGGACTGCGAGCTTGGAGTGGTGCTATGAAGTGGTATATGTTGCTCTAGAATCTTTTTTTAGCACCTTTAATCTCGTTGTTTTGGTTTGGTCAGTGTATGCCTGATCTATTTAGCAGCTAAATAGATATTTGTCTCAGGAGTTGGTGGAGACCAAAAAAGAGGTTAAGTGGAAAGTGAAAATTGCACTTACATTCATCAAGTGGCCAGAAATACATACAGGCTCCGAATACAAAATGACTCCATCAGAGAATATTAGCTAACCTTTGGTTTGTTTAAATAATTTGCCGTTAACTATAGGTGGGTATTGGCGAGAACCTCACGATACGATACGTATCACGATACTTTGGTCACGATACAATACGTATCACGATATCACGATATTGCGATATAAATAAAGATGAAAACACAAGTACCTGTATATGTACATCAGATGATATTGATCAGAGGAAAAATTGAGTTAAAACAATTTCATTCAAAACAGCCTCTCCATTTCATTAATTCCCATGACATTTCCGGGCAGTAATATTCTCTTTGTCCAGCTCGTTGTTCTTGCTATATCTCTTAACTTTGAAGCCAAAGTTCTTCCAAAAATCAACTTTAAATTGCGGAGGCATTGTTAACTTGCCATCAATTTTGCAAAGACCTCAGCCACTCTCTCTACTACAGAAATACACCCGCCGCACAGCAGAGTCGCTCTTCGGCGATATATCGATATTTGGAGTTGAAAAATCGATATTGTATTGGGCGGCAAAGTATCGCAATATATTGCCGTATCGATATTTTTGCCCACCCCTACCACTAACTGCTCATTTGCATCTCTTGTATGTTGTATATTTATATGTTTTTTTAATGGTATGTTGTGCCAAAGGACAATTTCCACTGAGTTGGATAAATCATTCTGATCTAATACAACTCCAAATGTAATGTTATGCCTCTTTCAGACATTAGCAATAGTCAATTAATCGATCATTTTATAAGGTGACAACATGTCGATGTTAGTCAGTTTACTACCTGTTGCACTTTCCTCGAGTGGCCCCAAAAAAACCCCAATTCATTCAGTTCTGATTTAAATTATACAAAATTAGATTAAATCTAAAATCACTTTTCTTGCGCATCGATAACTGGTACTCAAAAAGATCTTTTTATATTGCTACTTTTATAATGTGCTTAAAGTGCAGCCTTTACTTATGGTATTGGGTTCTATAAAATGGATCTCCTTTGAATCACTCAGAACTGAAGAAAAACAGCATGTGTTGGCTTTGTAGGGCTTTATTATTTTTAATGGTCCGATCTGTTTTATTTCAAGACACAGATTTATTTCCTATAGGATCACTGATGTAAATAAACTGCATCTGAAGCGAATGAAATGATCTCACCCGAGATAAAAGGACTGTGTACGCTAGATCAGGTCACTCCGACCTTATCTCCCTCAAAGCTTATAGTCCATCTCTAACATCATGGCCTCCACTAATCCTAACACATTTCACAGTCCGCTTTTTTTTCCAAGGGAAAACTTTCGTTGAATTCCATCGGATTTATCCGGCTCCCATTATGATGTGTGATGCTATCCAAACCAGATGAGCTGGGTCTTCTCCACAGCATGAGAACGGAGCGGGCAGAAAACAGCCGTGTATGTTTAAAACACGTCTCCTCGGCCCCAAACCAGGGCCCGACCACTCGCTCTTATCTCCCCCAGTCTGCTTTGGTTGGACTAATGGCTTCGGACAGAATAATTCCAAAAGAATGATTTGTCCTTTGTGAAGTCCACATCTGAGGTCCGGCAGAAACACGAGAGGTGCACATAATCTCCTGCACGAACGTAAATTGTGTAATGGAGAAAAAAAAAAGCGGATCCAGATTGAGAAACAGCAAGTGTCCAAACAGTTTGCTGGTCCAGGTGACTAGCTTCATTCTTTTTTTTAAGAGAGGAATTCTCCCAGAGGTTTTTCCGTGTGCGCACGCAAGTCCGGCACGCATACAGCCTTCAGTCATCGCACGTTGTTCTGATGATACTCAAATGATGTCATGCCAAGTTGAGTCAAACGGGTTTTTCCTCAAATAAATCAGTTCAGATTTGTGAGTGCACCTAAGCAACTGAATCGTTCTTGTTTGTACTATTTAACAGGCGGTTTGGATTTCCCCCTGCATAGGAGTGGACACCATAGTAGCACGGCGGACGAACACTATAAAAACGTTCATATCAAAGAGATGTGATTGAGATGTTTTTATGTATGAGTTAGGATCTGCGTATGTGTTTCAGTGGAACGTGTGTCGGCAGGGGAGTCGAAGGTGAATGGAAGAGGAGAAGGAGGGAAAGATGAAGTGAGAGACTGCATGAGAAGAAAAAAAAGGAAGAAAGAGAAAAAAGTGGGGCGATACAGCGGAGGGAGGGGGGGAGGTAATGTAAAAAGACACATGAGTCGAAAAGAGAGACAAAAAGCCCAGATGTTTACAGTTAACCGTGAGATGTAGAGAGACGAGAGGAGGGAGCAGAACTATTGCTCCTCACCTCCTCCTCCTTCTCCTCCTCCTCCTCCTCCTCCTCCTCTTCCTCTGACTGGTCTGGAGCACAGCTGGGCAGCTTCGTCCCCCACCATCTCCCTATTTCATCCTCCCAAAGCCCCTCCATCCTCAGTCCTGTCCCCATCCCTCCAAAAACAACTCATGCCTCTTCATCTCCCATCATTTTTTCAAACCCCTCAATCACCAGCCTTCCTCCCTTTCCCCACCCAGGTTATGTGTTCCTCAATGACAAATCTCCAGATTATACAGTTCATCAACATCCCTTCATCCTTCTCCCACCCGTCCCTCCCTTGTGCTCTCTCTATTCTTTCATTTGATGGCAGCTCTCCTTCGACCGCTGTCACCGACCTCTGTTTATTTAGCTTTCATGTCCTTCCCTCCTTCCTGTGCTCCACTTGGTACACAGTCGGCATGCGTGCGTCAGCATGCACTTGTAACTCAATGCTCGTGTGCATATGTGCACGCACGTGGGCACTGTTTGTGTTTCCATATGTGTCTGTCTTCACTGCAGACTCTGTCCAAATTGCACAGTGCTCTGACTGTCTAATAGACTGGAGCAGCAGAAGGAGGAGTAGGTGGACCAAACTTCCTCTCCTCTCCTCTCCTTTCCTCTCCCCTCCTCGCCTCTCCTCCCCCCCCTCTTCTCCTCATCCCTCCTCTCATCTCCCTCAGTCATGGCTATATTAGGCTCAATGCTGAAGCTAACGCGGCGTAATCCCACACAAGCACACCATTTCACGGCAAATCAGCAGGAGAAATGTTCAATTTCATGCGCGCGTATTCGGCCTGCAGAAAAGCAGACAGAGACAAAGCGAGAGTGTAATGTATACCTTACGCCACAAAAGAGATGCAGGCTGTGAACAAGCAGTGTGTATGTGTACAGTGTGTGTGCGGGGGCGTTAAATAAGGGCTCTCGAGGGGTCATGCTGCTCTATCATTTCAAAATGTTCTGTCAGCACATCACCGAGGAAAAAGTCCGAATCAACTCCCGGACGAGAGCAGGCCGCCTCAGATGAAGCGTGGAAAGGGACGCGCAAATACACAAATGCGCTCAGCCTTTCCAACTATTGCTTACCGAGGTTTGCCAGCACTTAACAACTGTAGGACCACCAGAGAGGAGAGACTTCTGATGTGTTTGACAGATATATAAAAAGTATTTTTAGTTTTGGAAAATGTTTATTGGCTGTACCTTTTTTCTTCCAGCAGTGAAAGGGAGTTTAACCCTCTTCAATGCCACGGTCTGTCCATTGTAATTTTATGAGTGCGTGTGTATAATTTTGTTTGTGCATTCAGTGGAGTGGCCGGACCGAGACATGTTCTTTAGCCGCCGCCAAAAGAGAAGGCATTCACCGTCCAGTAACTCCAAAGTTGTTTTTTTCGTACAGATGTCTTCTTATCTGGATCGCCCGCCGCAGCTAACGGAGAATACTGTCCTCCTTTTCAGGTTCTTAATTTTATTTTGGGTTGCTACTCGAATAGGTGTACGTGCTCTAATGCACAAAACAATGCATCAGCTTGCGCATACAGGCCAATGCTGCAGCACCGTATTCCCCCTCTGCCTGAGAAGCTCTGTTTCAACTCCTGTCTCTTTAAGGACGTGAGTAAAGGCCTCCAAACCTTTAGTCTGGCTGCTTGTTTTTTTGTTTTTCTAGTTGTTTAATACTGAAAATGTTAAGCGTGAGTGGATTTGCTGGGGCTGTGTAGCGGGATAGCAGTTTACAAAATAGTGTAACTGCTAAGTAGTGTGTAACTGCACAAAGTCTCACAAACCTCCTGCTTTCCCTCTGTCTCTGTGTCTCCTCTGTCTCACGCTTTCTGCATGAATGAAAAGCAGATGAAGAGCGGACTAACAGTCAGTCGACAAGGTTTCACGAGCTGGACCGACTCGGGAAATCTCGGTACAATCGGACACTTCTTAATCCGCTTCCACGGTGTCTGATCGCAGGGAGAGATATCGCACACACGCAGACATTCAAACACACACACACACACACACACAACCATTCTCTGAGGGGCTGTGGCTTTCACTCCTTCACAGAGGAGTAAAAGCTGCAGCTGGTGATGGGAGACCAAACCCGAGGAGGAAAGAGTAAGAAGAAACACAATGCGACAGCTGTGGAGAGAGGTGTCAGGGAGGAAAGTAAGTGTGTTAAACTGAAAATGAGGTTTTAAAGAAGTGCTATAATAGGAGTTCCTGATGCCATTAAATGTGTTACTTTTCCATAGAATGCATACGGCACCACATGTGAAAATCAGTTGTTGAAAGTCAGAATTGCCTTCGAATGTCTAATTTGCAGAAAAGTGGATTTTCGAGCCCCATTCTCAACTCGTCAAAAATACTGACTCTTACAGATGGCAGGTCGAGTTGGCTGGCGTCCCAAAGGGGGTCCGTATTTGACGGGTTGGGAATGAGATTCAAAAAACTGCGTTCTTACAAATTGGACTTTCAAGAAAATAAATACAAAAATAAAAATAGATGCCCTAAAAAAGGACAACTTTGTGACTTATTTGTCATTCAAATTACACCTTACAGTGCAGATCGGAATGAAATGCCATTGCAGATGGCTTGGCATAGTACAGGATAGGAGGAAAGATGAAAGTTAAATTCCACTGATAGCACATTTAAGGCAGTTTTTAGCAAAGTGCTACAAGACTTCTTACCTTTGTGTGTGCATCAACATACTTGACCTCCCTTGATCCGAAAATGTTCAGCAGTTAAGATTTTATTATGACATTTATGAATTTGGGACGTCGGCCAGGAGGATTCTTAAGTGCTACTCTTCCAGTAATTACTGTGGTTCAGTTCTGGCCTCGGCACACTGCAGTTAATTAAGAACCTGTTCACGCTGACAGCTAAAGCAGACGTCAGGCCTGTGCTGGAAATTGAACTGAGGAGGAATTAATCATGTTTACGAGCCGCGCATGAGTGAGTCTGCCTGCATCATCGGAGCGACTCATCAGTGTCGGAGGCAGCGAGAGTCGGAGAAAAAGTGCTGTTTGCTTGTGTTTGTCTGCGAGAGACAGAGAAAACATTATTTGTGCGTCTGCGTGTGTGTTAGGATGAGGGAGGGGGCGAAAGCCAACATGGAGACAGAACAAAACAGACAAACAAACAGACAGGAAAGCTCACAGAAGCACGGCTGGGAGGCGGCGAAGGGGGAGAGAGCCCGGCGATACGATATGGGAAATAACTCCCCCATACTGCCAGTGGTTTGGAGGTGGAAGGCAGAGTCCTGACGGCATGTGGTGGAGGTTTACAGGAACGCTGGCCATAGATTAGTAGCTCTTCCTCTCGCTGGCCTTGACTTGGAGCGGTGCTGGCTGTCGCATCAGAGACGGGGCATTTAACTGCCCTCATAAGACTCTCATTATTTCATAAATCTGCAGTTTAGGCGCTCAGCTCTGTTGATTTGAGCCCACGCCAAGGCTTAGAGAATGTTTTTACAATCTCCCTAATTTATTTACAACCTTGATTCATTTCTGCGTGCATGTGTGAGAGAGAAAAGAAAGTCGAGAAAAGTCAGAGGATGGATGAAGAGGTGAAAGTGATTTTTCTGTTTGCTTGTTGTTTGCTTGGCTGCGTGTGTGAGCTAATGTGATAATTCTCGCACAGCGCCAACAGAGTATTACATTTTGCCACGTCTGGTGTGCACATGAATTTATTCCTTCATGAATCAGTAACACATATTTCTAATACCAGATTGAACACATTCTTGGCTGCACCTCGTCTTTGTTATCTGGCCTCTGGTGCTGTGACTGTGTGCTTTTAAAGGTCTCATCTCGTAGAAAGTATGATTTCCATCTGTTTTTCTGACGATAAGGCAGGGATAGATGCTACTTGAACGCTGTGAAAGTATCAAAACAGCCGTCAGGACATCTGTGAGGTTGTGATGTCGCAGATGTGCAGTCACCGCCCTCAGCCAAGCGCATTCGTCTCAGGCTTGGAACAGCTGACCAATCAGAGCAGATGGGGCTTTTCAGGACAGGGGGGCTTTAAAAGACAGGCACTGCAGAGGGTGAATATAGGTGCCGCAGCACTGAACAAAAGTTCTATTAGACACCCAAAATAAAAGTAATAACCTAGAAATGAACATAATACGGGACCTTTAAGTCTGATCTGAAGCCTCTGAATGTCTCAAACCTCAAAACCAAACCTCAATTTGCTAAACTGCACCGTCCACACTCCTCAAAAGCAACACATACACCCTCTGTTTCCTGCCTCTCTGTCTTGCTTTCTCGCAGGGAACACACACTCCACATACACTTCCATATGCATCCCACCTCCAACCACCCAGGGCTCTGCCCTGCAGCCTCCCGGGGAAAGTGCTTGGTACGAAGAAATCCAATATGATTAAGACTATGATTGCTGCCTCTAATAGTTTTAGCACCCATACCCTCTATTAAGGAAAACATTGGGTTTGGACCACAGCTCAGCACAGGCTTCTGACAGACGGGATCAGCCTGTGGGAAAGACCCATAATTTAGTGTATATGTGTGAGCGTACAGTTAGGTGCGAGTTGTACATACATACAACTCTCTGCCGTGCTTTTCCTACATCTTGTGTGTGTGTGTGTGTGTGTGTGTGTGTGTTGGTATGTGTTTCCGTGCAGCCCACAGCGGCTCAAGGGCAGACTTGGTCAGCCTTGCATAAGGGCTTGTGGTCACAACGACCAACAGATCACAGGATTGTGGCTTTAAATGGGCCGCAAATCATCAAACAGGCCACACGGATAGACAGGAATGCTGAAGCAGACGGGAGGAGTACAGGATAAACAAGATTACATCTTATGCAGTTTCTCTTTACTGGAAGAATAAAACCTTTGGGGGGGAAAAAAGCCAGTAGCAGAGATCAGGAGCCAACGTTGTTTAGTGTCCTATTTACATACACTTTGTTCAGTGCAGAAACGATATACAAGAGAAGGATTTTTCAATAAATATATAATCCTCTTGCCAAATTTCGGCTTAACATAAATTCAGGCACCTTAAGCTTTTGAAGACTAGGTTTTAAATTCAGAGCTTTTCAGATCTCTTCGTAGTAGCCCAGTGTCCTCCACCACAAACGGGACCGTGAGTTCACACAGTTTATTCAAAAGACGTATTTGTCGCGTCAGCTTTTGTCAAATAACTGCAAACCATTTCTCTTTTGTTGAGCAATTTATGCCGTGACAGAAGAGATGATATAAAACTGAATGGCGCAACACAACAAATCAGCGATGAGGGCTCATTTCATTTCGGACTGTCCGCCAAAACGCCTCACGGGCAAATCCGCAGACTACAGCATTTCCACTGGAAATGAATGGAATCTGCCACAAGATTTCGACATTTTAACAAGTAACCGGGCATTTTGGGCTTAATCTTTGAGGCAAACCTTGACTTTTAAACCGAGTGTGCAGGATTGCAAGTTTACCCTACATGTGGACAAGCTCCAGCTCGGCTTTGGAAAACCAAAGCTTGTACTGTGTTGTTGGAAAACACTGATTAGGAACTAGAGGTGTAGTTCCTTTCTGGAGCCAATTTGATGTTGAACAGACACAGAACAGTTGTTTGGATGGAAGTGAACAATTGCAGCTACAACACACTTCATGTAAGGACAGGCCACATATGCACACACTCAAGAACACACTCAGTGGCCGGCTCAGGCTGCCAGAGGGACATACATACAAGATAAAAAAAATAAGAAATAGAAAGGAAAAAGGAAACCTTGAGGACACTTTATCACATTTTCTTGCACACTGGGTCACTGTAGAGGGCACTTTATCATGTTTTATCTACCACTTGGGCATCCATGAGGGCACTTAACAACCTTTTTTTTTTTTTTTTCGAACATGGGTCAGCAGGCGTGGTGAGTGACCCTTGAGTCCACCAGTGCACACACTGCTCCTTTGTGACCCGGGCCTAACCTTAAGAGTTATCTCTCTCCTGATCACTGCTTGAGACTACAGGCCAACTGTCTGCCTGAACTGCCTCTGGAGCCACAGACACACAAACAAACACACAGTCTCACATCCACACACGCTGACATACACCCACCTCCGCCTAAAGGGCCGAGTTCCACCACAGAGGAAACAATTTCCTATCAAAGCTGCTGTGAGTTTCCAGAGCTGTTTATGTAGTTTTTTTTTTTTTATTGTAAGAGATGATTCCCCCTTGTAATGTTCGGAGCTTTTTAAAAATAGGCCAGTGTTTCACCAGACTTTCTGGTTTGTGGCTAATCTTTGTCCATCAGCATGGCCTGAATTCCTTCACTATGCCCCTGTCTGTTTATGTGTTTTACTGGTGGCATTGTCTAAACATACAAGAGCTTTTTTATTTCTCTACAGCTTCCATCTCACCACAATCCCCGCCGTGCCAAAGCCTATCTTAATTAACACTGGGATTGTTTTTTACTAGATGACTGTTGGTTTAATACACATCTTCCCTGACAGTAGTTAAGTGCCAAAGTCAAGGCTGACTGAAAATGTTATGTGGCTCTAACACACACACACTCACGCAGAGACACATGATATTATCGACTTGGGGGAAAACAATATCTGTCAGATCCTATTGAGTAGAAACGGAGCCACATCAAGCAGTGCCACAGTCTGCATGTGTGTGTCTCCGCGCGAGTGTTTATGTGTTCTCCTGCATGCATGAGTGTGTGCCAGTGACCCAGTCGTCAGTGTGTGGTTACGGGTGAGTAGCGGTGGTTTCAATGGCTCCGCACACACACTCTCGGAGGGGCTTGCTGACAGATGCCTTACACAGTTCAGGGTTACAACAGGAGAATGGAAAAGAGCGATTGTGTTCCGTAGCCGCCTGCAAATGGTCCGCCGCAGCCATTGTTGGGAAAATACCATAAAGGAAGGAAAGTCACACAATCGAACACACACTGGTTATAAACATGCATACACGTACAAACATGAAAGGACATAAAGGATAGAGAAAACAAGAGAAATATACTGATGTTTGCAGTCTGGGGGACGTCACCTTTTTGAGCAACAGGAACAAGCTTAAGACTGTTTACCCCGCCAAAACAAAAACCCTCCCTCGATTCATTTCTCGTCTTTCTTCCTTTTTTTTTTCTCAGGTCACCGTCCCTTTCCCTCCACCCTCCTCTCCGCCTCTCTCTCACTGACCCCCTGCTCTCTCTGTCCACACACTCTCAGACCCCCACCCCCTACCCCGTCAACACCCCCACCTGGTTCATTTCAGGCCAGGCTGGCAGTGACCATGGCAACACTCCAGGAAGGTGGGTGAGTCAACAGAGAGCCACAGAGGCCCGTCTCTCGGCCTCCGTCTCTGGGGGTGAGAGGACGCAGTGACGGGACATCAACTTTTACTGCAAAGATCCCAGAATGACTGAATGGGAGGGGGGAAGGGGGGAAATGGGAGGAATGGGAGTCCAGAAGATGGACAAATAGCATTGAATAGAAAAAAATTGAATTTAACTCCAAGTCAAGGTCCTTGATCTTAACAGCAAATACTCCTACATATGTGAGTCATGTCAGAATGGGTGCCAGTAGCACGTGTGCTATAAAAGAAGTCTGGAAATCACACCGTTGTGTTATTTTAATGTCGGCTCTGAGTTTTTGAAGCAGTGTGAGCCAAGCAATAAAGCTCCAACGAGGCCAAATCGTCTAAAACCTGCAAATGTATTTAATAAGTGAAGTGAGACAGTGTTTAAAAGTATACTATGTTTAAAAGAGACTCAAGCCCTTTTTTTTTTTTAACACAGAAATCACGCAATTCCACCGAAATGAATACCCTTCTTTACGTTGCCTTTGTTTTGTTTTTTTACACTTAACAGAATAACGGCGGCATTATGACGCCGCAGTGTGTTAATTTGGATAGCATGCCTGTGTTCCACGAGAAAAAAACCCAGCCCTAACCCTTTTTTTAACCTTTTCTCCATACCATAATTGTATGGAAAATTATCCTTAACACATATCCCAGTCTAGCCAAATGGACATTCAAAGCTGTTGAAGGGTTTTATGCTGAAAGAAGCTCCGTACTAGCTTCTTGCATTAATCTATAGGAGTTTAAACACACTGAATGAATTATTTATTTTTCTCAGCTAAATTTTTTAATGCAAAAATTAGATTGATTTGTAACTGCTGCTACTGGCTTGAAAAAAGAGAAAGAAGACAGGGTGGGTCACTGGTCTATGTGATCACTCATTGGCTGTTGTGGGCTCCAGGGGCGAGCATAGATGCTACTTCGTCGATTGTACCTTATTTATGTGCGTTTAACTTGAAATGGTTTTCACAGAATAGAATACCAAGAATCTAAGCTTTCTAATTATGTATTGCATGACAATACGCTTGAATTGAGGCTACGTGCTATGCAAATAGAAAGTGATGTCTTGGAAATTTGCAGCCTCGACGCCAACTTCAAACCACCTTGTCGGCAGCTTCAAGTCCAAAAATAGCAGGAAGTTAACGCAATCTGCAAGCTGTCACTACCTCAAGGTGTCAAGGTTATTTTGTCCTGTAAGCGAGCAGCTAGTAAGAAAGCAGGTGAGGACAGGACTGAGGGAGAAAAGAGGAGTAGAGTAGAGGAGTCAAAGAGGAGATGTGAAGCGTCGCTATCTGGCTCTACAGAGTCGTGTCGATGGTGTGATGGTTTGTGTCAGTTAACACTCACGCGGTACGTTCCCCCCGCCGCGCCGCTGTTGCCAAAATGGTGGACGAGGTGTCTGTGTGCGTGTAAGAGTATATATCATCATCAGCACTGTCAGTGTCAGGAGTCACAGTGTCTGTGACTGTGAACACGCACACACACACACACACACACACACACATACACGCACACAGCAGACAGTCCTGGGATGGGTGACACAGACACATGTTTATCATTGAGGAGATTGGCTGGGTTCCTTTCATGTTAAAATGGCTGACTGTTCCCTCGCTCCCAGCCTGACCCCTCGGCTGGCTTTATCTTCCGCTCGCTCTCACTTTCTCCTCGGCTCTCTGTCTCTCTCTCTCTCTCTCTCACACACACACACGCACGCACGCACGCACGCACGCACGCACGCACGCACTCTTTCTCCTAAATGATTTGTCTCTGCCTCTCCCCCTGGACAGTTTCTCTTACGCACTTTCCTGTCTAATTCTGACCTCTTGTCCTTCATTTGACTTTACACCCTTTTTATTCCTCTTCATGTCTTTTCTTTCTGCCTCTCTTTCTTTACCCTCTGACCCATCTGCTTTTCATCTCAGCCCACATCGACGGAGCGCAGAGAGGCTGGCCATGACGGAGTTACGTCGGGGTGGGGGGGGTGGGGAGACATCCTTTCGGTTATCACTGCTGACTGATTGATTCATGTGAACGTCACGTCTGCGGGTGTGTTTACGCGGATGCATTCCTGCATGCGCGCGTGTGAGAAAAGACGTTTGTTATTAACCTTCAGCGGGGATGTTTGCCTTCTCATAATAAATGCAGATATTTGGCACGCTCTGACACCACACCACCACCCACCTTCACACACACACACACACACACACATATACACACAGCAGTTCTCAGTGAGATGAGCTGTCAGTCCCTGTTAGGCTTGGCATTCTCGTTAGCACGCGGTTTGGATCGCCTTTCAGAGGAGCTGAACTCGGGACCTTTTCCCCTTCAAGAGTGTTCCTGCACGGCTTCAAAGCTCATGCCCAAACTCAAATAATTGTGTCTTCATCGAAACTGCTTTGAGATCTCTCTCGGGGTATGTCGAAGGCCAGCTGTGGGGGAGAGAAATCAAGCTTACCAAAGCACATTTACCTTATGAATATCTTTACCTTAAGTTTCGATTACATTCCTTCCAAATGAGCCCCTGAAGAACCCGCGGCTGATTAAAAGGAATTTATTTGTGTTTCTCTGGGAGAGAAAGTGGAATAGAGTTGCTTTTTTACAAGAGCCAGATCAGCAGGTCCTCCTGGGTGGGCAGTGCTTCCCCCCAGAAAAAGCTGAACCCGAACCAGACATCCTTCAAAGATGATTTCGGCCACAATCACTGGTGCAGCGACGACTGCAAGCCATCCAAGATAAGCACCATTTTAAAGAAAAGCAGGGAAATTGCTCATAGCGGAGGGGAACGTCCGGCAGACATGCCCAACAAGTTCTCCCAAACTTGGCGACCTCCCAGCCAAAAAAACTCCCAGCAGTCTGCACCATCCCAGGTTAGCACGAGCGAGGACGGGTGGGATTTCTGGAACATCTTGCAGACTTAAACCAGACCTTTTTTTTCTCCATTCGTTTAAGCTACTGATGTTTTGGGGTTTTCATTTACAAATAATCCGTCGGTCCCGGGAGAGTGTGGGTCTAGGTGAGGTGTGCCATGTTCGGTGCCACAGGGTTCAAGGTTTGGTCTTCAGTCAGACCACTACAGGTTTTGAGGGGTAAGGAACACGGAGAGAAATGTTTTTCAGTGTAGCTTTTATTTAAGAGTTCTGCAAAATGAATTACTAGAAGTGATGCAAGCCTCGCAAACATCTCCTCATAAATAAGTGATAAGTTTCCGTCCAAGCTTTGGGGATGGCTCGTATCAATGCAGGGAGTGACTGCTTTAGTAAAATTCCAGACAGTACTCCCTACTCTGTGAGGAACAGAGAACCCTCAAAAATGATTCAGCTGAAGTCTTTAAAAGATACATATATACACACACACACAAAAGAAATGCTAAAGTAGAGTGAATTTAATAGTTTACCAGACGTCTCTTTCAAGTCAAAAGAAGCTACACAACTCTTTGTTTTATCCTCCTTGAAAACTCCGAGATCGAAATGAAAGAGCGCTTTTTTAATTCCTACGTTTATTTTTCTTTCTCCTCTCTCACCACCTCCTGTAATTTTGCTCTTTCTCTTTCCCCTTCTCATCATTCTCATCTTCTCTTCCCATGGTTTCCAGGGAGTCGTCCAGCGTTTTGTTTGAGTCAGGGGGCCGTTTTTGTGTAAACAGCAGCCCGGCTGAGGTAAGATAGTGAAGTTCATGTGGTTTATACGACCTGACCGGTATTCCCCCCCTGACAAACAAGATAAAAAACGAATCCTTGCCCTCTGTGGTTTTCCATATTTGATTTTATTTATTTATTTATTTTAAATGTACATTTGGACTGATTAGGTGCATAGCTACTCAGTTTTTTATGACACCAAGGTCAATGAATTGATTTACAAAATCCCTTGCTGTTCAGTCAAAGAGTAAAACGTCATTTATTGAAACCTTTTGGACACGCATGTTTGCTTTCTTCAGCTGCAGCGCTAGACTCCCTTGATTTGCCTCCTTGGCAGCGCAGCACAAAACTCTAATCCCTTACATGCAGCAGATTACGTACTGCACTATTTGTGGAGCTAGCATGACATTTTTTATTATTTAAAGCCCATTAGTCGAGTGCAAAGGTCATGTCTTTTTACAAACGTAATAAATATTTTGGACACATGAACACAATGTTTTTTTGCCATTACTGATGATCACAATTTACAGAGTCGTATCATATGTGCTGAATTCTCCAGAAATTGGTCAGAGGACAAAACAATGAAAGCAATTTTGTGATCATTTCACTCCTACGCTGAGCTATTGTGCAGGACGGCTTTTGTCTGGAGGCAGCTGTAGGAAAATGTAAATGAGCTCTGCAGTCATGATTAACCTCATCAAAGCCAAGACCAAACAAGAGTCGGGTCCAAGTAGACAAGCCAATGCCCTCCTTCTGACTATCGCCACAATGGGGTGCAAATTTGTCAGGATCATTATTGATAGTACACTGGACTCTTTTTTTCGTCGTTGTATTGGACGGGGTTTCTCAAGAGCACATAAATCCAATCTAAGTGTGTGTGTAATCGGTAGCCAGCTGGACATTCATCTATAGATAGCGGAGCAATAAAGGCAATTACGCCTGTGATTTCCACATAATTGAGACTTCATTTGTGTCAGTTTCAGGAAAAATAACAAGCCCTCAAAAGAAAAATACGGAGACACGACCAAGATAAATGAGGCTGGAGACGGAGGAAAGACCACAGCTTTAAAAACTAGCGATCGCTAACAGCATGAGGCCCAGACTGCGCTCGGGCCTGCAGCGAGGGCAGTGGCGTTGAAGCGGTGGTCAGCCGGGACTCCAAACGTTGTCGTCACTCTCATCCTCTCTCCATCCCTCCCATCCTTCACCAGATCCCTTCATCCACCCCCCCACATCCCACTAAATACCCCGGCTGTTAGCAGGCATTAAAAAGCCATTCACACTGCTCTCAAGTGCTTGGGTTGGCCGTCACCAGAGCTGACTACAGAGGCTTTGAGGTGGCCTGGCCTCTCTCTCTGTCTCTCTTTCTCTGTGTCTCTCCCTTTTGCATTTTGGCAAGCTGATAAAATAGACTTGCGTTTCCATTCCAATACTCACTCGCCCTCTGTGAGCTTTTCGCAAAGATCAAACTTTTGGCTGTCAACAATGGCACGCATGCCTGCACCTTCTGTCTGTCAGGCCTCTGTCCGCCGCCCCGAGGCGTTGACACCATCACCGGAGAGAATCTACAGCAGAAAAACCTATCAAAAACATAGGATTTGTTCACGTCGATCCAGAACATGGCTTGGCTCACACCTCGCCAGGCACATATTTTTCATATTATCAGATTCTGTGAAGTCGGAGCTTGACGTAAGACGCTGAGGGCCACATCCGTTACAGACCAGTGGCAGGAAACATCTCTCTGGAGCACTTTCACCACCATCACAATAAAGTTCGGGAAGAACAGGGACAGATGCCAATGCGTGAAAAAAACACATTCCATTGTGATCTACGAGGATGCAGACAGACAGAACCACAGGAAAAAAAAGGGACCTCTTTTAAAGTCATGTGCAAACTCAATTTGGGACCACACGTTTGATTTCAGACTTTCAACTATTAAACCATTTCTTCCGTTTTTTATTTGATATCTAAGAGATACTGAAGAGCAGGTTTTTAATTTTTTTTTTCAAAAGTGTGACACTGTGGCTAACACCTCAGACAAAATTGAAATAACTGCACCCTGTGTCACATCCTGTATGAGTCAGATAGCTGTGGGCTACAACTTGAGCCCTGTTTTTTTTCCAGCCCATTTTTATATCATACACTAATATAAATACTGTATTAGTTTTAATTTGGGCAGATTGGCACCATGAAAAGTATGACTGACATACCTACTAGAAGTTTGCAATGTAACAGAAAACTGTTTCACTACTACTACAGTGTATAACAGTATTACTTTGCTAGAAGTGGAAAGATAAAACATGATTCTCAGTCACAGGTTGGGAGGTGCAGGGCTGAAAATACACATCAGAAGTGCCCCCTCTGGTGCCCCTATGGTAGGTAAAACATGATAAAAGGGCCTGTAGGGTGCCCCAACTGCATACAACTGGTGCACTGGTTATTTGCAGATCTAGGCGTATTTTAAAAGTTCATTATTAACAAAAATGAAGCCAATCAAAACCTGATCCTCTGTAACCATGTAAAGTGGACACACACCATTGCCTGTAGCTCTCCTTCCTGAAAGAAAGAATTAGTGTGTGACTTGAGTTTGATTTGGTTCTCCTCTAAAAACCCGGGTTGGCAAAATACAGGGACTCACAAAGACTTGTGAGAAAGCTGTTATCTTTACTCTCTTGTTAGCGAAGAGCGGTGTTAAAAATTCTCAACTAGCACTTTCTCACTGTTCCCAGTGCTAACTGTTGATTAACCGCGTTTCATCCTCCTCTGCTGGTGCCGTTGCTTCTTCTGCTGTTCGTCTCGCATCACTTTCAAGAGTTGCACTCTCCTGCGTAAACTGTCATTCATGTCATATCAATAATTGCAGCCTGTCACTTGCATGGTTTTGAGTCGGGACCCTCAGTGTTTGGATCAGTTTGCATGTGGAAACATACGGTGGGCCAAATTTAAGAGGCTCAGACTCTGTATCAGCATGAAAATGTGCTATTCACATCCCGTGCTAGAAAGTGACACTGTACATGAAATGAATATTATTCCAGGTCAAAATGTGGTTGCCATCTTCATTGGGTGGTACACTTCGAGATGCTGTTACTGGCACATAGCTGACAGGAGCATCAGAAACCAATAACTGTGTCTGCTCACACACCGCCGTCCTTCAGCCAAGTTAAACTCACATATCTGTCTCTGTTCCCAGAGTCCATGTTAGCTGAGAACACCACTGTGCTTTACAGGACTGTTTCTTGTCTGTATTTGAAAGCTAGTATTTACATTTTTAGAATGAAGTTACCAATTTCTATTTTTGTGTCAATTTTCAGTGATAAATCCAACATTTTCAAAAATATTTTAAAAGTATTCTCGGAATAAGTAAAAATAAAAATATCTGCATATGAATCATAGGACCCCTTAAGAAATAGTTTGACAAGAAATATATAATATCAGCGAAGAATTATTTCAGCTTTTAATAAAAAATACAAAAAAAAATGTCTTTTTTTACACTCAAATGTCACAAAAAGATATCATATAGTATCTGATAGATGTAACTTGTTAATTAGTGAGCTTTAAAGCCAGATGGGCTGGTTATTCCATTTCTAGTCTTTATGCTGAGCTAACTGGCTTCTGTCTGTAGCTTAAAGGTAAGTATATTTCCCAAACCTTCAAACTATTGATTTTGAACTCTATTAACACCATTAATGTAAATGTATTGCTTATCCTTTTTCTAGATATAAACTCAATTTTAAACAGTGCAAAAACAATATATTTAATGTTTAAAATAATTTATGTGGACTTTATTGTTCTGTATAAATATAGTTATTCTGAATTTGATGCGAGCAACACATTTTAAACACGAGGGGACAGAGCCAACAAAAGCCCGGGGAGGGTTTTTGTGTGGAACAGGTTGAATTGTAACAGGTGATGGTGTCACGATTGGATATAAAAGGGGCATCGTGGAAAGGCTCAGTCGCTCACACGCAAGGATGGGGCAAGGTCGACTGTTTTGTAAAGCACATGATTATATTCAGATCTGCATTTAATTTGCAAATGATTGAATTTATTTTTATTCTTGCATCTGTATTTTTTCGGAACCTGGGTCGTCGAACATCAAAGTGGCGTAAGTTGGTGTGTGTGAGCTGCAGCCTCGCTGTGAGAAGTTGTAGTCGTCCCCCCAACTGATCACACAATGAACTTCTGTTCAGTGTGAGCGGTAAAGCCAGGCTTTCTGGCAGAAACCAAGACTGGTATCCTCCAGTGTCCTCAAACCACACCAAACCTCTGGAATATATGAGCAGAGTGCAAACATAATTTAATTTAGTGGATGCAACTGAAGCATTGAAAATCTGTCTACGCATGAATACGTCTGTATCCAACATGTGTGTGTGACTGTGCATTAAGACCCGAGCTCGAGACGTCCCCCTCGCGCCCACGGGGACAAATTTGTCTGCGACAAAGTCAACTGCCCCACCTGCTCACCATTAATATAGGTTTTACTCCATCAAACCGTTTCCCACACAATCCCACAGCTGTGATTCACACAACACACACATTCACCTCTGCAGCCCCTCAGGCTGACATGTTTCCCTGCTAATCTGTTTGCACAACTCTGGTGTGACCACAGGCCAATTACACATCGTCACATGATGCACACCCACAAGAGAGAACGAGGAAGAAAAATGAGAAAAGCGCCACCCACCGAGAGCCCCTCTTTCTGAACTTCTCAACGCTCTTTTTCTCCCCGCCGGACCCTTTCCCCCATCCTCCCTCTCCTCCCGGCCCTCTCGCTCGTCCCGTCCCCTCCACCTCCAGCTCTCCCACACGGTTTGTGGCTGTAATTACAGCTGCCCATCACTTAAGGCTCTCCCTAAACAAGGGCACCCCTCAGAGACCACGGTCCCGCTCTAAGTAAATTTGATTTCTCATCTCATTTACATTCCATAAACTCTGCCATATGTTTGATATTATATTTAAACTGCTGCAGTGGACGCCAAGAGAGTGTGTGCCTTGGGAAAGGTAGAAGAACCGTGTTGGAAAAACTGCCCTGGTGAATGACAGGTGAAATTGGCCGTGATGTGAGAGAGCAGGAGGGGGGAGGGGGAGAAAACTCCCAAACCAGCAGAGGGGAAGAGAGAGAAACTTCACAGCAGCATCCTTTATTTTTTTTCTTTTTCATTGTTGTCTTTTTTATCTTGGCACGGAGGAAAGTGCGGAGTGGAGAAAGTGAAAGGTTTCCTGTGTTATTGTTGCGTTTGCTCTCTCCCAGTACCACCAAATTGAACAATTTTATTTTCCTCTCCTCTCTTTCCCGTATTGCCTGAGTGGCGTGGGGTTACTCTGCCTCTCTCCCTCCCGGTCCCTTTCCTCCACTTCTCTTTCTCATAATCCCTTTTTATGTTCCTTTTCTTCTTTTTTTTCTTTCGGCCCTTTCTCTCATGGTAGGGATTGACCAGGTCACACGTCAACAGCAGGGCAGCCAATTTTATCACAACTTTTTATCCCTTTTACGTGCCAGATGGATAAGAATTTTCACATAGGACTATAGAAAGAGTGCCAAATAGTTTGGTGAAGTATTTTGACACTACGTTAATGTACTTTTTTCTTTTTCACTGTGCTGATATTTTAGTCCAAAAAAAATCTAAAAACAATCTCCGTCCGTCCATCCATCCATGAATTCGCTAAACCGATTATCTTGTTAAAACCAAATTTGCAAAGGCTAATTGACTCAGACCTTTGTCGTTACAAAGAACTGAAGAAGTCATGTTCAACGGCGGTGGAGCGGGGGGGTTGGGGAGGGGGTTCCTGGGGCTTTAGCCAACTGGATGAGGTCATCCAGAGGGCAGGGACGAGGGCAACCGGCTCCCTCAGTCAATCCGGCTCAGGGAAAGTTCTGGGAACTCTAATTTGAAAGGTGAAACAGAGGCCTGAATGCACAAATGCCCGGAATCCCCTGAGCTACTGAGGGTAAAACACATTTATTGACCAGGAGCTGAAGGATTCTGATGAATGCTTGAGGCCTGATGCCCATCCAGGTGGTCAGCTGCTGGTTTGGGAGCGTTTTTTTAAATGCAGGTTCTTTATTTATTTATTTTTTAATCATTAACCAGGTCTGGTGTTTAAAAAAACAGCCATCTACATGTATTGATTGTGACAATGTGCATCCACATGTAGATCTGTTTCATCAAAGAGGTCAGATCATAACTTTCTGTCTTCTAGTCGTCATGGTGTGTACACTACATGCACACGAAGGTTAAGGGACAGCGGGTCAAACATCACCAGACCTTTCATCAGGAAGGATCCTCGTCTCGTCCCCTTCCACAGCCAGGGTCTGCTCTCATTGGATTAAGATCGGCAATCTGTCCCTGTCAGCCCACTTGATATCTTTCGGGCTGATGCGAGGTATCGGCGAGCTCTAGGGTTTTTGAACAGCTCAGACATTGTGATCGAGTGGCAGTTTGCCAAACACTTTTTCACCACTATTCAGGGGGGCTTTTGTCGGCGATCTCCACAAACAAAAAATCCTGCCCAAAGTCCTTTAGTATGAACCTGGCATTATGTGTTACAGGAAGGAACCAGAGTGCAGAGACTCGTGACTGAGAGAAGGTCTGCAATGGGAGGACGAAAGTATGTACAGACGGTAACATTTCTCAAATGAGTGGCTCAGCTCGGTCTGACCTGTGCAGCTCTGTGTTAGTGCTTTCACTTATCTGTGTAATCTATCCCTGGAAAACTGTTTGTGCTGGTATCTGAGCATCTGTGTCTCAAGTCTTGTTAATGGCACTGGAGCCTGTCTCCTGCCTCCCGCCGCTTGTCTGTCTGATGACCTGCCTCCACTCCTGCCAGTCTATTTACCCAATGATCTTTACACGCTGCGTCTCTCTCTCTCTGCCTCCCTGCTTCAACGGAGAGGTGCTCTTAGATGGAGAGGTGTGTAATGGCGGTCACTCCATGGAGAGGTAGATAGAACGGACGACAGGATTTATGCGCTCCCTAATAAAGTTTACAAGTGGAGCCGTGTTTAAGAGGTCCAGCGGGCAGTTTTCACATCGGTCAGGGAGTTGTGGGGACCAGCCTCAGGACCCGGTGTACACACACACACACAAAAAACAGCAGCCATTGGAGTTGCATATCTCAGTTAAGATCGCTTTACTTTTGCTGCTTCATACTTGGAACTGGGAGAGGTTTATGAAATTTTGATTTGTGCCTATGACGTCGATGACTGAAAAAAGTTTCCAGGGCGCCCCTTCCAACAAGTGTTCATCACCACTGTGTAATAGATAATCTTACCCCAACAATAAATGTGCAAAATCTAAAAATGTTTTTCCTTTCACATGATCAGAATTGGAAATCTATACTTTTTCAAAACTAGAACAATTAAAAGAAAAAAAGTAGGTCAATAAGTGACTTCATAAGGTGCAACACAAGTTCACTGAGAATGATCAGTTGGTCTTACCCAAGGGGAAACGGTTTGCCATCACTGCGGTTGGCACTTTTTGAGATGTTTCCCTGCTTTTTCCTGATTTCCTCCAAGAAGGGGCCCCAGTGAGGGGGGTTTTGAGTTAGCACTGTGTAGTGCCTTCATGGGAGGTTTAAAGGGGTTTATATGTGAGAAAATATGCCATTATGAGTGGCCATCAGGGCCCCCTTTCCCAAAAAGTTGCCTGGTTTGCTTCTCCTGACGGATGCGCCTGTTTTATGGAGGCCTGGCGAAGACTTTGCGGTCGAAACATGTTTGCGTTTTTAATGGTTTAGCCACTATAATAAAGACTTTTTAATACTTTCTTGTATTTGGAGTGCCTGAATTTCCTTGTTGTTTCTGAAGTGCACCGCAGAGCGTGACCTAAAAGATCTATCGTTGCTTGTTTTTTTCTCCCGTTTGACATTTGCGGAGCAAAGTTGAAATTATCTTGACTCAACACATTAGTGCTACTCAGCGGCCAATTGTTCCATCATGAATGAGCTACAGTAACATTTGACCCCAATCAACACTTTTTAAATGTGTACAGTAGAATCAAAGTGTTTTCATGCAGGACAGATGCTCCACTGTGCAAATGTGTGACACACACTTTTGCCAGAAAAAAATGACGTACATGTTCCCAACAAGTCTGAGTGGATAAATAAACATAAAAAGCACAACTGAAGCATTATTTTTGGACTTTGTGGGATAATGCAAGTAACTGGTGTGAAAGTGAAAATGAGCGTGAACATGGAGGTTTTTGGAGAGGGGGGTGCAGGAAGGTGAGAGGTGTAAGTAGAGCTGAAGTGCTCCACTGGGTTGTGTATAATGGGGACAGGGCAGGCGGGGGCAGAGAAGACGCATGGGTCACATTAAAACCGGGTTCAGTGAGAGGGCTCCACTAATGCTGCCTAATCCCCGACAAGCCCGGCTCTCTCAGCGCGCACACATGCACGCAGTTGTTCTCCGCTGGCACCTATTTACGACCGTTGGCCAGTGGTGTGTGAGAGGTGTGGTAGTATGTGTGGCTGATGTCACAAGCAGGCCGGGACGCTGAGTTCATCTCGGACCACCAAGCATCCGACATGGAAAGTCACATGCCGCGGGCCTACTGGTAGTGAATTTTCCATGTTCACCCACGATATTGATACGCCACATTGTCTGGCTACTCGTCGGCTGCTGCTCTTTCACTCTTTATGTTTGTTAGTAACTAATACACTGTATTTTTACGGCTGTTGTGCAGTTAGATCTGCTTCCTCAGTAAATTTAAATAAGATGGCACGGATAGGGAGCAGACGAGGAATTATTCAAACAGTCTTTCCGAGGACAAAGACGTCATCTGTTTGGAAAAGACCGTTGTGAGAAAGAATCCATTCTGTTTGTTGCTGTGGCTTTCTCCTCTTGTTTTTTTTCACAGAGGACGTCAGTTGTGTAGGAAATCCTACAGTGTGGCACAGGATGCGTGCCCACACACTGCCAGAAGAATGTGGTCACCTTCGGATGTGGTCTGAGTGATGGGATCGCAAATGCGTCCTCAGTGCGTCTTGACTACACCTGTACGTAGAGCTGTCCACTTGTGATCGGATCACTCAGGACACGTGTCGATGCCAAATGTTGAACGGCCTCAACGAGACCGAGAGAGCAGTAGTGAGGGTAAAACAGGCGAGAAAGAGAAATCCTGTAAAAGGTTTCTATTTTTCTTTACTTGCCAGATGTGTGGACGCAGCTGAAGCGCACCTCTCGTCCCGTCCCGTAGCTCAGGAAACCAGACCTTCAACTCACACAGAGGGAGCAGCGGCACATAAAGTGAGGGATATAACCTGCTCACGGTGACCGCTGATGGGAGGAGGGAGGCAACAAACCGCTGCCAGAAGGTTGACCCTCAGAAACATCCCAACAACAAAATGTCGTTGGAGAAAAACCTACAAAATACAGGCGGAGTGTGCAGGCCCTGCAGATACAGACACCTCCAAACACTTCTTGAGTGTCATAAGTGATGATCGAGGGGGATTACTTTTGTATGAATCCATACATTGTTTTGTTTTTTTGCATTCCCACCTGCACACCTGATACAAACACTATCAATATGCAAAAAGAAGACTGCTATGTTGCATTTAAGCCTCATCTCAAAGTCAAAATTGTATAACTTGTATCCCGTTAGAATATAATTTTGAGAGCAATCGTCTCAGCTAAAGCACAAACTTCAACGCATCGCAGCACAGGTACATACGCTGACCCCCGGTTTTAAGCAAGGGGCTAACGTGGTTAAACAAAGGTTATAAACGACGTCCCAAAAGACAACAACATTCCAGAGGGGCCAAGTGGGTCTCTGAGGAAATCAGTCAGTCACATTCCTGTCTGTGATCAATCAGCCTCTGGCCCAGACAACCTGAGATTAACCTCGGCCTTCCTGGAAACTACCTGCCCTCACGGTGGAAAACAACCTCCAGCTCTGTACAATTTACTGCAGCCTCCCGTTTGTTGGGATGAGCAGATATGTGTTATAGAAATATAATGTGCGTGTGTCTTTGAGACTACCTGCCTGCAGGAAAACGCGCTCAACCACCATTCGCTTTACTGCAATTTCCACTGTTAGGATGACAAAATAATTACACGGAAAACAGCGCAGGGCTCGTGTGGGCGTGTGCCGGGAAGCTCTGGTCCTCATTTTGAAGGGAAGATGACTGCGCAGCGAAGACGGATCGGCAGTGTGATGTGAGGCCGCTAACAATTGAAGCAGACAGCAGCGCTCATTTTCTCCGCCAAAGGGAGGACGTGGGCGAAGGGAGGAGGGAAGGATTTGGCACATCGGACACTAAAGTATGGAAGAGCACTCCCGACCTGCCGCGCTCAGCCCAGGACCTCGGCAGCACTCAGCTCAGCGACAATGTGGCGGAGTCATTATTTCGGGTCTCTCAGGTGCAGTGAGGAGGGCTGTGACCTCTGCTGGATTCACTGAAATGGAGCAGGTTTATAGAGGAGCGCAGACAAAAAAAAGCCAAGCAAAAATCAACGCTGGACGTCTTTTATCGCTTTTTTTTATATTGTCGATGCAGTTTACCTGGCTCCTGTCAGCTTTTTTTCTTCAAACATTTCCTTTTTTTCCCTCAGAAAATGTGAACACAACAAGAATTTGCGAATTATTCAGCCGTCAAGTGCACGGTGCGCCTGTTTTCTCAGCGTCCACATCCAGCCTCTCTACCTCGCTGTCAGCCCGCAGTGTTTCTGGCCAGCACATAATTGTCTAAGTGCTTCTGGATGGCAGCAGGCTATTTGGTCATTAAGGGGCCTATTAAGTCATTAGTGCAACAGTGGGACTGCCGTCTGCCTGCCGACAGCACCAGATGATCGGTCTGATACGCGTTGCCTCGCAGTTTTCCACATATTTGCGCAGGTAATTATAGCTTAGATGTGAAACACCCTCAGATGTCACGCTTAAAGAGGGGATACATGTCGCCAGCACACTTTAAAGGTAATCTCCTCCTCCTCCTCCTCCTCCTCTTTTTCCACTCGGGGTGTGCAGATGAGCAATGGGTTAGCAATGGGACAACCAGAGCCTCGGGACATGTCAGAGGGAATAGATAGGGAGCGAGAAGGAGGGAACGGAGATCCAAAACGAATGAATGAGGGGGTCAGAGAAAAGAAGAGCAGAGTGCAGACAAAGAATCGCTTTTTCCATCCATCCGCCTCGGCAGCCGCCACATCGCGTTCCGAACCAAAACTTACACGCCCGTCATGGAATGTAAATATTTGGATACGGGTGAAGTTGGACGTGACTTAATTCCTCCCCGTAAAGATGTCCTGCTTAGCTGAACACGGTCCAAAGAACACAGGGAGAAGTATTCTGCACGATTCGATACGACGCATGAGAATCTTATTTTGATTTCTGCGCTGCTGTTAATCTTAGCCGGGCTCACAATATTACATTCACCGCTCACCATAAATGCTCACCAAATAAACTGCCCTCCACGGCCAGAAAAAAACCCCTCTGGATCTGTCCGGAGACAGACATTCCTCCTGGATGTGAGCTGTATTTTACTTTTACTGTTTTTAAATCATTTTCAAATCACCCATCTGCATCCTTGGGCCGTATACTTTACAGGGTCCAATCTGAATGGGAAAACCAAACACAAACACAAATCAAATTTGAAAATCATATAAAGTAATGGTGTCTTATGGGAAACACAGACTGTGTGGGTCTAAACACAGTTAAGGGGAATGCCTCTGGCCCAGGCAGATAAAAGTTTCACTTTATGACCACTGTGTGTAAATTCGGTGGTTTGCTATCCTAGCACCAGACACTTTTCATTATATATTTTCATGCATACATTGGAAAAACTCATGTTTCATATTACTTTACCACAAAGAAATGCATTGTTGTGATATTTCAGCCACATCTCCTCACCACAGCGTGTGTGAAGCTGCAGTGTCAGCAGCACAACAAAAAAGCCTCGGTCTGACGTCTTCCCTAGCAGAGAGAGACGGCACAGGAGGGGCCACTGATTGAAATAGAAATGTCAGATTGACACTAAGGCTGTAAACAGAGCTCACCAGGAGGAGGGCGCCCTCCTGCTGAGAGGAAACCAGATTCTGTCACCTACCACCCTCCCCTCCCTTAACCCGCTCGAGGGGACAACACTAGGGTGGAGCCGAGTCGACAGTCAGCCGCCGCTCTTTTTCTCCCATGCACACAAACACACACACACACTTACACGTAGTTGCACAAGTCGTGGCACAAAATAGCCCGAGCTAATGGAAACTCAGCCTGGTCAGGGGTTGAGCCAGGTACTCTATCAGATTGGGCGCTGCCTGCCTGCTCAGCGGTGCCCAGACTGACCCCAGCAGACTGCCAGTCTCCTTACCGCTCTGCTGCTCCGCGGCTCCGCTGCCACCTCCCGTCGCGACCCCTGACCCCTGCCCAGGAGACAGGCGCCACCAATATGATGCAATTTCTCTCCGACATGGGCCAGTGGCCTCAGCTGCAATGCGACCGAGGGAAAATAAATACGGGTGTTTGTTTGGTGCAGCTTGAACCCTTCCGTTTCACAAAGACTTTAGTGCTGTCCAGCCCGCCCGCCTGTCAGCCGACATCACCCTCCACAGAGCTGGAGAAGAACCAGGCACCACGATCCTCCACTGCTTCTATAAAACTCTAAACTGCCTCTCACAGAGACATCCACACCTCTCCTCTCTGTGATCTAAAGAGACCATAGAGAGTTTCAGACAGACAGAGCTCTTGTTAGACCACAATGGTCTGAAGAGGGCTCTGGCGTACTTAGCGTTTCTCCGTCCCTCCTACGCTACCACCAACCCCACTCAAAAGAGATCGCTGGATTAAAACACACACTTCTCCGCCTCCTTATGATTATGATCCACTTTGCCAGTTTTTATCTAAAGACTACTTCAGTGCTTCAAGACTAGGGATGGGAATCGAGTACCGGAACAGCTGAGAACTGGTTCCAGGTAGTCCGTTCCATCTGAATCAAACGCTATGTCTCCGACTTTTTAATTTTTTTTATAAATGGTATTATGAAAGGTATTTTTTATGACTGTTGCTGATGTTTTAGTGATTTCCACGCTTTTCAGCTGCCTGATTGGTGCTGCACATGGGCAACTCTCAACAGAGATGAGAAAGAAGCGAAGCGTCGAACATCATGAGCAACCTCCACAAACAGCTCAGGCAAAAACAGTCTGTCTGATTCAAATTCTTCATGTTTTGCTGAGGACTTTTCAGAACAAGTTAATCATCATCAGTCGCATTCGTGACGACGAACGTGATGCGCCAGAAAAAAAACAGAAAGAAAGGCAAAAACACCCCGATGCAATGGAAAACTGAACTGTGTTAAAACATCTCGACAGCTATTGGGAATCAGTAATGAATTGGGATCAATAAAATCAAAACTCAGTTCCCCTCCCGACTCAAGTCCGCCTCTCTACCAGTGGATCTTGGATCAGGCCCTCCTGAGGAACCTCCAGTCTGACCAAATGATGAATCACCAGCATTCATGTTTCTAAGAGCCTCTTTGTGAATTCAAAGTTACTGGATATTGTAAGCAGCTACTTTTATTGAGAACAAACAATATGTAGGCCGTCAGGGTTTGGAACCTTTCCCGACTCTGATCTCCCTTTAAGCATTGCTCATGTTTCAGATTAGCGTTAGCGGTGGGACGACGCACATCAGTCTCCCTGCGTTTTCGACCCCGCCGCTGCCTTTACGGTTTTTCTTTTTCCCCCCGGCCAGCCTCTATCTGTGCCTCCGTCTCTGTGTGTCTCACTTCTCTTTCTCCTGACTCCCACCCACACGCTTTCTCTATGACTCTTTTCGTCTATCCGTCCTCCTGACCTCATCCTTGTTACAGTCGAGCGTAGCGGGAATCAATCAACCATAGTGTTCAGATTAAATCACAAATTATTATAATTGAGAATAATAGTTTCCATGTCAGTTTCAGTTCAGCTCTCAATTGTTCTCATACGTATCTGGAAATGAGGGGGCTGGAAGCTCAGAAGTCCAGCGGCGCTTGTGCTCTGGTGGGGTGAAATTCAAGTTATCCATGATCCGGTTTTGACTGAATTTCCACGGCAATAAAATTCTGATCTGAATTTGAGCACCTGTCTCGTAAAAAATCTTACCCTGCCTTGTAAATTCAGTGCATTCTGCCCATTCTTTCCTCTGCAGAACAATAGTTTATGCTTATTAAAGTCAAATAGATGTTCTCAGGAAACATAGACGCTGCTTTCTAAAGTTGGACCGCTACTCTACTCTGCTAGGATGTAATTTAAAACAGTGTTGTTTTTAGGGGCAACCGCCGTGCCTGTCGCACTAAATACAGATCAGCAGCAGGGACGGTTAAACTGAGACTACTTTATAGATCCAGTCGCTTTAAGACGACAAGAAAGCAACACGTCTACTGGAGATAACAGACTACACAGATTGCAAAGCCCCTCCTGACAGCATTAGCACTTCTCCTCTTCATAACCGAGAAGCTCGGCGTGTCTCGCTGAGCTTATTTCTAGGGGCAGTGAAGCTCCCTGGCATGTGCGGGGTATGGAGTGCGACTTTGACAGCGTAGTTAGGAGGTGCTGATGAAAGCGGAGAGGCTGGGAGCCCACTGCCTCTCAAATTAGCCCCGGAGCCCTCCGACCTGTCACATTGAGGTGTGGGCCCTCACAGATTCTGTTGCACCGCGCCGCCAAAGTGCATGCGAGGAGCTTTTGCTCGCCTTCATGTCGGGTGTGGTGTGCTCGGAGAGGCACGTACGTTTGGTCGCACTGGAGCGTTTTTTCCCCCCTTAATGTCGATCAAAGGTCGCCTGAGAGCGTAAATCAGAACAGAGCGTCTCTCTCGCGCTGTCGAGGCTCGTTTCGAGCGACCTCCCACAGTTCGAAAAAGATGGTCTCCAGTCTCTACGGTAGGGGGGACCTCCGACTGACTAATTCTTTAAATAGATGCACATTCCTGTCATCTCTTTATCATCAGACGAGGAATGTAAAGATGAAGTCACTCCCCATGTTTTGCTCATCAAGTAATTAGGCTGTTTCGTTCATCTTCTGGTCTCCCGTTACAGTGCGACCTCTGCAATACCGTAGAGTCAGACAGACAGTCTGCATTAATGGAAGAGCGAGCTCTCCGCTCCTCTCACCTTCTCTAATCTGTTCTGCATGTGCAGCGCTCAGCCTGACACCCTCGGCAGACTCAGCTGATGAGTGTGTTTGTTTAGTGAGGTGGAGGGACATCCATAACCGTAAAGCCGTCCCCGGGAGAAAGGTTTGAATCACTTTTTTTGTTATCCTCATATTGTCTCTTCCCACATTCTCCGACTGTTTCCCTGCAACACCCAGAATCTGTGCACACACACACTCGGCTTTTGCTGTATACTGAGGAGCCCAACCGGCTTGTCTGAATGACACGCAGAATAAACGGTCTGACATCAGCTATTCCAGCTGTGTACACACAGGGAATCAAATGCAAAAAGGGAGAAAAACAAGCAAGTGTTCCTTTCCTCCTTCTTACCTGGGAGAAGTTGAGCCCGTTGAGAGGGTGACACTGCTCCTCCACCCGCTCCACCGCCCCCGTGAACTTCCCCATCCTCTCAGCCTCCTGGGCCAAGAACAGGTCCAGCACCGGCGTCCCCCTGGACCGGACGTCCCACTCCGTCAGTGAGTTGACCATCAGCATCACCCACACCGGCCTTTTCCTCTCCCAGTTTCCAGCGATGGCGTTGAACAGGTAGTCAGCGTACAGGCCGCGGCCGCGCTGGTCGGCGGTCATCCAGTAGGGCATCATGTGTTTGACGTAGTCCAGGTGGCGTTTGAGGCGGCGGTACAGGTCCCGAGGCAGCAGCATCTGCAGGCTCTCGCCGTGGGGCAGCAGCTGGCAGCTGGTCAGCTTGGAGATGGTGAGAGGGTCGGTCAGGTCGAGCTCGAAGAAAACATTGCGGCTGTTGTGGAAGGCCTGCTTGGACCTGTCCGGGATGAAGTCCCAGACCCGGGTGTAGGGCACGTGGATGGTACCGAATAAGTAAGAAGGCGGGTGAGGAGGCGCACGCTGCACTCGCCACAGGAAAGAGTTCATGTCGCTTTGC
Source organism: Diplodus sargus (assembly GCA_903131615.1). Taxonomy (NCBI): domain Eukaryota; kingdom Metazoa; phylum Chordata; class Actinopteri; order Spariformes; family Sparidae; genus Diplodus; species Diplodus sargus. The sequence continues at coordinate 8,100,483 of CAEMYA010000103.1, forward strand.
TGTCGAGGTGGGAGAAGAAGGAGGGAAGCAAAGAAAACAAGATTTTGAGAGTGAAAGGAAATAAAAACACCAGAGCCGTCACGTCAGAGCAATTCAGCGCGCCTTAAAACTGAAGCTGACACATCTCTCGTCTATTGTGGTTTACTGGCTCATAGGCTCGGGTCAACAAGTGAAAGATTGAAAAACCATTTTGAGAGGACGGCAGGGGAAGCATGAAGTCGTGTCAGCTCGGGGCTGAGCTGCGAGGGCTTGCTGCTGTGGTGCAGGCAGCGGGTTTATAGAGGGGCCTTCTGGGCTGTAAACAGACCCCCGTGTATTGTTGAGGTGCATACCTCGGTTGCCAAAGCCTCTTTCGGCCTGGGAAGCATTTCGAAGGCTGCAGCGCAAATATACTGCGCTGGAGCTCATAAAAGCCAAAAAAGCTGAAAGAAACCTGCTCTCGGCTCTGACCCCACTGTGATACTATTGTTTGTGATTTATTTTATTTTTTTTACACCAGACGGGGAGATCTGCTGCTGACAGCCCTAAGTACAACACTGTTTTTGTCCTCTGCAGGAAGTGTTTGTCTACTGCGGTCATCTCGACACAAAACAATGCCGAGATGGAAATTAAATCACCGAAGCCACTGAAAAAAGTCGAGCAGAGGGCCTCACACTGCCTTTAAAATATGTTTCTTGTTAAGGGCTCTGCGAATGTGCCGTGCATGTGCGATGACTTTGATGTTGGCATTATTCAAATATGAAGAAAGAATTAGCTTCTCTAAACAGAATCAAACTCCTGGCCTCCGAGACACGCTGCAATCAGGCATTTGAGGGATGAAACCCATTACTGTAAAATAAAGTTATTCTTAGACAATGTTTACTTCTAAAATTCAATCAGAGTTTCCGTCAGACGCGTTCCAGTTATGATGCGCCGCTGCCAACCCTGCCTTTGTCACATAAAACTCTCTCTCTCAAAAAAAAACTTTTTCTGCCAGGAGCGAGTCAAGTTGTTCAGTGTGGGATGTTCTGTTATCATCACAGTTAACTGCAGCGAACATGCAGTCATCTCTGGCACGGTCTCTCCCCCGCGTCTCTGACAAAACGCATCTAAAGTGCTGCACTTAATCCGAGAGCAAGCTTTCCCCTTCTTCTTCTTCTTCTTCTTCTTCTTCTTCCTCTTCTCTCAAAATGTTTGCTCCTAACTCGATTTTCAGGCTGGCAGGGCGCACACTGACGGGAACGCTTTGGACGACATTAGTGCATTCTCCATCATATTTCTCAGACACGGAAACTTACAAAGCTGAACCTTTTTTTTTATGCGTGTGCAGCATTTTGTCATCCCTTAACAAGCTACTCAGGCCCCTAAATGAGGACTTTTTCGACATGGAAAGTACTGCAAGTGTGGTCGTGTCCAGAGGAGAGGAGAGAGGAAGAGGAGAGAGGAAGAGGAGAGATTCCCCTCTGCTGAAGCTGAAGCTGAAGCCGCGTGGACGTTTTTTGGAGAGCCCTGACGCGCAACGGCACCGTTTTATGGGGGTAATTACTCTTAACAGAAAACAGAGACCACTGTACTGACGCATTACAAATCACACGAAGACTTAAGTGATCGCTGACAACACATTCATTATCCGCACATACAGGACATAACGCACACATGAGAACCAAAGCCTCCCTAATGATCCCCGCGCGCAACAGCCAGGAGCCATATTTCTAAATGTGCCTGGTGCTGAGAGGTTGTTTGTTTGTTTGTCTGTTTGTTTTTGTTTTTGTTTTTGTTTTTTTCTTCCAGAAACGAAGCTTGTTGGATGCGATGGTTTTAATTCACATTAATAACCTCCCCTCCCTCCTTCGTGAGGACGCGTTCACGGTGGGAGGCCGGCTGACAGACGCGTGAACCGGAGCTGCAGCGCGGCTGAGCGCCGCTGCGCCTCCCCGCCGTGAGGACTTCAAGCCACATCCATGACTCCTACCAGTGTTTCTTTCTTTTTTCCAAATGAAGTCAAGTCACCCGTGGGTGTTCCCCCCACTTGCGTTTGTCACATAAACAGTCATAAAGTTGGCGCGAGTTAACAATTTCTCCTGGAAACCCTTTTTATTCCAGCTGCGGTTCCGAGGGGTTCATTTATGAGTCAGGACAGAAAATGCATGAAGATAAGGCAGTGGTGTCTCTAATCACTGTCTCCTGGTTGATAGTAATCAGCCTATATATCAGTGCACATGTTATTATTAATTAGTATTATTATTATAATTATCTGACATTGCCAATTAACAAGCAACCCGTAATCATGCAATTTTAACTTGTGCATCTTTATGTATTATTTATTCATCTTATCATCGCTTTATCATTTATTCATGAAAAGTATTCAAATGTATTATTTTTTAAATAGGCCATAACCTTTGACCTCATTATAAAGCAGCACGTTAAATCATAAAATACTATAAATACTATTAAACATAATTAAGTTTAGTCTCGCCGTTGTTTCTCCAGCTGGAACCAAGAAACATTGACCAGTTTTGTCCCCACTGCTCTTAAAATTCATAGTTGTTCATTAAAAAAAAGCCAAAATAATTCCAACCAAGAAATGTTAACTAACATGGAATTAAATGATTTCTTTTTTTTTTTTATTAAATGTATTTGGGTTTCTTTAAATGTATCTATCCATCTGAGCGCTCATGTTCCCTCCACCGTCGCTCATGAAGCTCACTGTGTTGACAAGTGTCACCTCTGCAGGCTGACCGGCTTTAACGCACTGAACTCTTGTGTGTTCTTCTACACGAAGTTTCTAACGCGAGTCAATATCGGTGGAAAGACAAAAAAAAAACAAAAAACGAAGGGGTGTCCTTGACTTGATAAAGTGCCCAACACGCGACTCACCGACTTTGGTGGGTCGCACTGCCTCGGTCTGTCCGGTCGATGTGCGCCCCAGGGTGCCACAGCGTGCAGGAGAGCGCTCAGGAAGACCCAGCTGAATCCCGGCAGACAGACCATCGTGTCGAGGTGACAGGACACTTCTTAACAGTCCGCTCTCAGACACGTTTCACTCTGCTCTCCTCTCACTGCCCTCTCCTCTTGAAGTGAAGAAGAAAAAACGTTACCGGTGGCCTCTTGGCTCACATGTGCCGCTCGGCTGGAGGACCATTCCGCCCCTTCGACATTCCCGACTGCTCTCCGCGGCTGCAGTTGAGTTAAGTCTGCCTTTAAAAAAAAAAAAGAAGAAAAAAAACTGTTGCTCCTTGAGGCAGGAGCTGCTGTTGCTGCTGCTGCTGCTGCTGCTCCAAACTCTTTGGAGAGTTTCCGCGGTGCGCTCCGAAAGTTTGGAGCGCCTGGACTGGTAAAAGAGAGAGGGAGGTGGGACGGTCTGAGTAGCCCCTCTACCCCTCAGCCCAACACACACACACACACACTCAAACCTGCTTCTTTTAAGAGGAGGGAGCGCAGGTTCAGAGCGGGATGACAGGTTTGCGTGAGTAAAGCCCCTCAAGACAGACCCCCCCCCAAAAAAAGAGAGCAGAGTGGTGAATGAATGTTCTTCCAGCGTCCTGCCTGCAGTGTGAGCTCGGACATAAGGCAGTGTTTATAGTCTGCTAGGAGAGTCCGTCAGGCTCAGGAAGGAGATTATGTGGTTGTTCAGTCATTTTGATCTTGTCTGCCATCATTTTATTAGGTCACTGATTTCAGGGAACTTGTTTAAAGGGGCACTATGCAGTTTTGGAAAATACATTTTCGATCAGGAGTTAAAGATCTGCATCAGCATAAATACACTGACTTTAAAGGACAACACATGCTGTTTTACCTTGTTCATATGTGGCGGACCCTGCCACCATTCTAGCTTCAAACAGTGTTCCGAGGACCTTATTTTTTTCTGAGAACCGCTCGTTTATTATCACCTCATTTATATTGTAACTGCTAAAATCCTGTCTTTGAGCGTCTTCGCTCCACCTTCCACTTGATTGTATTTATCACTGTTATGCCTGTTATCGGCTAAACTCTCTGCAGCTCAAAGGTTTAAAGGTTCTCACGGTCTTCCTTCGGATTGGAAGGCCTGATGTCCTGTTCCCTGAATCGATTTTTTTCTCTCATCCGTCTCACTCCTCCGCTGTGACATTTGTTTGATATTCTCTCCTAAAAAAAAAATGTTGGCCGTAATTGGGTTTCCTACTTTAAAGGAAAACTGCAGAGCCATGAGGTCAGGTGGCATGGCTACGCAGAGGTTTGCTTCGTCTTGCTTTTCAACACAGTCATTCCGGAGAAGTAAATGAACAATATTTCATACGCTGTCATGTGCTTCCTCTTCGGCGGGATTACATTCATCTCTGTCCGTCTCTGTTTGGCAAACCCCGCGGCAAGACGTGCAGATATGAAGGTCTTGAGCCTCGGACCTTACATCCGTGATTAATGGTCCGAGTAAAGACAACTGTGAGAAGTGTTTTATTTATATTCAGTTCAACGCACGTCTTAAGATGTATTAGTCGTGATGGGAGGCAGAGATCTGGAATAAACCTCTCGCGTGGAGAGAAAGTGGCCCCTCTCTGCCGGCGGAGGCCACCGTGTCAACGCTTCGCTACTCTGCCATGACCTCAGTTATTGTCCGGGTGGCAGACAGTGTGACAGAGTCAAGTAGTGGGAAATTTATCATGGAGACCCCTCAAACAAGTGGCACTGGGCCTCCCCCCCCCCTCCCTGCAGGCCAGTGGCAGACAGACCTCGGACAAGCAGCTCTTTGTCCTGGGCCATGTTCTCCCCTCCTCTCCACTCCTCTTCTCACCACTCCGTGCTCACTTGTGTTACTGGGCGGCTTTGTTAGCGGCCGGCCGTCCCTGTGCGCTCATTGTATTTTCCGTTCAGATGAGGTCCGAGCGGGGCGTTTCTGCTGAGTGTCTTTGATCAGCTTGTCTTTTAACACAGTCTCACGTTGTAAAACTGTGACACTTCTGCCCTTTGACCCCCCTTGACTCCTTTTATTGGGCACCATTCATCAAGCTTGTCGAATCTGAAAGTACTGGAAAGTCAATATTTCTTTGTTTCGTACGGCTGCACAAGCTTTGTGTGGTTTCAGATTCAGGACGGCGGCGTATAAAGGAATCGCACAGTGGAACCACGTTGATCTAGTCTAATCTTTTCATCCCCGCTGCTCTGTTTTCTCCCCTTTTGCTCTGAGACAGGTGTGGGATTTCAGTTAGCGGGTTTCATCTGCTCTAATATGTCCACCTGTGGACTCAGGTACTTGCTTTAAACCACACCTTGCGAGAGAGGGCTTCTCTTTGAAGGAGCTATTCACATTCTTGGCCGGTTAGAAGAGGGCTTATGAGCGGCTGGCTGCAGGAGATTCCTGGACGGGGGCCAGCGCTTACAGCATAGCGCACATATAGCTGGGGACGAAGGAAGACTTTAAAGTTAATGTTCTGTCAGCAGACCGCAGAGACGCGCGCTTACAGAGCGCACATCTGGGGAGGCGTTCGCGAGAGAGAGGTGGGCAGGTTTTGAAATGTTAAACAAAGTATGTCTACAATGGAATACCCCTCCTTTTACTTCCATTGACTTTGCATGTTTTGCACAAATGTTTCCATTCTACACAGTATTCATCCCATATGGCAGCGGTGGACTCAGGATGTTTGAGGGGCAGGGGGTGAAGTAGTCACGCACAAAGTCGTGATACATTTATAGTAAACTGAAAGGTCAACTGCTTTGTAACATTTTCTCCAGTGGAAGGGCGATTGCCCCCCTCCTGCACTTCCCCTGAGTCCACCAGTGCCATATGGACAGATAGAGGAAAAGCCCAGGGGGAGACAGGGAGAGGGAAAAGAAAGAATGAAGAGACCTTGTTAATGTCTGCGGCCCCTGCAGCTTGAAGGATCCTGTATCTGCTTGTCCTTGTGGCTCCGCGGCTGCCTGTCGGTCTGATGCTGTGCAGAAGCCCTGCCACAAAACCCCAACATTAACTCACTGCCTCTGCCCCGGCATCATTACACGTCTATCTGTGTGTAATGATAGAGGTGCTGCTTCTATTACAACTACCACCACTGCTATTACGCCACATGAAAAGGAAACGTGAACGACGGGAAGCGGTGGCTGGATAAGTGGGTGCTTTGTTTGTTGTGCACACAGGGACCCCTGGTGGCGTGAGGAAGAAGTCAAGATGATGCACGGCGTGGACAAAGGTGAGGGACGCAGGCGGATTGGTCGACCCGAGGGCAGAGAGACAGCGCTTCAAAGAAAATGTGAGTATGATGGATATGAAGGAGTGGCGTGTAGCTTTAGGCAGCCATACTTCAGAGACTCACTGTCAGACTGGCTGCGAAGGCCACACCGAACACTCTCTCCGTCTGTTGTCTCTGTTCACAGCTGGACTACACACACACACACACACACACACACACACACACACACACACACACACACACACACACACACACACACTCCCTGACTATCTCCACCCGTCTCTTGCTCGGGCTCCAATATCCTCTGTCCCGCTTTGAAGATGCCAAGGAATAATATTGACTGAGTCTCTGGTGAAATGTTATTGTGGTTTCCCTTTCCGGACGTCCTGGGGAAAAGGGGGGGGGGGGGGGGGGGGAAAAAAGGACGGGATAGGAGGTGGGAGAGGAGGAGGGTGGTGTTAGGGGGGGTGGAATATGTCAGAGAATGTCAGAAGGGGGTTCAATTCATGAATCTGCTTAAGTCAAACCAGACAGGGAGAGATAAACGGGGAGGAAGCTAAATGAACCAAAATGTGAATTTCTTCTGGGTGTGTTAGACTTTTTCCAGTGTTGGTGGAGGAAAAAAGTCTTATTTAGATGGTGTTCAGTGACAGCGGGTCTATATCAGGTTCTTCTCTCGGTATCCTCTGCAGTGACGTCCCCTGTGGCGTGTTGACACATGCAGCGGATGGCTATCTGTCTATCTTCATCATCCAGAATGAGCAAAAGCAGGAGGGGAAAGATGAGAAGAAGAGATAACGTGACAGGGGTCACGGTCAGGGTTGTTTTTCTGGAAGCAATTTCTCAAATGGGCTCACTCTCACTCTTTATTTATTTGTTTTGAAAATGTTGTAATTGTTTTGGGGTGAATTAAAGAAAGGGGAAGAGTCATACTGATGGTTAATTACAGGAAATAATGAAGGGAGTTCAGTTCAGTCAGAGCAGACACAGTTTGGTGCAGAGCTGATTGGGCTCTTTGTCATTACAGGTTGTAAAATTCAAGCAAAGCTTTGTATCCATAGCAGCAGCTGGAAGATTCAATTTACAACAGAACAAACAGCAGCCATTTTATTTAAATTTCAACACATTTCCTAACATCAGCTCCTCAATGTGGACCAGTGATCACTGGTTGGATGTAAATACCGGTAAGGAGTGTTGGGTAGTAACTGGTTAGGCTACATGTTAAAGCCTTATGTGAGTTAATTTATTAGATAAATGCAAAATGTTGGCGATTTCAAAGAGATTACATCCAAAAATATTGTATTTTTTTATTTTGTTAAAACTTGTTTGTTGTTTGTGCAACATTCACTCTGTTGCTTTGAACGTTTTCACCGCAGCAATGCGAGACAACACAGGTCAGCAGAGCTCCACATCCAGACAGGCGTCTTTCATTGGGCGGTATGCTTTCGAGTTTAAACCCTTGTTTTTGATTGGCTCTTTTTTGTCTGAACATGCATCAACTCTCCTTTTGCTAATCTGCCTTTTTAAGCTTTATTGCTTAGTTTAAACCGCTGTTTAACGAAGTCATCAAAAGTAATCAGTAACATTACTTTTATGATGTAATTAAAGTCTTAGTCTGAAACGTATTACATTTTAAAAGCAACCTTCCCTGTGCTGTCGGTAAGTGTAATAATTAGGCAATAGCCTAATTTCATGTGACAGCAGGAAGCCCTCTGCAGTGGAAAGTAAAAGATTGCATTGCAGAGCTGAAGACAGATAGAAAGTATTAACTCAATGATTTGAGCAATACACTTATTCTGGCACTGTGTTAGATGAGCAGCTATCACTCTCATATCTGTCTGAAAGCCAGCAGCCAGCAGCTGGCTAGCTTGGTTTAGCATGAAGACTGGAAATGGTAAAACCGCTACACTGGCTTATTTTTACACCTCAGTTTATGATTGGGCAAACAAGATACAGCATGTTAGTTGGTGCGCTTTAGAAGTTGTGGTTGGTGGATTTCTTATAAAACTTTTGACAGAGCCAGGTTAACTGTTACTCAGCAGGAAAGGGAATGTATATCCCAAAATGTTGCTTTGGTCTGAAATTGATTTGAATCATTTTCAGCCTGATTGAGGCTGGCATGTTAGACAGCCCTCTCCACCATCGTCATCAAAACACCAACAGAGGGTCCATCCTTCGGGAGAACGGTGCTCATCTCTCCAGCAGAGATCTGAAAAAATTGAAAAATCTGGAAATTGGGGAAATCATAAATGCAACCACTTTATGTTTTTTCTTTAATATGATTGGCACCTGTAGATTAATTTTAATTTCAAAAGTAAAGGAGGCCTCTTTTATTTGGCACAAACACACTGCTGTTGTAGACGTTGCCATGATGGCTCCTGTACTGAGACTTTAGTCAAGCAACAGTGTTTATTTTTTGCTCTTTTGGCACAAATACACACACACTTACTGACAGAGATCCATGTTTTCTATTTGTTTTTTGTTTTTTTAGAAATCATAATGCTCTCACATCAAAGGCATGGCTGGCAAAATCACCCCATGATGCATTGTGTTCTCTCCCACTGATCATTGGCATTATGAGTATATGTTATTATCCATATCGGGAATTGTATTTTCTCTCATTGTGCCCCATTTACCCCTGAGAGCCAAAGCAGGGCCGGTGGAGGATTGGAAAGAGCCATCCTGCTGTTAAGCATATCTACCAGTCCCTATTCAAATGGTAAAAGAGTGAGATATGAGGGAATAATGATGTCTCCCCTCTTGTCATTTCAGCATCCACAGTGCAACTCTCAGCACCAGACAATAGATGCATTCATATCATAATATCATGGAGATACAATATATACCTAATGTTAGTCTGTATAATATTTTTGATATTCACCGTCAATGTCCTGTTTGCGGTTTATCCAAGCAGGGGTTCGACAGAGGCTGCCGCTGCCAAATAAGGCCTCTTGCGTTGACTGGGGAACACAGTATAAACAGCATGTGTTATGACACCATTAAATCAAAGCCCCTGGTCTGCACTGATGTGCAGGAACCACACATGAATTTCAGCCTGAAGGATCAGATGAGCTCTTCTTTAAGTAGACAAAAATCTGGATTTGGACTTGACCTTCTTTTGAAGACGGTCATCGGCTCTAATGAGGTTCTTTGAAGATTATCTCATTGTCCGTGATGCTTTTATGTCACATGTATAGTAAATTCATGGCATCAAAGCTGGTCCCCGGTAAAAAGATATCACGCTCAGAGTTCAACGGAGATGGGGAAGAGTTGCTGCAACCGCTGTTAGCCGACATTGGATTTGCACACGGTGCTCTTCCTCGCTTGTGTAACTTGAGTTTACGGGAGCGAGTGGAGAAAGCAGAGCCTGAGTCAGTGCAGCCTCTGTGTGCTTGGATGTAAAATGTTGGGTTTGGTGGCTGTGAAGCTCTAACTGTGTTTATCATGCATTTATTCAAGGTTTATTTGGTGTATGTCTGACACAGCTCTGTCTGAAGTGGTAATGCACCCTGGCTGCTGTGGGCTGTGTTTTGAGTGGGTAGTCTTAGTCATGGGCCATCTTGAGCTTTGTTTGCCCACATCTGTGATGCCAGGTGTCCAAAATACCACATAGAGCACTTCTGCGCTTCGGCAGATTCGCAGCACAAAATGGCTGATGTCTGCAGACTTAAACTTGTAACCTCTGCTTTCACTATGGGGCTTCTTATCAAAAAAACAACATCTGTTTGCAGAGTGCGGAGGGCCGTACAGGTTTCAAGAGCCGCTTCTCAGCTGCTTCGAGCGGGCTAGAGATACCAGATTAGAGTCAGACCCTCTGGAGAAAAACACCTGGAGTCACTATGGATTCTGGTCTTATCCGGAAAACTGTTTACGAACCGGAGGAAGGAGCAGAGATTACTTTTAAACATTTGGGATTAAAAAATGGATTTATCTTCACTCCTGTTTATCGGCCTGACTGGAGCCGTGATTCGTGGAGCTGACGTTGTGTTTTCTGATAATGACTGTAATTAATGTAATGAGGTAAAATCACCTCAACTCATGAACGTAATGTAACAGAGAAGTGGAGTGGGCTAGCGAATTCACAGAGTCGCCATGTGTGTGCCGTAGCTTACAGCTAGCCTACAGTAAAGTGAAATGGCTGTTTGCGCCACACTTATATAAACACTGCATGAGTAACGCAAATAAACACAAACGGTCCTGCCTTCATACTTGCCTCACCGTGGATGTATACACCGATAAACAACCTCCACTGCTTATAAAAAATCCATCTGATGTGACTCCGGCACAAATGTTCACACCTTAGATTTAGTCTCGCTCGCCGTCTTCTGGACGGAGCAGCGGCACCCAAATGAAAGGTATTATTCACTTGAATAAACTTGTGGATTTCTCCGGGTTGAGCATTGATGGAAACATTCAGGATAATGTAAATACACAACTCAGCAAATTATATAACAAAGGTTAAGTCGTTTTCAGAAGTTGTAATGCAGAATTAATACGTGTCGTGTTTTGAAATCAGCGGCTGTTTTGGGGGACCATGTGGCTTCAACGTGAGTATGAGTGTGTAAACGCTTCAAATGCCCGACCTGTGTATGAGCTTCCTCTGGGTCAGAGAAATAGGCACAGGAGGGCAAACATCTTGACTCAGCTGGCCCCCCATCAAAGAGAACCATATGATGCATTCAAAAGCTCCTAGATATCTGTGATTAATAAAACCGGACTCCAGCAGTGAGGTCAGAACCAGTGTAAGGCCGTGGGAGAGGGGGGCTGAATAATGTGATTTCTCTTCTTTTTTTCTTTTTTTTCCACCATGCATGTAATGTTGTTCTGGTAACACAATATGACATTTCATGCTTCCTCTCCATCAACTGCTCTTTTCTGAGTCTTTTCCCCTCCACATCTACTTGGGTTTTTTTTTTTTTCGGCTCTGTTTATTTTCAAGATCAATGAGCGGTTCTGTAACACTTGGCTGGTCTGCTCTTCTCAAACCCCAAGGCTTGAGTTCATGTGTCAGTGCGGATATGCATTTGTCTAAATATGAGACAGGAGGGCAGTTCACAGAGAGAGAGAAAGAAAGAGACAAAGAGAGAGAGAGAGAGAGAGAGAGATTGGGAGCAGGGATATGAGGAAAAAATGAAAGAGAGACACAAAAGGAAAATGTGGTGATGGAAAGCAATTGATGTGAGGAATGCCAGAGATTGAGATGATTAGCTCTGATTAACGACTCTGTATTGATACAACACAGACATAATTTATTACCTTGAAGGGCATATTTCAAGTGTTTGGAATTAATGGTTTGGAGAGAGAGGGTAGAGAAGGAGGAGGAGGCGCAAAATCTGATAAACACAGACACACATAGACAGCGACGCAGGTACACACATTGCGTACACACACACACACACACACACACTCCAGACGTCTTCCTGCTCTCTGGGCATCACTCCTACAGCTACTCTTCACTCACACGTAGAGCTGTTCTCGTGCTTGACAGCGAGCAGAGGAGCTGTCAACAGGCCCGGAGCCTGTCAAGAAGCAGGCTACCACGCTACACTGCTACACACACATGCTGATATAAACACAGAGCCATACATGCAGCTGAAACGTGTCAAACAGCACGACTTCGATGACTAAATACACACAAACACACATGAATGTGGAGGGGGGGGGTCAAGAGTGGCGTTAAACAGTACGGCTTGTGTGACCCAACTGTAACACACGACGAACAATACGACCGTTATGGCTGAACACACAAACACACACACACACACACACACACACAGGCGGAGACAAATACACAAACAGTCCGCCCAGGAAAAAGTCTGCAGAGGTAATTTTCTGCTTCTTCAGCTGATCCTGAACATGTGTCAAGGTTTATACTGTAATCTACTGTAAGAGACGGAGAAAAGAAAATATACCGACCAAGCCGCTCCTTTCATTCCCACATTTATTTATGGTCTCGCCTGGGGCTCTGTTTGGGCTGCCACAGGACCTGTGTGTTGTATTCCCATGACGATAACCACTTACCACAAGTTACCTTGGTATTAACTACTTCACAGCATCACACGGGTAATCACTACACTTTGTCTGAGACTGGTTCCTGAAGCGTTATCATCTTATAGTGAAGACTGCAGTGTGTACATTGCTTTTTTAGTTTTTTTAGCAAGCCAAGCTGAACATGTAGCTCAAGTTCAACCCATCAATAACATGACGATGACAGCCTCCAGTCTCCACCTGGCCCCATACAAGATGAATTACAGCCTGAATCTGACTGAGCTCTGATGCACCGGTCCAGTCGGAGGGCATTACCGGGGGCCTTAATGGCCGACCAGGGAGGACAGGAATACAGTAGGAGCAACACAGATGCATTTACAAACTGTATCAGTGGACGCATACATCGTGTAACCTGCCAGCATATACACTTAATCTGTACATAAACATTTGTGAGAGAATATATTGAATTCAGACAGAAGAATTGGGCATTACTTCAGCAGCTCCGTGCCTTTTGCTACAATTTTCAGTTATCAAGTACATTAAAATGTTCAAGACCAAATCACAACAGCAGTGACAACTAAGTTGATGTATTTTCATCAAACAGAAAGACAACCACCACTTGTTTACCTTCTCTGTTCAGCTGTACTTTGTAGAGGACGGAAACTGCCAAAAGTAAAGAATTAAGCCACTTCATTTGCATAGTGAAGCAAAAATGCATAAAGAAAAGTCAAATGAAATCCATAAAATAAAATACATGTGTGTAAATAAATAGGGTAAAATTGCAAAGGAAAAATAATACAGAAATAAATAAATATATAAAAGAATAAATGTATAAAAAGGGAAATTAAATGTTAGCACAAATAAATAGTTGGATTGATACAAAGCGAAATAAATAGAGTGAAAGATTAAAGCAATCATATGAATTAAATCACGTTTTATAAGTGAATGTCTACATTTATTTGCAGGCTGCACATAGTAGGGGTCTTGATAGTCATTGCATCATTGGATTTAATCCTTTAATTTAGGTAAGTTTTCAGTATGTGAACTCTGGTCAGTAGCTCTCCCTCGTCGCGTAAAAGGACCTGTTATCAATCAACCCGTCAGTCTTCCACTTACTGAGACTCTTTTTAATCTTTTGTAACACACAATAAAAAACACTTTTTTCCAGACCATCATTTGTAAGTCTTGAAAACAGAATAGTTGTTGTTGTCTGCTCTCTTGCTGTGTTCTGTGTGTACAGTACAGACGTGAGCTGCATCACAAAGGGAGACTCTAGCAGTGACCCTGCTGTCCACCGTGGCCAATCAGAGGCCCGAACCGAGTAGCCCGGTCTGACTGCAGAAGGTTAAAACATACATCGCACTCTGGGGAGTTCAGAACTCTGCAGCAGACTCGGTGAGACAGTCGGTTGATTTATGAGCCGGAGCCGAGCCCGCCGTAGTCTACTGGGTCGAGGCACGCCACCATGATTGAAAGTCACATCCAAGCCAATGTCCCAGCCACTCACTCACCACACTGAACCCGCCCAGAGATAACTGTGTTCTGTTTTGATATCGTAGGCTCTCAAATGAAGTTGACAGAGTAGCATTTACGAAGTAATTTGAGTGCACAGGATACAGAGTCTACTGTTTTTATGAAGTGGTGTTTGAATTTTGTCCCTCGTAAGTTTCTCTTTTTTCACTCCCTTCCACTCATTTTCTGCAGCACACTATTCTATCCTAACCCTGCGTTTATGCTGTTAGATATATTGAATATTCTGCATTTCTGGAAATATTACCATACCTAATGCCACATACATGTCATATCATTATAATTGGAATTACAACAAGTTACATAACACTCTCTTTACAAAGTTCAGGTATCAGAAGTAAAAATGGAAAATAAATCTCTAAATGCTGGAACTGGTTGCACTGTAAACAGTAAGTTCCCTTCCAATGTCATTTCATCACAAAGTAGCCTACCACGCAAATGCGATGCTGCTCCTGATCACTGTACAACTTGATTCTCACCCTCATCCCCTCGGTGTGCGTGTGTTGTGTTTGGACGTGGTGAGGGCAGGTCAGAACTGGAGTCAGCCTTTGTCAGCTATGGTGATTATATCTCAGGAGATGGTAAATGAGACCTGGCGCGTTGTCAACCATGTTGTTTGGCAGACAGCAGAGGGAGATAACAATGGTCGGGTGATGCAGGCTTCAGCCGACCACTAACACTGCAAACAGACCGGTCCAAAAGCCTCACGCTGTGTAGCCAGTGGTAAGAACCTCATTACTGGGTTGAACACATACAGTGACCTTAGTAAAGTAATACCAGTCACTTTTGACAATTTTGTTTGGTTCAGCTCCAAAGCTTTGTATGATTTTTTTTAATTTTTATTAAAGCAATAATTAAATAACAGTTTCCTAAACAAGAGCTGAATTTGAGACAACTGTCTCATGTTCATTTGTTTTGTTATTCTGTCCTCGATTCACCCGCATAAAAATAATAATGGTGTAATGAAAGTAATTACAGACATTTACTACTCCTACTGTAACTTTTTAGTGTTGTGCTGATGCCAACTATTCTTCAACCTCACTCGTTTGGAACCATTTCCTCAGAGAAATCGGTAGTCCTTTCCTAAAATCCTATCCCAGTGTCGTTGCCTCTCTTGTTCGCACTGATCCAGCGTCCAGAACATCTTTACTTTTTGCTCTTGGCTTTCACATCCTCTCCGCGTCGTGACATCAAACGTTACACATAAAAGCGTCTCTGCGGCTCTGGAAAGAGTTTTAGTCTCTTTAAAATGTGTTTCTCATTTCATGCTATTATCATATCACTGGACATGTCCACATGCGACTTTTGTTTTGAAGACCGTGGATTCGGAGCGTAAATGAGCCACAGAGTCAGTAATTTGAGCTCTAATCCAATCGTAAGCCCTCGCGGAGACTCAACTGTTTAGTGGAAACATTTCCGAGGCCAGACATCATTTCGGGGGGAAGGAGAGTGAAGAAGATGTCTATTCAAATGACTGAATAATCCCAGAGTTCCTGTTTGTCTTGGCTCTGTCGGTTGCTATGTGACAATGGTGTGTGTGTGTGTGGGAAGGGAGACGAAGAGAGACAGCGAGCTGTAGAGTAGATGGAGAGAGGGGGAAAGTAAAGTTGTTTCTGTTCGACGAGAACATGTTGCGCTGTAAAGTATTGATGGTCAGACTGGTAAATGGACTCAGATTTATTGTCTGCCAACCACTCAAAGCGCTTTACAGCACTTCTCACCCATTCATACATTGATGGTAGAGGCTATCATGCAAGGTCAATGCAAGCGATACAGCGCTTCCTATAGAAAGTGCTCCATGATATTTCTATGCTTAGTCGTTCACACACATTCGCACACCAATGGAATAGCTGTCAGGGGCAATTTGTGGTTAAATATCTCACCCAAGGACACCTCCACGTGCAACTGGGGGATCTGGATGTCAATCCAACAACCGTCCGATTAGTGGCTGACCTACTCTAACCCACTTCTGTGTTACAGCCGTCCCAGACTGATGTAAAATGGAAGGATCCTGTCAGTGGTTTTCTATAGTTACGTTATCATTTACTGCAACACAATTTTTAGAAATGGTAAACAAGTAGGAGCCAAGTTCCTGCCCTTGTTGCCAGATTGGTTTGATATTTTTCCAGCCAATAATTGCTCGAAATACACTCTTTGTCTACAATAAACAACACAAATTCATTCATAAATAACAGCAGCAAGCTGACATAATAATTAAACTTGAAGAGAGACAGAGTTCAATAATGCAACCAGAACTATCTCCATGTTTTACCCTCTGCTGTCAAAATAAAGTGACTGCTCAAATAACACAAATAATAGATTTTATCTAAGGGGCAACAAGCCTTAACGGTATGCCAGCTTAATGCGTACTCCTACATAACATGCATAAAAAGTGAGAAAAAAGAGGGAATAGACAAGTACATGTTTATAATTTATACTGTTATGTTAATGTATTTGAAAACCAGACCAACTCATTGGAGACCAAGAAATCCTAGCCTTACACCCACGGCCATTTAAACCCGCACAATGAGACCGGAAACTAATTTGGGAGATTGGTGCATCCTGATTATATCAAACAAAATAACTTTTTTATTCTTTCTCCATATTTCAGTTGGAAAGGGAAGCCAGGATGTAAATGTATTTATAATTTCAAAAATAGAGAAATGTATGATCAGGGAGGTAGCTCTATTTCGTGTCCACATTTTAACTAATGGCACTTGGCTATAGAATTTTCAAAGTTCATTCATCTGAATTTGGATCAAACAAAGTTGATTCAGTCAACTGGCAGTAAACCCCATTAAGGAAGCGAGATGTGAAGATTAAATATTACATTTAAAGAACTTGACGTTCTTTGGATCGCTGCACATCCTCGGAGAGAGCGCTCTGTGAAAGGCTCCACTGCCTTTACAGATGAATGCAACGGGAACGACTGACGTTGCAGGATTATAAAAATGAAGAAGTAATCTTTATGATGAAAGCAGTGCGGTGGTTTTGAATTACTGCACACTAAATCATTTTTATGCAAAGAAGTAACTCCAGCTCCATCATCACATAGCTGCGGACGAGGCCCATGGGCTCAGACAAGGGCTTATGATTGCATCTTAATGGGTTCAGTGGGAACACGGTGTCACAGAAAGTACTGGGGGATTAGTGATAAGAAAAATGTCTCCTCCGACACCGAAGGTTTGGAGCGAGCTGCTAATGTGTTCATAAGCGGAGCGAACCTGAATCCTCTCAGTCCAATTTGAATTGATGCTCTGTCAAACACACCACAGCTAGGTGCTGGAAAATGGACACCTGCTAATGAAATTACCGTGAAACCCGACTGGAGTTGCCAAGTGTATTTCCCTATTAAACTCATTATGATGCAATTAGGCCTCTGCACGCGTGTCTATGTTACCGCTACACAATGTTTCCCAGTGTGTTCCACAGCGGCGGGGCCTGTTGGAGGTTTGACTAGAGGCCGGGCCTGCGGGCTCCCCCTGCAGCGGTTGTGATTTATCTACCAGCCATCCCTGATCTGCCCCTCGTGGGGCTTCCCAGCCCTCAGCGAACCTCCAGGAGCTCGTCTAAACCCCAGAGGCCGTTCAGCTCTCAGGCAGCAGGGTTGTATTGCGGTTAACCATCACTCTTCAAAACAGATCTCATAATGATCCGTGCTGTGGCTGCTACTTTGGCAGCAGATTTGGATTACAGCCATATTACCAATTGGCCCCGTCCCAGTCCCAGAGCCACTCTGCTCAGTGTCTGACCCCTGATCCACACCTTAGCCTCACCACCTAGGCTTAGCTGAGAGCTGTTGCCCCTGATTATGTACCGTACATGCACTGCGGGGCAGCACAGAGATCCAACTCTGAACAACCTCAACCTGCTCCAGTATCGAATTCCCATCCATAACCCAACTCTGACCCTTTTTTTAAACCCTGGTCTGAACCTCTGTAATTTTAAAGAGCTGCCAAATCATTAGAGGCTCACCGACCATTCAAAACATGTTCTAACAATTACTAAAACGTTCTCAAAGAGCTCCATCGATCGCAGGACCGGCTTCCCCAAACAGGACCGTACCATGCTGGCACACCGAACCGCACAGCCACACATGGACACAATGAAGCGGCATAATGAAACCATCTATCTTCTTGACACTAAAGGCTAGCATACAGAAGGAGCTTACTGTCTTATAAATCTTACTCATAACCCGAGCCAGTTTGGTCTGTGCCGTTATTGGGACCCAGAAAAAATGATGGTGCATTCGGCTCTCTCCTCTCCCTCTCTTCCTCCTCGTTTTGCCGTGTTGAGCACGGAGGTCCGACTGAGAGCGACTTGGCAGGAGATGTAAAGGAGATGAGACAAAGACATGCAGCGGAGGAAGAGGACATGAAGTGTTTTGAAGTTGTCTTGAGAACCTCCCAGAGCATCCCCCCCTCGGGAGCTGACTCCATTTAACCCATAAAAGTGGAGACCTCAAGTTCACTTGGTGAGGGATCAGCCGGCACACAGAGAAGGCAGTGATGCTTGCACAGATATGCTTTGTGTCAACCAAACCCAAGAAGACCATAGACTTCTTGGCTGTGTGTGTGTGTGTGTGTGTGTGTGTGTGTGTTTGTCTGAGTGAGTGTGTCTGAGAGAGACAGATGGAAAAAAAGATGCAGAGACCAAACCCAGCATTTATATGTTTACGTGTGTGCATGTGTTTTGCATCTGTGTGTGTGCGTGATACTATTCACCAAACCCAGTCTGTAGATAGCATGCATATGTTGAATTAAGTTGTGTGCATATGCATATATCTGTGCATGTGTGGGTCAGCTGTAGCCATTTAAATTTAGCATGTTTTTGTGCCTGTGCATGTGATTGTGTCGACCAAACCGAAGATAGCATGAATAGAAAGTCTACAAATGGTATTTACAGGCTTGTTATGTTCGTGTGTCAGTGTGTGTGTGTGTGTGTGTGTGTGTGCGAATTCATACATACGCTTGCTGGTGTGCGAGAGAGTGCGAGCGAGATAGCAACGAGCACTCAGTGTTCGGCCAAGGACAACAAGAAGTTCCTATTGGACAGAGGAGGCAGTCATGAATCAGGTGTGATACCTGCACCCAGCATCAGCAGCACGCCAAAACAAACACACCCAGAAGTGGAGCTGCACTCCAACTCTACTTCTCTCTGTGTGGAAGTAATTACTGAGGTGTTGAAGTTGTCACTTTTCCTTTGCTTTCAAAAACACAGCCACGTGAACTCTCAAGCAGAAACACTGTTATTCACATAAAACTTCACCCTCTGAACTGGCTCTGTGAGCTTACCGGCTCACCTTTGTGTAGCGCTGAAATTTGCATTTTGGCCAATTGCGCTGGACACACCAACTCTTTCCAGTTATAAACAACTTCACATAATGTTTACATTTTCTGGCAGTACAAGTCACCGTACCCTTTTGGTTTCACTTGTGCTAACTGACTACCATCCAGCTTCATGATGAGATGATACAGCAAATATACGGCAGGACAGCGAGCACACAGAGAGCAGGATCCTCCGGTTTGCTGCCATGTCTGGCGATTACCGCTGCAAGTTCATGTGGTGGCGTAGGGAGGACGGAGAGGATTGCTAACTGCAAGACTGGACATAAAGTTAGCTAAAACATTGACATATTGGCTAATTTAAAGGGACATACACAGTATTTGTTTGTATCTGTTTTCACTAGTTTGAAAATCACTCCAAATACGTAATATTGCAAAAGTAGCTAACATGGGCTCCTGAAATGATGTGGCTCCAAATTAGCATGTCTTCAAAAACAGTTAAGTTTTGTTCAAGTTTTCCACCAGTTGTGTTTGACGAAAAACATTGGCTTATTCCTGTGATGAAACCGTAAAATTGATGAATGAATCAGTTCTTAAAAATTGTTTGAAACCCACATTTATGTCTTTTTAAAGCGCAGTCTTCATTTTGAAAGCAAATGACCTGCATTCACTGACAGTATATTCCGAGTGGATGCAGTGACCTGTTAAGTTCACGCGAACATACGTGGACGTGCCTGGTAATGATGTTTGAGTAATCTGATCCACCCGTGTTTTACTGCACCTACTGGAGCTGTGATTTCACATTGTCAGGACTGATTTGCAACTGGAGTTGTCTCCAGATGGTGTTTCCATGGACGTGTGTCAGTAAGCAAATGTACTGATTAATGAGTGAGTGTGTACCTTAGACCTGTCTGACAGTTATGAGTTCAAAGCTGATGTGAACCGCTGGGTTTACAGGACAGGGCAGCACCAGCCGGGTGTGGCCGGCGGCGAGGCTGAATAGCTCCACCGTCCCCATCAGGGGTGGCCGAGCGGACAGAGCCATTTTACAGGAGAGGAGGTAAGTGTTGGGTTTCAGTGTCACACAGGGGTAACTCCTGCAACTACACTCCTCAACCCCTGCCCTCCTCACCCTGCCTCCCTCACCAACGGTATCCATTATGTCCCAATATACTCCTCGCTCCCTTCCCCTCCCCCGTTGAGCTGTTGCTGCCATCATGGCCCAGTGCGCTCCCCAGACCGTTCGTACTCTGTTTCACTGCTGTAAATGTCACCTGAGTTACACTCTCTCTGCTTTCCACAGACGGCCCTTTATTCGCCACCCTTTTAAAAAAGACCCCCGCTCACATTTCATGTTTTCTCATTTTTACTACGTGCCAGAGAGCACTTTTCCTCCCCGTCCGCTCGGCCATAACACTCATATTTTTTCGGCGAATGCCAGAACTTCTTTCCCCGCGTCGTTTTTCAACTTTTCTCTGCTCGAGATTCTGCACAGCTTTGTTGTTGTCTGTATTTACCATACGTAAATACTCCCGACAGCTGGAGCGAGTGTTCCCATGTGCGTCTGGGGTTTTTCGCTAATCTAAATTTAAGCTAACCGCTAGTTTTACGGCACTTTGATCTCGGAAGGCGAACATTAAAACGAGTCTCGGCACTTGGCACAAGACGGTTTTGGCAAGTTCGTTCAAAACACCATGAATCTGTGACAGTGGATAGTGCAGAAAGAAAGACTAGAGTAAACACAACTGCCTCTCAAGTCATATGACGATATGGAAATGCACAATTTTGTCCCGTCAAGCCTTAGATCAGATCCTGGCTGATGATGGTCTGTGGTTCATGTTGGTTCCTCTTGTTTCAACAAAATGCAAATCTCTCCGGTGTAAACATATTTAACGTCAAGCTTTACAGTATGTCTTTGAGTTCAGTAGGAATCTGGGCACAAGGCCGCAAGATCATTAAACACTTACGATCTTGGACTTTGACCGAACACGATACATTCACACTTCTTCCATGATGCAAGGTCCGTATTCTGCAGAGGCCCGGTCTGACAGTGATGACAGCATGATTAATGCTCACCTCCGTTCACACTCACACACTAACTTCTCACACAGCAAGTCTAAGTGACTCAAAGAAAAGCTGGAGAAAGCTGCCCTCAGGGCTAACAGAAAGTAGCCAGTGTTCATGTGAAGATAGACGACGTTAGATAAGATACAGTTTGACATCAGCGAGACGTCAAGGTCGGCATTTTGGTTCCCTTCGCTATATCCTAGTTATTTCTGAGATGTCCAATTCTTTATTAAACAGCTTTCCACTGTACACTATCGAAAATAGTTTTTATTCACTTTTCTCCATCAATTAGCCTCTTTTGCTTCAGTTAGACTTTTCCTATAGCTTCAATTAATGTCCTACCTTCCATTGGTTTCTAGTTTAAGCACTATATAAATATAATTTGCAGATATTTGAATCTTCTAGAAATTGTTTATCAATCAATTGACAGTCACATTGTCTTTTATGATGTGTTCAGGGACATGCAGACTTCAGAAGAATTGGTTTGATGATGTCGAATAAAGATATGATAATACCTCTGTGACTGAGAATCCGTCCAGAGCTGTCTGTATTTAAGTGGAAATTATAATTTTTTTATTTTCATATTTGCATTGTATACACATGGTGCAAAACATTTATTGTACAGTGTCCCTGTTTTCAATTAAGTGAATAACATTTTATGGAAAGACAGACACACTGACAAAGAATGTAAATCAATTTAAAATCACATAAGATAAGCAAAAAGGGGCACACAGGGCATGAAGGTGTCAAAGTGTATTGTGTTGCTTCATGCACAGTGTGTGAAACTAGGGGGGGGCTCTCAATCAAAACAAAAAGAGTGCAAGTGTTGTGTGAGAGTCATATCGAATTCTGCTCTCATCGAGCTCGGAGATTACCTCTGAACTTTTGGGTCAAGTGAGAGGTTGACCTGAATTCAAAGATGCTGACACACACACTCTGTGCCACAGCTCACTATTCTAAGAAGACTAATAGTACATTACTAACTACTAGTACTTAATAGTCATAGTAAAGTAATGGCTGGCCTTTTTGGGGCCAAACAGATAAATAAATAAGCATGATCCTCCAGTCAATCTCACATGAATAATGCCTTGCTGGTGGGGAACACACCATAACACAACCACCATTGCTGATGAAAATCTGATGTCACTCAGGCAGTGATGTTCACAGACAAGGTTACTTTTATTCAGGTTATATTTTTTAATCTTTTGGTGATTTTCCCTATACTGGAACTAGCAAGGGGCGACCAAAGGATAGCACAGTTGCCTCGAGTAAACTTTCTGTATTTCTCTTGGTGCGAATATTGTTGTAAACATTTGGGATGATTTAAGTACACAACCCATCAAAGTATGTAATTATAATGCAGACAACTTTCATATTATATCCATAAAGAATTACTAGAGTACATGGCAGGATAATGTTTGCCCAGAGAAAGGAAACATACCTCACTGAATGCAAGAGCTTATTGTTTATAGTGCAAGAGTGAAAATCGCAGTTTGTATAGGTAAAAAAAAAAACAGCACAAAAGCATTTAAATAGGTGAAACATTTCTTCTTTGCTTCTAAACTGCGCTGTAAATATTTCACCCTGACATACCATCCATGCTATTAGTTATCTGTGAGAGTGAAAAAAAAAGGCAGGCAACAAAAAAAAATGTGTCTAGACATGCAAGGTACATCACCAAATATAAATCTTCTCTAAAACACTTTGTGGTCGATTCATCTCTCCACAGTCAAAGTGAGCTGCTGAAGAGATGCAGTGATGTGACAGCGCTCCTTCTGAAACCACCTTTGTTCACCTCAACACCTTCATTAATCTTCCATAGGCATCTATTATGGAGCCTGTGTGGAGCATGAAGAGGGTGTTTGAATCCAATGCGTGCCAGGGGCCAAATGGTAAGTCAGAGTAAGGGGAAACTCCGGTTGGCACGGCAGGTCTGTGCCAGTCACTGCCAATACAAGCTATCGGGGCACATAGAAAAAGCCCCTGGACGAACTGCTCCACACTGCCAGAGAACATCTCCGGACTGCCAAGTCTTACGGCAAACTGAGGATAGTTTAATGGAAACCACAGATTAAAACTGCACCCCTTGTGTTTTCCTTTCTCCATTTATGAATTTAATGTGATCATGATATATGAAATCCCGTTTGATTTAGCACAAGTGTCAGCGACACACCTTGTAGAACCATCCAAAAAAGTTTCCTCGATGTTTTTATCATTGGAAATAAGTGTTTTCTTTGTGTTTTTACAACCGTGTCATTAATTATATCACATATTTTTTACACAGCCTATTAATGATTCCTGTCACATTACATGTTACGCATTCTTCATTTAATTGAATTCAGAAATCACTTGTTGTGTCAGGAACCTCAGTTGAACATGAAGTACTGAAAAGAAAACGTTTATTGCTCATCTGAAAAATTGCAAACACTTGAACTGAATTTACTGTGCGAACAGTATAGTTGCCTCATTTTCACTTACAGAATCCCAACAGTGACAGGGATCTAACATTTGACTGGTTTCTTTTGCATTATTTCTACTTCCTGCACCAAATGTCTCACACAAACAGTTTGTCAAAGCAAGGCCCGCAGTATGGCTTCCCTCTCTGCTCCTTGAAGATGCCTTGGTTGAGCTGCCGCAGACAGAAGGCGCACACAAAGTGCTCGGGGTGAAACTTGCGATCGAGAGCAGAGACGCAGCGGCCCGTGATGGGCTCGCCGCAGCTGCCGCACAGAGTGCCCTGCCGGGAGTGGAAGTGCAGCGAGCAGAGGGGTCGACCGTCCATCTCCATGAAACAGCCGTCAGTAAAAGGCTTCATACAGTCCTGGGTAGAGTACAGAAACAGGTGATGTGGGAAAAGATGGAAGAGAGGAGGGAGGATACAAAGAGAGGAAGGTCAGAGATGGATAATAGTGTAGAATCTGGATTAGAGTTGCTGCTGAGACTTTTCCAAACCATACCATGACTTAAGGACTGCATGAAGCTTTAGACTATCAAATTCTGGAAATATATCCCGGATTTATCCCTCCATGGTGAGTTCAAGGACATGCCACATTAGATATTTGAAAGGTTGGCTGAGGCTAAATTCACAGCAATCCATCAGATAGCTGTTACGACATTTGAGTCTAGAGCAAAGTGGTGGACGGACTGTCAGAGACCTGCCGCTTCATATCCGCTATAGTCGTGGAACATAAAACTCGTCGGGTGTTTTGCCTCACTTAGAACCTGAATAAAATTGATCTGTACAGGAGGGGCACTGCATAATGGCCCTTTGGTTGATTACAGACATTTTTCTTGGCAGACATTTCGACTTGTTACTCCAGTTAAAGCACAGGTGTAACTTTTAACATTAGCAATGTCTCTGTTCCATTTATACGTGCCAGTGTGACGGTGCGCCAGCGAGCGCAGCACCAGAGCTTTGGCACAGGAGCACCTGAGCGGAAAAATCCATTAGTGACACTTGTAACACCTGTGTTTAACGCGTCAGAAAGTCACCGCCAGAAAGCCCTTTTTGCTCAGCGATGGTGACCAATTCACAGGTGACATTTTAAGTAAGTGTGTACATTAAGTTTTAAGGAAGCCTGGAAATGAGCATAATATGTTCATTATGTGATTGGCTTTTATCCACGTGTGGATCAGGATTTCTCCACGTGGAAACTAAAACTACGGACACGTTAATGACTTTCTGAGCATTCTAATACAGCCACATCAAAATGAATTAGACTGCAAAGTCTCTCTAATAATGATGTTTCGATGACAACACCCCGACGGCCGGCAGAAAACTTTTGGGGGTTTGTTAGATTTATAATAATAATTTTGAAATCTCTCTACTGTTGACGAGACCAGGCTGCAGCGCAGCACAGAGGGAGCAGCCAGGCAGATCAGAGGTGCTACATTTTATGAACCCCCTTATTTATTTTTAGCAAGAGGTTGATTAAAAAAAGGCTCGGCCACTTTTGAGTGTCCACTTCATCCTCTCACTGGAGTGTTTGAACCTCGGCCCTCTGGAGTTAGATTTTAGATTCAGGTTATTGAAGGCCAGGTTGAAATCTGACCTGGCTGGTCACAGCTGCTCGATATCAAACAGTGTGGTTTCTGGATCTTAACTGTATTAGGAGGAATCTTTTCCTTGTATTTCATGTTCAGGTTTATGAAGATTATTCTTTCAGTCAAGAGTCATTTTCTTCAGCGACTGTAAAATATGACAAGTCAAAGCTGCTTCCTTATGTCGGAACATCCCCACTGAGAGCATTTCATGTTTAACAACCGCTGGTCGCAGACGAGGGGCTGCACACTGAAACTTTTTTGACCAGATGCTGCATACAGAAGTATGTTTGATGAGAATGTAAAAGATACCCACACAGAGGAATATGGTTCCCTTGATTTATTTGCATCATTTCAAGTGCAACGTATTCATCAGGCATACGGTTTTCATCAGCCTCGTGGTCAAAATGTTGCAAATAAAGCAAATGTGTGGGTATCTTTCTCATTTATTCTCGGGCTTGTGTGCGAGCCAGAGCCGCGTGTGTGGTCTGAGGTAAGAGGCTTACCGAGCAGACGAAGCACTCTGGATGCCAGGTGCCATTGGCTGCAGTCAGGTAGTTCTCCTTCACTGACTCCCCACAGCCTGAGCACTTTGGAGCAAAGAGGTGGTAGAAGTCCTTGCAACAATAAGGCTTCCCTTCCTTTTCTAGGAAACCTGGGACAGGAATAACACGTATAAATTTAATTCCAAATGATAATGGACGCAATAATTTCTGGCCGTTTTGCTGAAGTTGTGGTTTCCAGAGAGGGGCCGCCCACCTTCAGGTCCAAAACGGCCCCCGCAGTGTGTACAGAAGAAGTGCTCGGGGTGCCAGGTCTGGTCCAGAGCTGTCAGGATGTTCTGGTAAACCAGCCAGACATAGATATATTAGATCATGCTTTTACTTCCCTAAAGGATTACTAAGGTCTGTCTCATCTCACATGTTTAAATGTCAGGAGGCCCAGAAACGAGCTCTGTGAAACCACAAAAAAGTGAATCAGAGGAGAAGTTGCATTAGATTTCTGATAAATGACTTTGGTCTGCAGCGTAAGCCCAAACTGAAGAATCCAAATACGGTTCTGTGCTTCATTTATTAAGATGTCATGTGGGATACGTCAAGAAAAATTAACAACATCCTTCTGCATGTCATCATCCCAATCCTCAAAAGATTATTGTGTGAGTAAATGAATGCAATATATGACAGAACAAATTAGAATATGAATCGGGAAACAAAGGGAGTGTCGTGTCATTAACATGGAAAAATTAAACAAAAAAGACATTTTCTTACATTCAGAATGGGCCCCTTGCAGTAGGCACATCGAGGAGAGAAGAGTTGATGGTAGTCCGTGTCACAGTACGGCTGTCCGTCTCTCTCAAAGAAGCCTGTGGTGCTCAGCTCCATTTTACATACTGTACACACAAAGTGTTCAGGATGCCACACTTGACCCAGCGCTGTGATAATCTTAAGTATCGGGAAAGACAAATAAATCGAAGCAAAACAAGAAGTGGGTTTTGGAATACTTTGTGGGAACTTTTTTTTTTGTCCCATGTTTCATGTGACTTGCTGTACCTTTCCCACAATGGATTTGTTGCAGGCGGCGCAGTGGCCCTTGGCCACGGTGCGTACGCCAATCTTCTCCAGGTCAGAGCTCAGCCCGCCCAGCAGATCATCGATTGTGTCTGTTTTCTTTCTCGTTGTCGAGGCCTTTGCATCTGAACCTGCCGTGCTGCTGCTGCTCTCCTTGTTCTCCTGCTGCCCGCCTTCTGTTTTCTTTTTGATCGAAGTTTTCTGTGTCAGTGGGGGTGGAGTCGCTGAAGGCACTTGATCCTAAATGATGACACAAGTAAGCACAAATATCTATTATTTGTAGCTTTATATTGTATTATTTTTTCAAAGGTCACTGCTCATCTGGAGATTTCTATTGCATGAAGCTATAGAGGACGTCGACATTAGTGCAATGCTGCCCTCTGCTGTTAAGCCTGGTTTATTTCACTCACTTTTCGAAAGTTTCTTTATTGCATATCCACTGTTGCCTCTTTCCACATTCATCACAAGTTAAAGTGAATGAATTGGATTAAAAAGTTTAGAAAAATTAATGGGTATTTGCTGTGAATTATTCTTTAACATGCTGATATGACCATTTTCAATCCTTTCCGAGACATGCACTGTACTGACCCCTTGTGCCATCCCCATCAGATCCTGTAAGATGGAGTCTAGCTCATCAGTGGGTGAGCTGGGGCGCGCTTCAGCTGCCACAGGAGCTGGCAGATCACTAGCAGCAGGAGAGGAGAAAATTAGACGGCATAATAGACCATATTTACCTTCAAGAACAAAAACTTCCCAGTGATTACTATTCACATTCGTAATGAGGGAAAGCTGTGTCCTGGGTGATGTTTAACATGATTTACAAACCCTATGAAAATCCAGAAAAGTGCATTAAAGGGGCACTACGTAGTTTTGGGGAAGAAATCTTAATCAGAGGAGACAGATCTTCTTTGACTGAATTTGTTTTATGCTTAAACAAACTAAATAGATAAACTCTCTTCCCTGACTGAATAAACAAGACAGACCTTAAAGGGAAACACAATTCAAACTGTTTTACTTTGTTGATATGTGGTGGACCCTGCCACCTTTCTATCTTCAAACAGCGTGCTGGGGTCCTTACTTTCCTCTGGAAACAGCTTGTTTGTTCAGTTATGGAAAAAAGACATATGTCTCATATGTCTTACATCATTCATACTCTAAATATTACAATTCTGAGTTCTGAAACTTCTGAGTGTCCCCTTAATAATACAAATCTACATATACAAAGACTGACATAAGGTATTACATGTCTTGAATTATTTTTTTTAACCGGTATTGAAATCAAGCTAAGTCAATTAAGTAATTATGAATTAGTAAAGTCACTGAGATTGTAATATACAGTAAGATGCATAAGAAGGACCTTGTAACTACAGCACATGCAAGGAATTTAAAGTAATTTCCTGTTTCCTCTGCTGTAGTTTACACAATGATAATGTGAATCAGGGGTCAACAGGAGCCTCGAGCGTCACCTGTAAACATTTGAGCAGACTGAGCCTTTTTCTTTCTTGCTGAGTCCGCTATAGTCTGCACCCAGCACCTGTGGACACACAACCAAAATATAGTGGAGTGTCTGTAATTTATTCTGTCATTATTGATAAATGCAGATTATGCAGGTTGGGCATTATCTGAATTGTTTTCACAGCTTAAATAGGCGACAGTCAACAAATGAATAGCTCATTTCTGTGTCTTCACCTCTCTGTCAGCTGGACCTTTGCTCCTGTTCTCGTCGACACTCTCTGAACCTGTTGGGTTCAGGGCGAGCTCCTCCAACAGCAAATCTGTGTGAGGACACAGGCCATGAACCTCCTAACCACCACGTACATAAAATCACAAACACATATGCGAGCATGCATTCACACCTTGCACCCACTAAAGCGCAATGTTAAGCCGGAGTGTTGAACTTGCAAAACACTTCCTGTGAGTGTGATGGAGCACCTCCATGTGCAGATAAAGGTGCTGCCAGATCAGTTTGAGGTTGCCACATGTGAGTCAGCTTCCTCAGGAAGTGATGGAGGACATGTTGCAGAAGTGAGACTTTTGGTTATGTGGCAAGACTTTGGTGACAAAAATGACACATAATTCAACTCCCCTCTAAAACAATGTGTTCTTAGATGTCATGTAACATTTGAGAAAAGGGGAAGATATTTCTTTGACAGTCATATGGGGACATAGACAAGTGTGGCTGTTGAAAAGAAAAGAGTGAATGTTCAGCTCTTATCTTTGACAAATGATCAGTTTATGTCTTCTGATGCATACATATCTCAAATGATCTGCACATCCTCTCTCTTTGACTATGAGGCATAGAGAAATTGAATTGAATTCTTGTATTTTTTGCGAGGCAAACTGTAGATTGCATGTTTTCATCAGTGAAGCTTGATCTTTTCTTTGAATATTTTACTCTTACATCACTTTACTATGATAATCTGTTGAGATGAATGATCTCTTCTTTAGAGAGTCCTGGCTAAATGGCAGCATAATAAAAAAAAAAACAATAAACATCATGATTACATACAGACACAGAGCAAAACAAAACTAAGAAACAGCAACAATTAATCACACGCTAAACTGCATTTCTTAATACAGTAGGCGATATATGTCTACTGACTTTGACACTATGTCTGTTGTACATGTCGTGAGTCACAGAATACAAAGCCTACTGTAAAACGCCATCATCTTATTCTATGATCAGTACTACTTTTCGCTTCTGTTGTCTACGTCAGTTTTAAATCGTTCCACCTGCCACTGAATGTTTTAGAATTACAATATCAAACAAGCAATCCACTGATCGGTTTGAAGGTCATCAGCAGTGTAAAGTATGACAGGCAGTTGTCTTACCGAGCTCTTCCATGGCGTCTCCTGCTCTCACTACGTATGTGTGTGACAGTGTGAGTGTTTTTTTTTTCTTTTCTTATGCAGCTGGTAAGTCTCTAAGGTAACCAGCCCCAATTTCTCATCTAGTCGAAACCGTCACTTCCTCTGACAACTTTTGTTTTCATTTGTTACTGACTCAAGACCTTGTACACAGTTAGCGTGTTTCTGTTTCCTAGTGAAGAGGAAACCAAGAAAGGTTTGTGTGTACGTGACATACCGGCTGAGATAACAACTCACATGTTTAGTTGTTCAGTGTGTTAAAGTCTGTTGAAATCATATTATGAATTAGAGATGATCAACAAACAAATTAACGTACATTTAATGTACCATATTGTTGGGATTTTACATTTAGCTTTACTGTAGCTTCAACTGTAAAATGAGTGTGTATACAGTAACTCAATGTTACAAGAATGGTAAGGAAAAGCTGGCAATGCAATTATGTTGCAATATTATGAGTTTTTCACTGTATTTATCTTATCATGTTTCTTAATGCAATGTTTACAGTATTACACTATAAATATTATCTATAGTATTATCGGTTATGACCTTTAAAGTAATGAAAACAGAAAGCTTTTGTTGATTGAAGAAACACCTAATTTTAATTTCACACAATATTATTTCCTTTCAGACGTTAAAGTTCATAAACTTGAAATATTTTGAAGCCAAGGCTTCACATGATGTTTATGCATTGGTATGCACAGTATGATTCAAATATCCACGGCGACAGACAACCAGCATTACATTCAAGCAGAAATATAAGAACTGCCCCTTTAATTACTTAGGAAAATGCATTTTCCTGTAGTAGAAATGACATTTGTCACTTAAGTGCTCCCAAAAAAATCGTTCTAACTTTGTCACACTTGTGACTACAACAAAGACACAACGTGGACCAAACACTTTAATTTTCCGAGACCAAGGCAACACAAACTTTTAATGTTTTTAGACGGATTCTGATCGTTTCTATTTACATTTTAGTTACCATATGGTAGTCACCTCTCCGGGCACATACCTGCGTTATCTCACACCACTTTGGCCTCAACCATTAGTGTTCAGTGTAGGGGTGTTTGCAATTTCGTGTGATTTTTAAAAGTTGCATTTTAGCCGATTAGTGTAGCGCTTTATGCTTGAATGATATCTATCTCTCAGTTACTAACAACTGTTTTCAATAATTAAGGCTAACGAGCATAAAGTGACTAATTTCTAAAATTTTAAAGCAACACCGACCCCTGCTCCTTGGTTAGACGCCAGTCTTTTACCGGAAGAGTCAGTGTTTACAGCGCCGCTTTCGCTACACGTTAGCATCCGTGATTTGTCGAGAAGTCACGAGGAATTTATTTTGTGTTTTTTTTTTTAAACAAACCGTTCGACAATCTCGTAAAATAACTTAGTCACGTCTGCGTTTATCGCGGGTAGCATGGTAGTTTCGAGGCGGAAGTGCTGCCGACGAGCATAGCAATGACAAGCTGGCTAACGTAGCGCGGAGGTTAGCCAGCTAGGCAACTAATAACAGCAGCTAACTTCTCTCACAGCAGCGGTCAACCAGTCCAGTGAAACAGGTACCAGTATGTCGACATCACTCAGAACAACGTTTATATGTGCATGTTTAACGACTGACAACTTTGCGCTGCTACACTTCGCGTCTGGCTCGCATGTTTGACGCCCCTTTGCCCGTCTTATTGCCCTCCAGGTCCGGGGAACAAGCGCGGCCATGGGTGCTGAGAGCA
The DNA here is from genome assembly GCA_903131615.1 of Diplodus sargus. Lineage (NCBI taxonomy): Eukaryota > Metazoa > Chordata > Actinopteri > Spariformes > Sparidae > Diplodus > Diplodus sargus. The sequence continues at coordinate 8,131,694 of CAEMYA010000103.1, forward strand.
GCGCGGTGCGGAGCTGCACCCTGGAGGAACCACTCCTGACCCTGCCCTCCGGACTAACGATGCACTCGGCGATGCTCCAAGATGGAAAGCCTGCTTCCGTGTTTGTTCACAAGAGAGGCAACGAGGACAAAGTCAACAAAGCTGCCAAGGTAGTTATACTGAGGCGTCGTCACACTGGCTGCCTTATAGTAGCTGTAGCTGTGTTAACAGTTGTTGTTGTTGTTTTAGTGTCTTGCACATACAAGTTTCCCAGGGGATAACTGGATTGCACTGAAATTTGTGCAGTCATTCCACTCGCTCAGGTGAAGTACACTAATGCTGCAGAAGGATGTCTTCATGCTTGCCATTAACGGCACTCTATTGCTTGACGTTGGTAATTAGTGTTTTTGGTTCCCAGTATGCATACTTGCTTCCTACTATTGGGTTCTCAATCAGCTGCATGACATTCACTTTTTCACAGGATGTAAAGAAATACTTTAATTTCCCACAGCACCTGAAGACCTTGAGGCATCCATGCCTGCTGCGCTTCCTGTCCTGCTCAGTGCAGGACGGTGGCATACACCTGGTGACGGAGCGTGTGCAGCCTCTGGAGCTGCTGCTGGACAGCCTCTCCCCAGAGGAAATCTGCGCAGGCATCTACGACCTCCTGCAGGCGCTTGTCTTTCTGCATGAGAGGGTGAGCAAAAAGAAGCATGCCGGAGGTCGCTGTAGATGCATCTGCGGGCACCTGGGCAGTTATCTTAATGAAACATGGTGTCCTGAAGGCATCATTGTAAAAATGACTATTCAAAGGCCATTTGGTGCCTGTCTGTCAGTTTAGGCACTTATTAGTTCCTAACTTTTCATCCTTTAACACCAGGGCAAATCAAGCCACAACAACGTCTGCATTTCATCTGTATTTGTCAGTGAAGATGGTCATTGGAAACTGGGAGGAATGGAGACCGTCTGCAAGTTCTCTGAAGCAACACCTGAGGTAAGAGATTGAATGATAGGTTGAGTGTCTTTTGGCTCCACAATTCAGACCTTTGAAGACTTGGCATGTCAGTTTTATGTTTCAATTTTTTATTTCAGTTTCTCACAAGCATTCAGAATGTGAGAGAGGCCAGCTGCATTCCTCCAGAAGAGCAGGTAAGCAAATTACAGATCCTAACAAAAAAATGGAGAAACTTAATCTTTGTTCATAAGTTCTCATGAAACACGTTGTTATTCACAGGCTGAGGGCTTTAAAATGCTGCCAGAGAAGAGCGCTCACTCTCGGGACTGTTACTCTTTTGGTATGATGGTGGAGACTCTTCTCACTCTCCTTAATGGCTATGGTAAGTAGAGTGATGACCTCACAGTGTTTCCGTCAACCTTAAAGTGCATCTGCATCATGGCGTCAGTGTATGTAGTCAGGCACTTCCTCTTACATTTGGTCATCTTTCTCCTTCCTTTGTTGCCTCCAGTGTCACAGGAGCTGTCTGACAGCCTGACGAAGACTCTGCAGGCGGGCCTGCTGAACTCTGACCCATTGTCTCGGCCTTCACTCAGCTCCCTGCTGACTCATGACTTTTTCAGGTAAGTGGTGTTGTGTTTAGTTTTGCTGTTATTTTTAGCAATTGAAAATGTTGTGTTTTTTAACACAGGTATTTTTCTGTGAACAGGAATGACTTTCTGGATGTGATGAATTTTCTGAAGAGCCTGACCTTGAAGACGGAAGAAGAAAAGAATGAATTCTTCAAGTGAGAACAAATATTGTCATGATTTGAATATTGTCATCTTTCTTTAGTATGCTCTGTTGTAGTTAATGCATTGACTTCATGCAATGAAGTATCATACACTAATGTTATATTTGACCCTTTTAGACTCAATAACAAGTGAAAAGTTAGATAGTGTTGATTATACATTCCCTCAGTGAAATAATGTATAATTTTAACTAAAACTTATTTTGCTCAAAACGCTCTTTTTTTGTGTGTGTGTAGGTTTCTTCTGGATCGGGCCCAGAGTCTCCCTGAAGAGCTCATGGCTGCGCGCCTGGTCCCCAAACTCCTCAACTCTCTGGTTTTTGCAGAGCCCATGGCTGTCAAAAGCTTCCTGCCTCATCTTCTAAGGCCAAAGAAGGGTAAGATGAATCTCCAACGCTGCTAAAAATACCTCATGTCTTGTAATCCCTTTTCAAAGAGAAATAAGCGCACTTTATCTGTGAGGCATAATGCTGTGATATTATAAGTGGTTGTTCAGGCATTTATAAAGAGGAGGTTGGAATATTTGTATTAGTTACTTTGTTGTCTTTTGTTGATTGACTTGTCTTTTATTGCCATGATGCATCTATATGTTATTATATTGACGGTAGTTATTTGTTAATGTATACCTGCAAATCATAATGAAAAAAGTTGTAGTTGCTAATGCTCCTGCTCTTTATTTCATCTGTGTGGACAGATTGCAGTGGTGGAGGCAGCGGTGAAGAATGCCTGCTGTCTGTGTCCCTTTACCGTAAACATGTGATTCCTCAGCTTCTCAAACTCTTCAAGGTCAACGAGGAACATATCAGGATCGTGTTGCTGGCTCACATCCACATCTATGCTGAGTTCTTCTCCCATGATGAGCTCAAAAACCAGATCCTACCTCAGGTGGAGTGTTGACATAGTACCAGAATATTTTACTTTGATGTCAGTGGTGAACACGAAGCTTAGTATAAATGAATGGTTTATCATTTTTGGAACTACGCTTGTTCACTTTTTTCTGCTGAGAGATCAAAAGATTAATACGACTCTCATGTCTGTACATTAGTTATGGAGCAAGAGCCAAGAAGAGATTAGCTTAGCACAATTACTGGGGAGGGGATAAAATCTAGCCTTGCTTACTCTAAAGATGTTGAACTATTCCTTCACTATACAAAAAAAAATATGATCATAAATACAGTATTCTCATACTGTATTTATGATCATATTTTTTTTACTTACTTTTTTACTTTACTTGGATAAGTAATAAGTCAGATGTGCATATCCTTATCTGGAAATTACATTTGAAAGGGAAATATGTGTTTCATTCAAGGATAGCCATAATTGTCATTATGTAATATTGTTGGTTACATAATATTTGTTGTGTTTGTTCCGGGCTGCAGGTTTTGTTAGGAATGAGAGACACCAATGATTCGCTGGTTGCCATGACATTGCAGAGTCTGGCAGTGTTGGTGCCGCTGCTAGGGGCTCAAGTGGTGGTTGGTGGAGAGCGAACCAAGGTCTTCAAACGCACCACACCCAACTTCACCAAGTCTACAGAGGTCACACCTGAAAGTAAGCAACACTCGACAATTAATAATGACAACTACAGTGATGGCTGCTGTTTTGTTTGTTGAACTTAAAGATGTGCATACATTTTGCCATCTTTCGTCATCTCAAACACCGATAAACTTTTCATTGTTTTCTAAAGCCTGCTCACAACAAGATAAAGAGAACAGGTGGCAGTATTAAACAACAAGACAATCCAAGAATCAGAACATTTATGAATTACCAGAGAGTCATTTAGACTCTTAAGGTTCCTCAGCTGCCCTTTTTTTATCCTAGTTTGGGACTGATGGGAGACTTTTTTTTTCCTTTTTTGTATCAAGGTACAAATCTTAAATTTAATATTGTCAGTCAGCCAGTAAAGATGGGTTCAAACCCTAGCAGCAGTAATTGGGATGAGCTGAAGGCATGTAGTTGTATGTTGGAATCATCAGCTGTCACCAGGTTAGTGTGTGTCAAAGAATTAAGAACAACCCTCAAGATTCAAGTAACAGGTAATCTCAGTTTGTCAGGTCAAACTGGAAGATCCGGGTTGAAAACATTCTTCGCTTTCTCTTTAGCTTCACCGGTCCATATCGTTGGAGTTTCCAACCCTCAGATAGCCCAGCCTTCCAAAGTCTTGAGTTTGTTTCCCAGGCCGGTGGGGACTGAAGGCCTCGTCCTGGGTCACATGGGTAATTTAGCAGGTAGTAAGGAGACTCCAAGAAGTTACCCTGTGGCATCAAAATCAGGTATGACCTCACCCAAACCTTCATACTTATAATTAAAATTCAGAGTTTGATGTTCTTGTGCCTGCAGCTAAGTCTGTCTGTTTCTGACATGTTTCAGATGTCAGCAGACAGATGTCTCTACCCTTGAACGGCTTTCATCAGGAACGTGAGGTGGAGCCGCTGTCATACAGCCCAGAGCAGGCTGACAGACCAGAAGGCCCAGTGGAGGACTGGCCTGACTGGAGCGACCCTGAAGAGAACGAGAACAGAGGTGGACAGTCGGTCCAGATCCACATTCAGGCTTCAGAGAGAGAAGATCCAGTCCGCAGCAGAGTACTACTCTCACATCCACAGATTGAAGAGGAGCCTTGGGACGACTTTGAGGACACTGAACCTACCTCAGATCTCTCCCCTACGGCTCCTTTAACAGACCCAGTTATACTCACACCACCCAGAGGGGGCACTACTACACCTGTACAACATGTTCCTGAAGCACTGAGACTGGGCTCCTCCAAACCCCTCAAACTGACTTCAACACTGAGACAGTCGACAGAGAGCAAGACCACTTCCTCATGGGACGATGGCTGGGCTCAAGAGGAGAGAGACTCACACAGCCCATTTAACCCCAAGCCCAAACCTAAAGTGCCACAAAAGAACGGGGGGACAGAAGGTCTGGGTGAGGAGTTCACCATCAAGGTGAAGAAAAAGGTAGAGGTGGACCCGGAGCTGGATCTGTTTGCAGACATGGTGCCAGACATTAAGCTGTCCTCTCCTGCTCTGCTGCCCCTGGAGGAGAGCAGTGTGAGTGATGCTGGGCTGTCTCTAGCATCTTCAGAAAACACAGAATCTCTGCAGGTTGACTCGTCCATCGACACTACAACACTCACTGCCAAGTTTGCAGCTGCCAACCTGACTGAGGTGAGTGTGTGTGTGGTGTATCAAATTTGATCTCCAGGGATTTTGAGGAGGCTGATTTAATGTGACTTGATACTTAAAAAACGACATAAAAGACTTAAAAACACTAAATATGTGGCTCACTGGATCCTTTAGGGATCCCTTAATACCAGCCTATGTCTGCTTACAACACTATTATCACAGGGTGCTTTTCTGAGTTGTGAAAAGCTAAAAAAAAAAAAAAACCAAAAAGCAGTTGTTATTGTTTTTTAAAGGCCCGAAGAAATGAAACTTAAAATACTTGAAGGGAAGCTGGATTTGTTTTCTTGTAGTACACTTTTAATAGCATTTAAAACAGACATTGGTGCGAGAAGACAGAAGATTGTGTGTAATGCAAAAAGGTGAAAAAATACCAACTGTTTGCACTCACAATATAATCCATAATTAAAATGTCACTTTTTATGTTTTGTTAATAGTTTTATAGACATCTATCAGTGAGAATTCACGAATTTGGAGCAGTTACAATTGTTCTTTGTTTATTTCTTTCTCTCTAAGGCTGAAACAGACGGCTGGGGAAACGAAGAGGACCTGAACTGGGAGGATGAGAATGCCTGGTGATGATGTTTGATCCCTCTGGAGCAAAAGACTTAACCACTGGAAAACTAAATCCTGATGCACCATTTCAGTGAGCCTATAGGCTGAAAGTTGCTCCAGTTCTCATTTAACAGCATGATGCAGTAAGAGTAATAATTGGATGGGACCTTTTAATCCTATTCTGTTGGTTTCCGGACATTTATTATCAGCCTGTTCTTTAAAGATTACTTGATTTTAAACTGGAAGGATTGGACGTTAATCAGATGGTGGTGGACTTGAAGCCATTCTTAATTCTTTTGCCAACTGACACTTGTTACCTGGAGGTGAAAAAGGACCTCAATCAGAGGTGAATATCAACCTGTTTTCATCTGCTTCTATTTTATTTTTTATTTTTTAGTTAAATGTGCCAACTTCGCTACTGGCATGAAGATCATCATAGACTTTTTGGCAAGACACAAGATGTCAGGTTTGATTTACAGAAGGTTTGCACTTTGAATGAATGTGAAATAGGAATTACATAATTTATTAGTAGGTTTTTGGTTGCTGGTGAAGTAAAGATTTTACTGCATCAAGTATGACCCTGTTCTGTTTTATTAGTATGTCAGATTTACATTTTATTAAAGAATTGCACTTGGGCAGCTGAGAGGAAGTTCTTATTTGCAGACAGGGAAAGCCTCTATTCACTATGGGAAGTCGGTGAGATATAGAACGAATTTTGATAACTAAGTTGTCAAAGACTACTGTGTGACTTGGTAGATACAAACAAATGACTGCTTTGTAATCAAACAATTTTAATAAACGGCATCACTCAAGACTCAACACAGGTTTAAAAAGTGAATAACATTTTCAGCAGCAAAAGTAAAGGGTAAATAGCCTTCCACGGGGTCAGGCTGTAATTAAATAGATTTTCTATACAAAAAGTAAACGATCTGGGGGTGGAAAACAAACTGGAGCAGCTATGTTGTGTGTCTGGCTGTACTGATGTTGGTTATGAGGGTCTGCAGCTCCTTTAGTCGGGATCCCAGCCACTGTGGAGGTGGTGCACTGAGCGCCTGAATGGCTTTCAAAGCACTGTCAGCTGTCTGGATGTAGCGGCTGTACTCCTCCTCTGCACTGGTCTCCTGCCGAGCTCTCTTTGGGCATGGCTGAGAGGGAGGAACATTTACAGGGGAAAATATCTTCATAAATTAAATTCTTACTTACAGAAATTCTTGTTTTTGGTTTTTACATCAGACAAATCAGAAGTCTTGATTTTACGGATTAAGTTTGAACTTGCTGCTCAGGACATCATGTAATGTATTTTACAGAGAAATATTTTGCTCATCAGTATTTTAGAGCATTTTTGCTATAGTAAGGGGATGTTTGGACTGAGCTACTAGAAATATATTATAAACCCCAGGATGGCAAACATTTATTGGTAAGATTTAACTGGGGCATTAAATAATAAACCCCACTGGGACTCATGATGTTCTCAGTTTGTTTATAGCCAGGGACTTGATCAAATATCAGTTCTTTTAAATTCTCAAATAAAATAATACGTACTACTAAAATAATCATTAAGAAAAGCCTGGTTCATATTATGACATATACACTAGGAGGTGCTGTCAAGCTGCCAAACAGTATAAATGTGAAGAATCTGCATGCATGAGCTTCATCAAGAAGCCTGTGAATAAAGTTTTAAATTAACCAGATTGATTTAACTTGATGACATCACTAACCTCCGAATCTACAACTGCGTCAGCAGCCTGTTTGTTGGAAGCATTTTCCAGCTTCTCATTGTGTTGGTCAATAACTGCCGACTCCAGCTTGAGCCTCTGGAGCCGTGACTCCACGTCTCCCTGTGCGTTCACAGTCTACAACAAAACACACACGTTTACGTCCATATTTTTCATCTTAAGTTAATCTTCATTGTAAAATATTGGCATGCCTTACCTTGCTAAGATAATTCACCACCTTGGTCTTGGTATCTTCGTCACACAAACTCTGGGAGATGACCTCTTCATGGTTTGTTATCTTGAATGCCAAAAGAACACATTACATTTTTGACATACAGAGAATTGGTTCTGAAACATTGGTAACAGCTACTAATTTCCAACCATACTTCTGCAAAGTGAGAAAAGGCCTCCAGGGCGTGCTGGTGGAGCAGCCAGGATCTGTCAGACAAGAGGACTCCAAACAGGCTGCTCAGCATCGGCAGAATTTGATTCTGAGGGACAAAAAAGTTGGTGTGAGAGAAAATATGAGAATATGTTTACATTGTGAGGTTCAGAAAAGCATTTTCAGAAATTACGTTTCATTAATCTTAACCCAACTAATGATAACTTACAACATTTAAATCAAATAATCATCACAAAATGCAAGAAACGAAAGTGATTTTTAAAGCTGCATACTAATGATTATTTTCAATATTGATTCATCTGCTGATTGTCTTTGCAATTAATAGTTCGGTCTGTAAAACTTCCCGAAATTGAGAAAATGCTTATCAGAATGATGTCTTGAAATTGCTTCTTTTGTCCAGCGAACAATCCAAAACCCAAACACTCTTCATTTCCGATCATAGTTGGCAAATAAAAAATAACTATTTTACCTAGGCATCACTCCTGATAACTTAAAATTAAACCAGAATTAAATCATTTTCCTTGTGCAACCTTAAGTAAGGGTTGCAAGGACGTGAAAGGTAAAAGCCTCAGGAATAATATGGTTTCATTACCTGGCTGTCGGGAGGAACAAAGATCTTCCCCAGAGAGGAGAGCAACTCCAGAGCAGCCAGCAACAGCTGAGGCTCTGCATACCCCTGAGACACAACAGCATCTGCACACAGCAAAGCCTAGAAAACACACACACACACACAGTCAGCAGAAGTACTCTCCACTCAGCATCTGTTTAATTTGAACTGTGGAAACTAATAGTATACCTGAAGGATAAGTTGATGTTCGAGGTTCTTCACTAAAACGGCTGATATTGACAGAAGCAGCTGCAGAGTACTACGGAGGACAGGGTGGGTCTGCACCTGGAGTATGATGAGTTACAGGGATAATAATTACGCATAAAATCTGGGCATGTTTGTCTGACGGTGTGCGTTTGTGTACTTGGATCTCACCTGGTCTGGATTCATTCGTGACCAGAGCTGTGTGATGATCCTCACTGCAGACAGCACACACTGCTCCTCTGGAGAAGACTGCCCTCGAACCGCCGCTAGGAGCGCTAACAGCACCACATTCTGGACACAGCAGGGACTCTGTAAATACTACATTTCTGCATGTTTCCATTCCAAATTCCCCCACCCTGCTTCCTTGCATTGTTTTCTACACTGGAATTAATTATCTTTGGCAAAAATTTGATATAAATCAGCCAGACAAAATGACCCCTGAAGCAGAAGTTAATGAAGGGAGATGGAAAGACAGATCTTTTATGTGTCAAGTTAAATTTAGATCAATCATTCCACAACGCTTTTGACTTTCAGGTAAACACAAGTGAATGCACGCTAATGTCATTATTTCTATCTTTCAATTTAAATTAACATCTGCAGAGTTCAGATGAGCACGTTTAAGATCTTAGAAATACAGTATAAGTTGCTTGTTTTGTCTTTGCATGTCATTGCATTTTCACTTTAGCACAAAGCAGATATGAACCTAAACCGTGAATGACATTTACAAAAAGCAGTGACTGGTTGAGACTAGGTAAACAGATGGTTAAACCTCTGCTACCACCAATATCTGAACTTGTCCTCACCACTTTGTGCACTTGTCCCAGTTTGCACCCTCCATTCTGCCAGTCAGTCAAAGCTTTCTGAGTCAGGCCAATGATGTCTGTCTCTACACGGTGACGGGCATCTTGTGAAAGAGCTCTGAGGAGGACATGTCGCCACACTTGAAGGTTTTCCACCTCAGAGGCTGGGAACCGTGTCACCAGCTCCATCTGGAAAAATAAACACTTTGCATTATCAAAAATAATCACCTTATAGGTAATAACGTTGAACAGTTCAATGTGTTTTTATGGTTCAAGCATGAAAATTATCATATATTATGGACTGTACTGTCGCCAGATCTTAACCCAGCTGATGACCTATGGGAGAATGTGGACAAACGTAGTCCTCTCTTAGTTTTGATGGCACAGCACTTTATTTTGTGGATTTTTCACGCCACCTATATGTATATGAAGTATAGAAAAATCTTTATATGTATGTAAATATACTGTCCTATTTAATCTGTTCTAATATATATTGTTTTGGGTGACACACTGAAAAATCTTACACTATATAGAACTATTTTCAAAATAAAAAGCCTCAATCTTTGTTAGTACTATGACTGTTAATAGTAAATCACCTGCAGTACAAATTACACAATTTCCTTTGTTTAAGTCACTGTTCTAAAATTTTCTCTCTATTATCACAAATATTTACTGTTAAATGTCATGGTAGTATCTGGTGGTTCTCAGTTTTTTAAATGAATGTCAATATACAACCAGTATTAAATTAGAAATGCAGTGACACTGAATTGTGAGGTCTAAAAAAATTCTGATTCCAGTTACAAGGGTTTCTAACCTGGTGGTTCGGCGTCATGAGGAAAACCATGCGTCTGAGCAGCAGGCCCAGGTGGAACGACTGGTAACACTCAGTGGTGCAAGCTTTCACCTGAATGAGAAGCAGAGTGGAGGTGAGGAACAGTGTGAGTGTCAGTGTGAAGGTTCAGGGGGAGTAAAATCACCAGGGCATCAGGGATGAGGAAAGGTGAAGAGCTGAAGGAGGGGGACGTGTATGGAGATGAGTGGAAACCAGCTCAATCTGATGACGTAATGACGTAACAGGTTATGTGAAAGTGGCCCCAAGGTCCAACAACACCAATTGTCACCTCTGTCGGGGTGCCACAGAAAACAGGGAGGACCCCATACTAATAAATATCCCCTACAGAGAGAGATTAAGGGGATTTAGAGTTATTTTAGAAAGCGCTCAGAGAGAGGTCATAGACATGGAGACACATCCATGACCTTGTAGTGTCTACAGCGATGGTGCGAGCCAAGATCTCAGAAGTTGAGATGTACCCTGTAAACAACATCTGCAGAGTATAAAAAGTCAGCAATATGAAGCATCTTTATAATACATGTCTGATAATGAGCAGTAAATGGCCATTTTTCTAATCAAAACAAAACCACAAAAATGTATTCCCTCAACTGTATTGTGTGTGTTTTCCTGGTCTCTACCCACCAGCTGAGCAATGAGGCAGACGTGATGAAGACAAAGTTCTGCTGTCCCATACCTGTGAGCAAAGAAGACAAAGTATGCAGTTGATTCAATAAAGGATAGAAAGAAATGTAAAAAAAAAAAAAAAAAAAAAAAAAAAAAAAAAAAACTATAGCAGCAGTTCTATGCTTTTTTTTGTTTAGGCGAATGGTTATGTATACAAGTCCCCACCGCGCTGTAAAGCACCACGCATCTGTTGCCAGCAGAGCTGTTTGTGTATCAGCCTGCAGTACAGCATCTGCCAAACAATGCTCCTGAAGGAGAGAGATAAAGGAGAGCAGGAGTCAACCAGCCAGACAGTATCAGGGGGCAAAATAACAAAATATCAAGAAGTTTAACACAAACGATCAAAATGAAAGTGAAAGAACAACATAAATTGCAGGAAATCCTGAACAAAAACACAGCTATGGCCAAATGCGATTAGATATCCAAAATAAACAAATTCACCCCCCTTGAACTTTTCCACATTTTGTCATGTTTTCACCACAAATGTAAATGTATTTTATTGGGATTTTATGTGATAGACCAACATAAAGTGGTGCATAATTGTGAAGTGGAAGGAAAATGATACATGGTTTTACATTTTTTTTACAAATAAAAAACAGAAAAGTGTGGTGTACAGAAGTATTCACCCCCCTTTACTCGGGTACCCTTAAATAAAATCCAGTGCAACCAGTTGCCTTCTGAATGTCACCTAATTAGTAAATGGAATCCATCTTCTATCTATCTCTCTATCTATCTATATTTTTTAAACAAATGTCCTCATAGTTTACCATTTTAAAATTACGTATGCAGTCTGTGGTTGCAAATACATTCCAATATTTGACATCTGCCAGTACAGATATAAAATATCTGTGATATACCAATACTGGCCAGTAATATCCTGCAGCATATCCCTTTCTGGACCAGGAAGAAGCCAGTTATCATAATCAAAGGAAAAAAGAATGTGATAAAGTCTAATTCATGCCAAGCAACCATTTACAGAAGAGTGTGAGGTCAGGTCAGGTCCATGTGAGACTTGATAAGACACATCTTGGCACGTTTCATCATAACCCTGCGGTGAGAAGGTCGGGCTTTGCTGTTCCAAAGCACCACACCCGCAACTAGAACAAATCCTGCTTGTATGAAACAACTTGATTATTTGTAAGGTGGCCTGCCAATCGGATTCCTCTGGCAGATGACATGGCGAAAGTTAGCTGATACTACTTGAACAGTTACATCTGCTACGATGACAGATGCTGGATTTCTGTATCCAGTGCAGGGAGAAGAAGGTACAGATGAAGCCTGACCCAAAACATGCATGTCGGCACAAAGTTGAAATGTCCCTACTATTCCTACTGATGCTGCTTATAATACAGTGTTTGTGCTTGCGTGCGTAGACCTCACCAGCACAGGAAAGTACACTGGAGGAAGTGCAGCCACACTGGCACAGAGCTGTACACAGATGTGGTGGTGCAGAGTGACCTTGATTTGGGCCTGACCCTTCATCATCAGCCCTGGCAACAGCACCGGCACCTGACGTTCAGTACTGCATCGCCTGAAGCTGGTGAACAAGGCCTGGTACAGAGGCAGCCTGGAGACAGAGGGGATGGCAAAGCAACTTAAGAACCATTTTAGATATATTTACACATTAGCTCCAATAAAGAATAGTATAATCTTTTCCAGACTGCATGAATGAAACATACAGGTTTACTTTTATACCCCAACATTTCAGCTGATTACAAATACCAAGATCCCCATCATTACCTGGGCGTCTCTTCTGAGAACTGGCTGCCAGAGTACCAAAGCTGCAGCACCTCCTCTGTTTGGGAACTGAGCTGACCTAGGGCGTTCACCAGCAAAAGACACTGAGGAAGCTCATGTTCAGGACTTAACCCTGCAGACAAACAAACAAGACAAGGAGTTATTCTAGGGTGGTTTGATGAATATTAATATTAATAATAATATTATTACAGAGTAAAGATTGTATCAACCCTGCCACAGAAAAAGAGTTAAAAGAGGACAAGTTTTAAACTCACGCATGTCCGGCTGGAGGACAACATCAGCAAAGGGCCTGAAAGCCAACAGCTGGAGTAAGAGAGCCTCCATAGGAACCAGAGCTGCTGCATTCAGCTCCTCGGACAGAGCCGAGGGAAGCGTTGGAGCACATAGGCTGGGAGGGAACTTACTGCAAGACACCAGAATGTATGTTTCCTCAATAACTGTCACTCAAAGGATATATTGTAGTCTGAATCTGTTTCTTAAAACTACAAATACCTGATTATCTGGAGGTAGAGTTGGTGAAAGCAGCTACAATACTTTGCCAGAAAAAATTTGAATTCCTGTTAAGAGAAAACGAATGATGGGAAGTAAGTTCAGCAGCTCCTTATTCTAAAGTAGAAAATGAAAAAGTTACAGTGATAGTACAATACAAGTTTACACAACCACAATAATCAGATAAACTGTGAATAATCAGGTTATGATAATAATCTGATTTGATGTGTTTACATGCAGTTTAGAAATGCCATAATGGAAAAAAATATATATGTGACATATGATTCAGTCAATTAGTTGGATTTCTTTCTAAGTACATGACATAAAACTGATTTTTTTTTTTTTTTTATATCCTGTCAACGTGACATCCCTTATCATGGGGTCTCTGCCGGTCAGGGCTGTACTTGTGTGGGATTTGTTAGACTTGCAAAACATGCAAAATAATGCTCTCCTTCTTCGCATTGTGCATATGAGCAGAAAACGCCTCAGCTTGCATTTTATCATCGAGTTTCTTTTATGTTTTCACACATGCACAGGTGCAAAGGAACCAAAGGAACCGGACTAATAGAATACATGCACCAAATAAACGGAATATCGGGCAAAGAACTGTGTGTTTATCTGATTTCTCATAATCCGATAACGGCTTTTATACGATAAAGCATTTGCATTATGCTGTTTATGTGACCTCTTGAATAATCTGGTAACTCCATAAATCAAAGTCAAAACGGCTCCAAGTAGATCCTATTTTTATTACCTTTATGTAATGAACCAAAGTGTTGGCAAAAAATCTGCACATCTTTGCAGATTTCTGGAACAGCTTGTATTCTGTGCTTTGTGTTGCCTCCTATGAAAAAAAAAAGGGGAAGAGGATTAATACAAAAAGTTGACAGATCAAGTCTACCCTTGACCTTACACTGATAAACACATTCTCTGAGAACAAAAAGGAACAACATTCATCAATCATTTTTTCATAAGCCTTGCGTCGGTAAAACTACAAATAATACATGATTTATGATATTCAGAGTTTTCCTACCTGCAGACCTCCATGTTTAATCTGTTCAGCCAGCTCCACACAGTTGTGAAAGGAGGCCAACAGGTTGTCACACAGGCTGTTGCAGATGGCACTGTGATGTAGATGCTCCTCAACCAGTGACTGGTACTTCAAACTCTGCCTGAACAGAGTAATGACCATTTAAAATAAGTCACTCAGTAATCAAATTGACAACTACATGCATCAAACCAGCAAGTGGTACATCTAGTATGAAGATATGACATCAATAAAAACAAGACTGAGTGTCTGCTGTACTGACTTGATGAGGAATTTCCACGTGTTTGCATGTAGTGCTATGTCCAGGTTGGAGATAATAGAGCAGATATCCAGCAGGCTGTGAATCACTGAGTACGAAGAAAAAAATAATACTTGAGGGAAGTGTAGTTTACATTGAAGGTATACAAGAACAACAATCAAAAGGCTTTGTGATAAAGGGGGTGTCAGTGGTAAAGAGAGATACCTGTTACAATATCAGAGACCTCCTCATCTGAGGCGCTGCTGTCGAGGGAGATCCTGTCCAGCAGCTCCAACAAACCTTTCTGGAGGGTGTAGGCCTCCTTGAAGAGTCCCTGCAGCAGGTCAGCCACCAGGGACAGACGACCACAGTACACCACCTCACTGTCCTGAGGACAATTGGCAGTAAGCTTATATTATCATCAAAGATTTCCCTGCTGCTTGTTCTTTTTAAACAGATGGAGATTGTTTAAACTAATTTGTGGCAGGCTTTTATGTTCTCTTTCATCCCTAAGTGGTCACGTTTCCTGCTGCAACAAGATGTTTATCACAACATTTTTTATGTTAATGACGTCCTCAAGAACTGTCAACACCTCTGATAAAACTTCTGGTAAGTAAAAAATTATATAACAAGAAAGAAAATGAGGATGAAAAACAAATGAGTTATTGAGTCTCTCTCTTAAACTGCATTCTGCATGTCCACACGGTTACAACAGTCACTGGTACGATTCCGGCCTGCACCCTTTGTTGCAAGCCATTCCCCTCTCTCTCCCTTGTTCCCCTTCTGCATCTTCACTGTCTCTATCCAAAAGATTATCTTGAACAGAAATGTTTCCATGAAAAGCAATGGTGAACCAAACAGACCAACCTTGCAGTGCTGAAATGTTTCCCTCAGGATTTTCAGGATACAAGCTGGTAACGAGCGGATAGTAACTAGGTCAGGTATTTCCTCAAATGTGCCAACGTGACGCACACAAGTGGACAGTGCATCAATGATCTGCATCATTGCCTGAAAAAACAGAAGGATCTTGTCAAAATATTGGTATGGTGTGAAATGAGAACAATGTTTTTCAGTTTTCCTTGGGTAAGGAAAGATTTGCCATACTGCCACACATACTATAAAGCTGTGATGTACGAACTGCGCCAATGCGCCACAAATGCACAATAATAACAGTACCTGCAGAATGTTCCTCAGTAAAGAACATAGCTCTGTGTTTTGACTGGACAACCCTCCAACTTGGTCCAAGATTTCTTTCACCATGCTGTCAAACATCGTCACCGCCTGCGGACATTTGTGACAGACAAAAATGGAGACATTCACACAGACAAATCAATACAGGACAGGGAAAGACAGGGAAGATGTAAACAAACCAGTAATTCACAAGACAATAATACTTCAATCAACAAATCCTATGATCACAAGGAACTTTTTAAGGCAAATATTTAATCCGGCTAATTTTTGCAGAAAACCTACTGTATTGATTAAAAGCAGTTCAGGGTGTTTACCGGTCTAAGTACAAGAACAACAGTGCCAACTGACATGGAAAACTGAACTAACTGTTATAAAAGTAAAATGTTATATCAACTAAAATTGTCCAGTTTAGATAATATAATGGCATATTACAGACTTTTTCCAGGACCTGTATGTTATTCTAAAAACTCACTTTTATAGACTTACCTTTATGTGATGTGGTCCTTGTATGTTTATTTTTACTCCAACTGTCTGAGTTTTGTTTTTGGGTTAATTTAATTATTTTCTTTTTTATATTTCTGTTATTTTGTCTACTTTATTTATTTTCATCTCTTTTATTTCACCCACTTTACAAATTTTGAATCATTACCTCTGTTACTTCAACCATTTCTTGCAAGCGATTTTATCGTCCTTTGTATTTGTAAATTGTATTCTTGCTTTGTCTGTCAAAGCACTTTGTAAACCTTGTTTTTAAAAGTGCTATAGAAATAACGTTGTTTAATATTATTATTATTATTATTATTATATTTAGTAAAGGCTGGTGAAGGTCTTCCCATAACAAGTCCTAACAGACAATATGAATTCCTGATCTTACCTTTGGTAAGATCTTGGATAAGCACTCATCTTCAAGCTCTGACAACCCAATATGAGGGAGGAACATTTCTGTAATTATCTTCAGTATACCTGCAGAGACGTTATGTTTTAAATACAATTCATTCTCGCATCACAAATTACAGTAATGACAAATTGTGCAATGAAGACACTTACGTATATGATCATCCCAACTCTCTGACTTATGATGCAAAGAGTGCAAACTGTTAAGGAACATCACAGTATTACAGCAAATTCAACTCCACCTTCTAAAGCTGCCACATAAAGTATGTCAGGACTGAAATAGTGGTGCAGATACATGATAAATTAGTATGAGCATAACACAAACTTGTTGACAGCTTCACACAGAATACATAGTTAATAGTAACCAAACATTCTCATCATGTGCAGCGTGATTGATAATAACAAGCATACAACCTCCACATTATCAAAATCCCAAACAAAGCCCCCCCTTCCAAAATCTGAAGCACTAGAGAAAAGACGGTGGATATCACTGGACGCCCCCTATGGAAACATCTGTATCATAGCTATGAGCTATTTTATGACAACAATGAAACTGGGTTACGTTTAAGAGGATATAGTGAGTTTTGGCAGGACAGCCTTGAGCTCCTGGCGGCAGGTTTCCTGACTCCACTGCACCACCTCGTCCAGGAGAGGAGTGTTGGTCTGGGACATGATGACAGCAGTCACTGGGGAGAGTCAGGACAACTGTTCCAGACGACAGACAGTTTTAGAACAATAACAGCGAGTGAATCACTCCGTGGCTCAGCTTAGCACGATGGCTTTGTGAGTATTTCCTTACACAACAAAAAGCTTGTGTGACTGAGAAGTCGCTAGAGAGCACTGAGGCTAACGTTAGCTTGTGTTTGCTACGGTATGTTTTGCTAAAGGAAACATCTAACGTTAGCATGTTAGTGCGTGACTTTTTATTTTCTTACCATAAATTCGACACAGTGGCTTCACAGTTCACGAACATAGAAACACGAACGTTGCTACGAGTTTATTTCTCTTTACGCCACCTTTTACATTTTAGTTAGCTAACGTTACTGATATGAAGAACACAATGATGGAAAAGAGCCGAGTCGAACTGTAGAGATTGAAACATACAGCCCGCCACTGACTGACTCAGGATGTGACGTTGTGACAACAGCGGCTCATCTACCCTTACTCTGATTGGCTGAAATATTAAACCCCAGAGCTTTTAACCAATCAGAGAACTAGACGACTGCAAAAGCGCTGAAAATAACAACGGTCCCCCATGAAGGTTATTTTATAGGCTATTTTATACATACTGACTGTTCAAAAGTGACGCAATGTAACTAAATACATTTACTCAAGTACTGTAGTTAAGTACAGTTATAAGGTATTGGTTCTTTAATTGAGTATTTCCATTTTCTGCTACCTCACACTTCCACTCCACTTTATTTTGAAGGCTACATTTATTTGATAACTTTAGTTACTTTGCAGATTACAGGCTGCATTGGAACCAGAATAATGTATTTTTGAATGTATTAATTTAATCAGCAATCAGATAATTAAAGTCAACAATCAGTCAACCTTCAATATACACAGTTATACATGTACATGTACTTTTGATACTTAAGTACATTTATTGCCAGAAAATTACTTTTGATACAGTTTTTATCAGATATATTAAGACTTTTACTCAATCAGTATGGGTGACTTTTCTGTATACAATATTGATAATGAAATGCACATTTTCTATGACTTGAAGTCTCAATAGCATAATGTTATACATTTGTGAATACTATGAATATAAAGTCATTCATATATTTTGGCCATTTTAAATTTTACCTATGAAAAGTGACAATTCTACAGTATGTTTAAATTAACTTTAAATGCTGTAACTAATCAAGTGTAAATTTGATAAGGTCACTGCTCGATGACATATGATGACAATATCATTGTTGTGATTGATCACTTCAATGGTTACTGGCTCGACCCTGGCGAGTTAGGCTCTGGAGGCAGCAATCCCAGAGAAAAAGTGACACATAGCAGGGAAAGTACACAGGGACAAAAACATCCGCAAAGCTTGAGATTAGAAAGAAGCACATGAAAACAAGGAGAAGCTAGCTAATTTAAAAATATAAAAATTTTTCTTAAATATTAAGCAAACAGCTCCTGGGAACATGAAGAAAATGATTAGGAATGTTCAAATTGTATTTAAATCAGTTAAGGGAAGGATGATATCCCTGAGGGGTCTGGGATTTCTGTTGGCGGTGACCTGCCTGACTCAATAAAAACAGTCGCCTGGTCGGCTATTGTTTTAACTGATAAGATCTGAAGCATTGAAGTAAACCATCACGCTTTTTTTGGAGCTGGACCTCTGTTTCCCAACAGCCTGAGGTGTGAGCAGCAGTCCATGCAGGAAGGGGCTGACTTCTTGTTTCGGAAACAGGACTCGACATTGATGCTCTCTCCATGTGCAGTTTATTACAGTGCTGCTGCTTGCGGTGTTTGTAGATGGTATTTGTAAATTGTGGAAGACAATAGTGAAATACATTTTCTTCACTTGTTATGTTGATAAGGAGGGCAATGTGCAGCATCTCTAGAGCCTCTTGACCTAGTTCGCTTCGATATGGATTGTCTGTCTTCTCTAATTGCACAGTTTTTAATTCATAAGACAACTCTTTAGAAGTTATAGGAAAAGTTCATCTTATCCATTACTGCAAAGCTTTTCAATAAAAAAAAATAGACACATTTTTATTTAACAATGTATACATTTCAAAAGGTACTCAGAAAAGTAAAGCACAATATATTCATAAACAAGGTGTTTCAATTTAAAATGGATAGAACATATTTTTCTTTTGGTTTTGTTTTGAGGGATTGTAAACGATTATGTTGAAGGACTTTCCCTTTTAACAATTAAAAAATGACGACACACACACATTTCCAGTGAAATCTCATTAATGAGATTTCACTAGAAAGGTGTCGTCATTTAACGGTAACATGCATCTTCCAGGAAGAAGGTCGAGTCCAACACTTTTTCAGTCTTCTCCCCCCTGTGCTGACCTCCCTGTTTGTAGATAATGCAGAGGTTATCAGTTTACAGGAAACCGGCTCCGGATTTGGGATGGAAACCGGAGGGAAGATTGCTTTGTGTTTTCTTTTTTTGAGGTCACAGGGTAACAGGCATACAGCACAGGTTTCTACGTTAAGTCTACACCTGAGGGTCAAGGAGAAAGGCGCTCTCTTTAGTGCCAAGTGTGGCAAACTCTGTAAATAGTCTGCAGGGTAACACACCACTCTTCCTCTCTGTGTTTTCTTTATTGCTCACGAGCGACAAAAAAAAGTACGGGCAAGAATGGTCTCCACATCTACTATCAAAGACTCAGTCAACCTGTTGTGGGAAAACCCAGAGGAAATGGAGGCAGACTGATGGAAATGGCTGGTGGAATTTCGTGGGAATAAAGGTATATTACGTCTTTAATACCAATCATTTAGATTTACAACAGCAAATAAGAGAGAAAAACAGGACATTGTATTACAACAGCAAGTCACTCTCCCCTTTGAGTCATCTGAACAACCTGACACAGATTAGAACGATGGTTTGCTGAATTTTATTCAATATGATAAAGTGGGCTTTTTGTTGTTGTTGTTTTTTAGGTGGTGGCTTTTGCAGTTTTACATACAGATGCTCAAAGGCTCCACCACTTTGGTCCAGATTTAAATATTCAACAATAACATCAGTGATAGAATAAGTACTCCCGCACTGTACTTAAGTGCAATTTTTAGGTTCTTGTACTTGACTTAAATATTTCCATTTTCTGCTACTTTAAACTTCCACTCCACTACATTTTTTGAGAAAAACATCATACTTTTTACCACATTTATTTGATAACTTCAGTGAGCCCATTAGTTATTTGGCAGATCAGAGGTAGCTTTCTTTATTGCTTCATTTTATCTACAATCAATTAAGAAAACACTATGATTCCGTTAACTGCAAAAAAAGCTGAATAATGAATTGATCTGTCTGACCCCGTGTATGGAGTATGATTGTACATTCAATGCCAGAATTTTTTTCTTGATACTTAAATACATTTAATATCATATACTTTAAAGCTTTTACTCCAGTATCAATTGTACGGGTGACTTTCTTTTTAGCATTATATTTTTACTTTTATTCAATAATGACTATTGGGTACTCTTTACAACAGCTGTAAGATGCATTACTATGATGTTTTGTACAGACGTTCACATTCACCAAGGATGAACACTGACTTCGGTGATCAGCTGACTTTTCCTCTGTGTCAACAGGAAGTCAAATTTTTCACTGACTCCAGGAAAACTACCAGATGAATTGGCCGAAAGGTCTCACAGACAACCATGGTGTGGTTCTCACGAAGGGCTTCAGTGATCAGTTTGCCATGAAATGTCCTCAGGATGAATTGTGGTCTTTAGGTATACCTGAACCTTTTCTGTAACTCCATTATTGAATCAAAAGCTTAATTTTTCCAGTACCTTGTATAATAAAATTTTTCTACATGAAAAAGCACATGAAATTGTCTTTTTCTAGACAATTGATGTTCAAATTGTTTTTCTCACTGTTTCAACCTTGGTGTGGTGTTTATTTTAACTTCCCTTTATTTGCATTTTATTTTATTGGTCTGGTAAATGGTTATTTTGTATATTGTGCATGTTTTTTTCATTGTCTTTGCACTGTAATTCATTTTACCGAAATAAAATCTATTTTGTAACCTTTTAAAGAAAGGTGCCAAATAAATAAAGATCATTATTATTACTACTATTATTACTATTATTATCATCATTATTATTACAAGCATCATCACTGTAAGCCCTTATTGTACTGTGAGTACACCCCTCACAGAGCTGCTAACATGGCTGTCTGTTTAAGCAGTTTGTATCAAAGAAAATAACATACAGTATCATTTTATATTAACAGGAAATTATACAGTATTTGTGATTTTGGTTGCCAATCAAACTGCATCTGATGTCACGTAATTTACTTTTAAACCACACAGACCTGGGCTTCAACACCCCCCCCCCCAAAAGATGGTTTTGAGTGGGAATACACAACGCAACGTGCTTATCACGGCTGTTTCACAGGTTGCTCGTAGTGATGCATAAAACAAAAGAAAAACGTTTGTATCAAATTGAAGGAAAAGGCTGAAATGAGGTGGAAGAACAGAGATAAAAATGTGCGTGTTTATGCTCAGGCTATCTAATCCCACGTCACTTTTTTTTCCTTCCAGGCGTTTATTTATTATTGTGTTATTGTTTCTGAAGCATGGTGGAATTTAGTTTAGTTTATCATTGCTTACCATGAAACTAGAAATGAAAGTGTATAACCACGATGACGAGTGAAAGCCCCTCTTATCTGTTGGGGTTTTTGTACACATAAAACTTTCCCTCAGAGTAACAGGATATATTCGTGATTCCAGCTTGCTCTCCCCTTCCTGTATGGACTTTACGCTTGGCACCCGGTCTGACATTCTGACCAAGTCTATTAAACACCAAATGAAAGGGTTGAAACATGAATCAATAATCAAATCTATAAATAACACATTGCAGCACTTGCAGAGCTTTGTACTGGTATCTTTAATGAGTCAGTTGTTGAGCTTTCACAAAATCAGAAGCAAACAGTCGAATGCAGCATGGTGTATTTGAATTATGTGATGGTTGTACAGAAAAGTCAAAGTGTTTTTATCATTTCGGAACTGATAAATAAATGCAGACACTTGAGACGCAATGCAAGTGTAGGCCTACACTCTTATTTTTTGTCGTCAGACCAGGTGATCTCGTAGTCGCTGAAGGCACCCTTCAACTTCTCTACAGAAACAGAATGGTCTGCTTTCCCAAAGCCCTGAAAAATGAATGAGTGAGAATAAAGCATTACAGATTGTTTGGTTATTTCTGATTCAACGTCTTTCCAAATCAAGGGAACTTACAGTTGATTCTCCAAACACCCTGAGCTTTTTCTCTTGGCTGTTGTGCTCTATCTTCCCTCCTCCGAGGCACTTGCACTCCATCCCCAAGGCCTCCATGGCTGGATTGACCTTCTCAAAAATATGATCTGCAAATAATCCAAATCATTCCATCAATCAAAACACAGCCTTTCAATCAAGCAATCAAAAAAAAAAACAAGAGCAACAATTTGCAATGTGAAGGGTGGCAGCATTGCATCTGCTCTGTCTGTTCAGTTCGTATGCAGCCAGCAACAGACTGAAAGTGGGTCAACTCAGCCCTCACTGCTGCAACAATACAGCTCATCTGCGTCTTGCTAGTTTGACGCACTTGACGCTCCCCTGCAGCAGACTACAGCCATCAACTTACTGTGATACTCTGCACTTTTTGTGCCTCGGACTATGTCTTTATTCGCATCGCCATCTTTCACTTTCACTCTGACCAGTATGTACTTAAAGGTTCCCTCTGGATCGATCTCCACATCGGGGATTTTAGCCAGAGTGTCTGCCATTGAGACTGCAGCTCTCCCGAGGACACCGGACACACGGAGACTGCTCGCAAGTCTGCTGGCGACAGACAACATGGTGCGTTCTCACACATGCCTTTATTTGGGTTGGCATGTCCGCTTCCTGTCTTAAAGAGACAGAGCATCTGTCCCGTGGTCATCGCTGTGTCGCGCGCAGCTGCACCTGACGAGCTCGCACGGTGGCGACTCCACATGGCAACAAGAGGGAACTGTTTGAATGTTTTCAGCTCTCAAAACCCCAAAATCATGTATTCAACCCATGCGGCTCTTTGGCAACCTCATTTCGCCCATTTGATCCTTTTTTATGTATTTGTTGGGTTAATTAGCCCCTTCATTACTTATTTCTGTTACTTGTTAGAAAAATACTTCATTAAAAATTCTACATTTAGGGCATTTTAGCAGACACTTTTGTCCAAAGCGACATACATACACTGATGGCATTGGCTGCCATGCAAGGTGTCGTCCAGCACATCAGGAGCAGTTTGGGGTTCAGTATCTTGCCCAAGGACACTTAGAAATGCAGACCAGGGGAATCGAACCAGTGCCTTTCAGATAACAGCATGCTGGCTCTACCTCGAGTCACAGCCACCCATACAAAAGGTTGTTCCAAGTGCTGTGTCGTAGGCAGCTAGACATGTTTCAGTTTTCTGAAGACGTTTCACCTCTCATCCATGAGGCTTCTTCGATTCTAACTCACTAGAGGGGAGTTGCAGGCTTTTAAACATTGTGCTGTATCCAGACAGCTTAACAACCATCTACACCTGGGCTCAACTAGCCCAAGCAACCTACATGAAGGCTGGTTGGGTCAGCGACCCACACGTGGCCTTAACAACTCTGAAACTCAGAGCTCATACATATCCTAAGGACTCTGTAAGGACACTCCCACTCAGAGTTTAAAAGCCTGCCACTCCCCTCCAGTTAGTTAAAACTGAAGAAGCCTCTTGGATGAGAGTAGTTGTGCAGACCTGCAGTATACTGTACTGTAGATTCAAGGTTATAGTGGCAAATTAAAAAGTGAGTAAACTAAACCTCACAAAATATTGCTTGGGTTTTGCTTTCATTTGTCTTAAATACTTATATATTTCAACTTTTTGATCCATGCAAACATTAAAACAAGACAATACAGATATGATGTAATAAGAAATCAAGTTAGATTTAGACATTAAGATTTTCTCAGGAAGAAGACAAGAAGAAAGTAGTTTCTGCTCTCTTTACTGTTGCACTACCTACTTATATTTTTCAGGTAATACAAAGATACAAACTCTTTTTACATTTTAAGGGATCAAATAACTAGTCAGAATTTGGTCTTGAAAATTACTTGAGTAATACATATTTGATTCAATATAACTGCTGTTTTGTTTTGTTTTTTCAGTTTTCATAGTTTGCGTGATTACAGCTGTTAGCCTTTGTAGGTCAGTGTGAGTGTCCGCTGTACACGTTGTCATGCTGAGTTCATTAAAACCTTTTTTCATTTGATAAAGTTTGGTAAACTACACTACACCCCACTACAGCTCTGTTTAGATTGACGTCAGTACACTGTGGTTTATACTTTCCCACATAGTTTTTTTTAACAAAGGGAAAAGATCAACAACATGTCCAATACTGGCCTGTTTTTCACCCAGGAGACTTTTTGTTTTATCTTTCTACCTGATATGTAATTTCCTACAGTTGGAGAAGATTTTCCGCCAGCATCTATCATGACAGTCAGAGGTCAAGACCAAATGGGGATGTAGTTTTTGGTTCAAGAGCTCTTCAACTGACAGCAGGATGGATGTTTTTGCCAGAGGTGCTTGAACTTGTGATGGCTCGATGGGCTCTTTAACCATTAATCCACCTTGAAGCCTTTAACGCGGAGCCAAAAACAATCAGATGTTTGTGAGACTGATGCAAAACCTCTCCCCAAGGAAGGAGCTTAGCGCTTTATCACGCCCAACAGTGACAGTGACCAGACAGTGAAGTGTGATACATCTTTGGATTTTCTGTAAGTAATGGTCTTCAGTGTTTCACCCAGAAATATTGTCTGTAGTTATAACAAAGTGTGATCAAAATGCTGTAGTTGTTTTATTATTCTATACACATGTAGATAGCCTTTAGTAGCCTATAACAATAACATTAATGTTGTACTTGTGGAAATAGCACAAATCTCCATCGGCCTAAGCATCTGGTTAGGATTTTTTATTTTATTTTTTATTTTAATCAAAGCTGAATTGAGGTTTTTCCCATGGGTCTTGTTCTGTAATTAGGGAGTTCATATTATTTCATTTAGAGGAAGGGGTGGAGGTTAAGAGGTGTCAAGCAACAGTGGCTACTATCCACAGCCTGTTGTCAGAAAGGAAGGATATGAACTGTCACTTCCAGAAACAAGAGGCAGCCAGCAGGCGCCTCTTCTCCTGCACCGCACACTTCCCGTCCCTGGATGCTCATAAAGAATGCCAGTAAGGTGTTCGTTAGCTGCCATTACATTGTTGCTTTCCCCTCTTTCTTCTTTTGATGACCACTTCCCTTGACAGGACATTTAAATTCTTTTTATTGAATTGTAAAAGAAGTATGTTCCAGTTATAGATTGTACATTTTGTACAGTACCGTATGTATCAACCGAAGTGACTCATCATGCACACTCATGAAGCTTAGACTGGTCCAAATGACTTCTCATTAGTGCTGCTAGAGATTAAGCTATTTGCTTTCATCTGGTGAATAGTTTTTACAGTCACATTCGCAATTCAAATAAGAGGGAAACAGTTGGCATATTCTTGGCACTCTAAATCTCTCTTAGACACTCTATCTTATCACAGGATTTCACAGCTTCCAAGAGCGCAATTTCCCTTTCAGTTGCTTTTCACTTGCATACGTGCATCATGATGCGTGGGCTGCTATTGTGCCTCTCCCAGGATACTTATCACTAACTCATGTCATGCACTTTATTTTGTCATTTGTGTGGGAACTTAGCACATTGTCAGTGCGTTAGCAATTCTTTTGGCAAGTATTGAGATCCTTTACTTCAGTAATAGTGCAAATAAAAAAATGCAACGTGCAAAAAAATTGGTGGCAAAGGGTAAAAATCAAAAGGCACATTTCAATGTGTAATGAATGTTAACAGCATTTTTTTATGCTGCAGCTGCCCTGTAAAATCTGACAAATTGATTAGATAAAGGTTATCCAAAGAATTGGAAAACTGTTTATCTAAAAATGATCAAAAAGAAACTTTTTAGTTTGCACAACTTAAATCAATTAAGATATACTTTACTTGGTAACCCTCAGATAATAATTTTTTCTGAACTTTTTGGAAGTAAATCAGCTTTTAAGTTTTGGGAAATACATTTTAATCAGAAGGGTAGTTTTTTTGTGCTTAAACAAACTAAATAAACAAACTCTCTTTGTTTTCATGACTGAATAAACTGAATAAACAAGCTGACTCTAAAGGACAACACAATTTCATACCGTTTTACTTTGTTTATATGAGGCAGACCCTTCCACCTTTGAGATTCGGTGTTCTGGGGACGAACAGCTTGTTTATTCAGTTGTGGGGAAAAAATCTGAGTTTGTATTATTACCTAATTAATATTGTAAATATCAAAAGTCTATGTTTGAATTTCTTCCAAAAACTACATACTGCCCCTTTAACAGTTAGCGTGGTTGAACTTTGTATATTGGCTGAGTAGTATAATATGTAATATCTAATTCATGAAATCATATCTTGTAAGTGAATCATATATGCAAATATAAAAATTCAAATCTTAGAAGTAAGTGTGGCAGTCAAATGACTACAGTATAAACACGTTTGAACCCCTAATAAAACAATATTTCCCTCTGAAATGCAGTGGGTTAGTATAAAGTAGTATAAAATTGAAATACTCACACTTTTACTTATTCTAGTTCTTGAGTATCTGCATCTATTTTCCTGTAATCATAACTGAGGACCATTTCTCATAAAAGAAAGGAATTTTTGGCTTCAAAGTGAGATGGAGGGAGGGGAAAGTTTTCCAAGGACTCCGGTGGGATGGAGCAGCAGTAGAGGGGTTGTGGGGAATTCCAAGGTAAACCCCGCCTCTGATCAGCTCCTTTAAAAAATGCCGGCACATACGATTCAGAATCATCTTATCCTTCGAGGTGTCGACACTGAAGAAATACTAAGAGTCTTCTGTAGGCACACAGAAACCGCTTAAAATGGTGAGTTTAAAAACTGTTTTCTTTAGAGCAAATCCCTTTATTGTTTGCTTGTGAGAGATGCATCTATGGTGAAAATGTATCTTAACTTAGATATTTTAACTGGATTTTTTTACAGAAGTTCAGCTTTGGATCTAAGACCTCTGCCCCATGGATCAACTTGACCTTCCTTTGCTCAGGTAAATCTTATCAAACAAAAGCCTTTTTTTTAAGCT